>JAQGDQ010000267.1:0-292500 GCA_030141605.1 Tubiluchus corallicola
TTGATCTGACACTTTGAGCAGGTGATCTACCGGGCCGTGCAGATGGGGTTTTGTTTTGAGCGGGGCTGTGCAATACCGGCGAATCATGCCCCTTGTAAACATGATCAGGTTCTTGGACAGCACAAGAACAACGGACCGACCAGCAGGACAGGATAATTTATCTGTGGGCGTGGTGGTTGAGATGAATACATGCACCATTCTTGTTGGGTGGATGAACAAAAAGAGCCAGCGCCTGGTGGTCATCCACAAGCAGTGATTGAATACTGCGGGATGGGTCAGAAACTTGTCTGTGCTTGAAGGGATGGTTTTGCAGAGGGGTGGATTATTTGATCTTACTTGACGGAGTTTAGAAAAACAATGTATCATGTCCCAGCAGAAGCACTTGACAAATTAAAATTTTTGGAAAGAATCGACGTTTTATTGGAAAGAGAAAAATTGGCAAGTAAAGACAATTTTTGCGAGGGAGTGTTATGTCTCAAGTCAACCACAGTTTAAAGATCTATGGCTAAAGTCTAATTTGGCAAAAGAAAGGCTTGATTGACAATTTTAAGGATTACAGATAGGTTTGCTAAAAATTACAATATTGGCCAAAATATTGCGTTTATGCAATGTCGAAACAAATCAGCTAGAAAATTGTTAAGTCACTATTAATTTTCAGAAAATGTACTAATGCCACCACAGCGTTAACATAAGAAAGCAAGTCCTTTTTGAAATGCCATAGAGCCGAGAAATTTGTATATAAATTTAGCATCGTAAACTAGAAACATTTTAGCACTTGCCCACTATTTTTTTGCTTGGAAACTCCAAAAAATGAACATTTTATGCTAGCATTAACCCATGAAACTAAAAAAAACGATATATTAGTATGACTGTATTACCAATAAAGGTGTTGATTAATTCAGGCCTCGACTGAGAAAATAATTAAAGCGCCAGGAAAACTTGAACGATTTTTTAATGCAAGTATAAACAAAAATAAAGGATAAATTACCATTTTGTTTATTTAGGAAATGAGTTTTTTTAATGAAACCACGTTAAAATTTCAAAAGTTTTTATTTTTTAATTAAAAATTGATGTAATTCCAATGATACTTACATCTATTTTCATGGCAAAAATATTTTACCAATGGAAAGAGAAATACATTTTTAATGAATTTTTTTAAACTGGCGTACTTTTTGTGTTCACCCGTTAATTATACAGTTCGTCAAGTTGCAAGCAGTTAAAGACACCTTGCAGGTGTTTCTGCTTGTGGCGGGACCGGAATAGATTTTATACATCAAAACAAGGCTTATTAAAGTCCTTATTGAGGCTTATTTCTTATGTAAAGCCTGCATTTGCAACAAAGCTTGTGTTTCACAAAAAGCCTTTCTAAGGTGTTTTTAGAAACATGTGAAAAAAGCGACAAATAGCTGTAAACATGGCGTAACATCCCATTCTACCCAACCCACCCCTCCTTTGACCACAGTGCTTGTGTCCAATCAGCGGTCAGTTGCCTATTATTAGATAAGAGAAGATGTTGCGTAACATCTGCGCTGACCATTACGCTAGTGGACAAAGAGTTGACCAGTACAGCAGCAACCAAAATTGATCACTTTCTCCACACCCAGGACTCTTCTGTGTGTTTTGAAGATTTAATCTCATTTTTTCCCATTTTTGGAAGTTTCGCTAGAAGAAGACAGGTGCAAGAAGCTTTCCTACCTTGAAAGGTAAGTATTGACGCCTCACTGGGTTAATTACCTTCTGAATGTGATGTATGGCAGTCAAATTTTATCTAGTAATATTGAGTAATATGATCTGCGCTATTGCGTACTTTTGCATACGGTGACAACATCTAGGTTAAGTGTGATATAATTGTATAGGTTGTGGACATTTAGCATAAATGATCAGCTCAAATGACTCTCATGTAAATGTGAATAAAAGCGCTATAGCTGTTTTTGCGAACTTATGGCGCACATTGGCCAAGTTTTGGGGTTTTTCTTGTTATGTAATTGAGGATTTTTACAGTTGAATAACAGCGTATTCTTAGCTTCACGTTAATATTTTTAATGAGATTATTATTATTATTGTTATTATTATTTTTGTCTTTCACATGTTGTTTGCTTGTGTTTTTTTGTTTGTTTGCTTTTTGGTATTTTAATTGTTTACCAGCCCGTTGGAACTTCTATTTAGCTCACTATTTTTCATAAAAATTGCTCGGTTTTCATTTGTTTAATTAATATTGGTAAAATAATAATCATTATTTTTACTGGCACTATACAGGCCTCAATAAATTTATTTTATATTTTAACTTTTTTTCTGTAGAATTATATGGCATAACGTACAATTATATCAAGATTCTTTTAGGAGACGAGGCTTTATCTAATAAATTTTTTGCAAATAAAGAAATAGTGAGATACGAAAAAATCGTTACTTAAAAATTACAAAATTAATTTTTTTCAAGTTCAGTTCTCTGTAAGTCAGGATCCACTGCTTAGTGGCAAGTCTACTTATCGTCAATGAATGAGGGGAATCAAATTAATTACTCTGAGATAAGACACTGAACTTAAATTTAAAGCCGAAATATGAAACCTGACTTTCGTAAGTGTAAACAGTGTCATGTTACTTAATACGTCATGTAACTGCAAGAAGTCATTATCCGGTGTGATAGTAAATAAGTTCGTATTGACAAAATGTGGACACTTTAGTCGAGCGTCGTATTTTGCGATCCTGCTGCCACAATAGGAGCCACCTGCGGTAGCGCTGTATAGACTGTTTTCCTTTTTGGACATTTCTTGTTAATGCTGTCATTATACAGATTTAATTTCACAGTGGGCAGTTTTTGTGAACTACTGTGCTTAAAATTTCATTTCGTTTCTATTTGAGATTTTTAATTATAGTTGCTTCTGCTCTAGTACAGTACACGACGATGGTCCCATCTAACGTTCTATTTTTGGGAGATATGGAAAGCTATTTTTTTATTTATGACCGATTACGTATACAGTGGATTATCAAAATTGCGTGTAGAAGAGAGTCTGAGACAGAAAAGGAAGAGAGAGAGAGAGAGAGAGAGAGAGAGAGAGAGAGAGAGAGAAAGAGAGAAAGGGAAAGCGAGGGAGAGAGAGCAAGAATGAGAGAGAGAGAGAGAGGAGACGGAGAGAATGAGAGAGAGAGAGAGAGAGAGAGAGAGAGAGAGAGAGAGAGAGAGAGGAGACGGAGAGAATGAGAGAGAGAGAGAGAGAGGAGAGAGAGAGAGAGAGAGAGAAAGGGAGGGAGAGAGAGAGAAAGAGAGAGAGAGAGAAAGAGAAAGACAGAAAGGGAAAGCAAGAGCAAGAATGAGAGAGAGAGAGAGAGAGAGAGAGAGAGAGAGAGAGAGAGAGAGAGAGAGAGAGAGAGAGAGAGAGAGAGAGAGAGAGAGAGAGAGAGAGAGCGCGAGAGATAGCGTAAAAAATCTGACTCGTTTTCTCCTGAAATTGGAATAATAATCAATATAGTAGCAGCCCGACTTGGCACATAAACGAATGACCTTCGTTTGCGAATGTTCGTTTTTGCAGGACAGGCCTGCATGCAGTTCCATGCAATCCCCTCCACTCCCACTTGCCACATGTCACCCAACACGAGGTCAACAACCGCTTTGGGACAATTTGGCTCCCAGCAGTGGAAAAACACTTTCCCTAAGTCTTTAACCCTCATTAACCCTGGACTACCATTTTGCTAGCATGACACTAACACTTCCACGTAAGAATTGGAATACTGAAAATCAGCCGTAATTTTTGTAGGCATATTTTAATGGAAAGATTAATGGATGACGAATTAGTGAATTTATTCTTTACTTATGCAAACAAATTAAATTTTGAGGGCTCAAAAAGAACCTTGTTTTGATAGATGGAGGGTTAAAGTAAAGAGTGTATGTTGCACGATATTGTACAACAACAGCTAATCTAGGGAAAGTGAACAAACATCATCACACATGCTACACCAAGCAATACATCAGGAATAACAGTTTCAAATGTCACACTACACGTTATGTCTATATGGTCATATGATTATATTTATAGTGAATTACTTTAAAAATGCTTCTATGGTCATTTACTTCGAGACGTTTTAGTAGTTTTTAATGAGATGCAGAATGTAAAATCGAGTTACTTGATTACATGAATGCATTTTAATGTACAAAAGGTCAAAATATCAGAGATAGACAAAAATTTACAAGAGGAAAAGAAGAGGGAGTGGAAGAGACTCCGAGAAAAATGAAGACAAAGAGAAAGAGAGAAAGAGAGAGAGAGAGAGAGAGAGAGAGAGAGAGAGAGAAAAAGAGAACGCATTTTAAATTACTTCGTGTAATTATTCCTAACACTAATCATTTAGCATACCATTCTGCCGGCTAGACGGTACTTTGCTCAATTATCGAATCTCCGTCGAATCACGATCTTGCACGAAGCCAGTTACGTAACACCCGGACTCGCTCGATACCATTAGGGGTACGAGCGTGAGCAAAGGGTTAATCAAGTTCCAGCCTATATTAGATATACAGTTATTGATTGTAAGCCAAGCCATTAGCATTGTTGTAAACGTAGTGCCTGGAACAGACTAGGCTTATGCATATTAATGAAGGTACTATGCATAATTACTATAAACCAAATGAGGGTTTTATGAATGTCCAAGCAAGAAATGGGTAAAGGTGGTACAAGCCTTAACTTATAAGAGCAGGTAATGTGACACAGTAATACAATTACCCAGTGGTCTAAGGCGTTTATCTTGTAAAAAGAAGGTCTCTGGTTCAAATACAAGCTGTATTGCCACTTTTTCACATTTCCTGTTTCTCAAGTTTTGTATCAAAATCTAAATAGTTATGAGTTTTTATCATCATCAATAGTTTAGAAACTTTCCATTTATAATAGATATAATAGAATATGAAAAATGCATTAGTTCCACATCCAGGAAATTATAACCCAATGCATACTAATCTTATTTTCAGCTACGCGCTGAGTCGTTTTCCAATTTTGTCTGTAATAATTGCCTTTCTGCATTGTTTGTATGTATTTATTTGTACTTTTCCTTTTTCTAATTTTACAGCAATTACATTCCATATGTATGTATATATTTTATGTCTATAATCATAAACCTACAGAGTTTGAACTAAAGATTTAAGTCCAAGACAACATCAAATCTTTAGAATTATATAAGCATTCCGAATAAATGATTTGGTTTTATTTCTAAGCATCATTTGCAGTTTCGTACAACAGATGCTTTTATAGCAATGCAAACAAGAAAATAGTTTTCGCATCAATCTCTAATTGAATTTTCATCAGAAGGCGGTTGTTAACAACTATCCTCAATATTCTCGTAACTCCTTTGGGAAATGGTTTGTGGCTCTGTGCCTGCCAGTTGACGCGCCCTACATATCCTCTCTTGATCACGTTACAACGAAGACTTATATCAGCCATATTTTCTGGCTGCTCTAGAAAAAGCAATTGTATTAACGGAGAATAGCTTTCGGAGGACTGAGATCCTGTCATGATTCATGCGATAGTGTTGTTCATAAAACACCATTTCTCGATATTGACCTCTCAGTAGGTCAGCGGAGGAGTTTCTATAGAATCAGCTCCCACGGAGAGCATCATCCCAGCCATTGTTTCATGGCTTGCGTCTAAATAATGAGTGTTGAATGCGATTTTACTATTGCAAGTTTCACTTCAGACAATGTGCCGGCCAGTGGTTAATCAGTGGTTTAAATCCACTCAGTTGTCCATCACAGCGGTTCAAGTTGATCAATACTAGTGAGATTTCCTAGTGAGAAGTAAACCCGGAACTGTGGTGCATCCATGGGAACGTTTAGGAATTCTTACATCTATTGATTTAATTCAGGGGTTCTCAACCTTTTTTACCCCATGTACCATGTCATCCGAATATCATCCGCCTTCCGTCTTTTCGAAGAAATTCGAACTTGAGTAATCTTTTGTGTTATATATTATGTATTATATATATGAATGTAATGTGTATACTGTGATAAATTGATGTAGCTTTTGTCTTACGTTTATTATGTACCTTACTTGTCGTATTGTGCCTATTTATTGTACTACGTACCTATTGTATCTATATATGTAAATGAGTATACTGAATTGTTGCTTTTAGTCTTATGCGCTAGTAGTTTATATTTTTGGCCCGGACGTATGTTTTAATATTGAAAATACTTTTGGCACTGAGAATTGTAATTTTTCTGAAATCTATTTTATGGCAAATAAAGTATATATAAATATATGTTGTGTCAGAATGTCATCCCGCCTTTCCAGGATTGTCTGATTCTATTCTAAGTTTACTTGGATGATTTATATAGTGAATCCTTACAAATGTAGTAGCAACAAAATATTAATAGATTTTAAAACTTGAATAAATAGTAGTTTTTATTTAGCCTGTGACATTCAATAGTGTGACGTCCTGCAAATTACGTATAATTTGTAGATAATCTAATACAAGTAGTTTGTATCTGCCAAACTGTGCTACCCTTTCCTTTCTTGAAAAGCTAAAACTGCACTCTGGTCAAGAATCACTCAATTAATTGTTAAAGCCAGAAACAATTATTGATAGTCTGATTTGCTAGAGAAAAGTAGCTCACAGGATGTTAGTTTCTGTGAAAAAGGGTGAAAATTTTTTAATCTAATCAAGGATTTGCTTGTAATCTGGTGCTTTGAGTGTGCAGAAATGTACATATGCGGGCGCTTCTTGCGTTTTTTTATAATTGAGACATAAAGATAAGACCTAACTTTTGTTAGTGTCTTTTTTCACAATTTATTTGCCTTTTTGCAACCAAATTCTGATTTACTTTACAACAAAATTGTTGAATTTTTCAGCTGTTCGCCAGCTTTTAGGATGTGTATAGTGCATGCACAGAATTATTTATGAGACGTTTTGGTAATTTTGGTTTTTTTAATTCCCTGTATTAAAGATTAAAGAATCAAGGTTCTTGCAAATTATTTTCATTCAAATATCATTATCATGCATGAGGTTTGGAAGCCATTCTTTGGAAGAATGGACCAGAATACTTTACAAAAACGTAAGTGGCAGGAAACAGAAGTATGTGGTTTTTAGATCTATTTTGTAAACAGTTGGAGTAACAAATCCACATAATTACATTCTGACAAAAACTCCAAATACATAGGGCTAAAAGATTTGTATGAGTTTCTGATGGTTTTCTACTTGCAGAGATAATTACGAATTCTGACTAGTTAAAAGGTCCGTGGCTCAAATCAGGTGTCAGTCTCATTTTTTTTCTCATTTTTCTGCCCCTTCGATCAAACTTGCTTCACAAAATGGGGTTTGTGAAACAATGTTTTCATGGGTTCATTCTATCATTTTTTAGATTTCAAGTTTTATCTTAAACTAAAGCATAGGTTGTTGTGACGGACTTTCAGGCAAATGATTTTGGATACTAGAAAAGTGAAGCTATGAAGGCTTTAATTACATGGCACCCAATTCTAAACTAGACTTGCAACATAATTATGATATTTGCTGGACGCCATAGAACTTTGATGCGCCCGCATGGGTCCATCCTACCCGTATTCCCAAAATTTCCAAAGGGCGGATTTATTGATATAAGATGTGTGAAGGTAGTAGTTATAGATGATCGGCGTTACGTAAAGTTTTGTCCACAGCTATACTAGTTAGACTGGTCTGTCAACTGGCTAATGATAGTAATCTCCGTGATCAGTGGTCAGTGGACAACCAAATGCCGGACAATGCATGTTTGTTTTTGTTTGATTGCGCCGTTTAGATGTATCGGCCAGGATTTAGATTACGGGAATTCTCTTTTATAATGCAAATGTGCACTTCTGTGTGAAATATTGCGAATTCAATCCTTACGATGATATGTTAATCTAATACGATTATTTCAAGTATGTCTTACTTTTGCACAATTATTACGACTAAAATCTATCCAACTAACAGTAAAAATCGCGTAAAACTCATACAACTGTTTTGATTCGGTTGTCAATTCTTTAGCGTGTACTGAGTGTCGGATGACTTTCTTGATATGCTATTTTTCACGTTCTCACTTTACGTTTTGATGACTTCGCTACAAGAGTCATCTGTTAATTTGCCAACAGATGGCTAACAAAAATGGGCGATTAAAATGTACATATGGTCAATTTGATTTTAGTTAGATCACCAAAGTTGAAATGATGTCAGCTTCTTAACTGGCCATACCACGCGAATACTCGTATCTGGCGAAGTTTTTTTTATAGAAGAACTTGTGTTCTTCAGTTTTTCCAGAACAGTTCGTCTGCATATCAAAAATCATATTTTCGGTAGTTCGTCCGCATATCAAGATCACTTTTTCTTTTTACCATTGTTGCTTAATTAATTTTTCTTTTCCAAAAGTGTTTATTGCAAAAGTTATCTTTCCTATTTTTCATCATGCTAGAAAGATAAAACGAAGAAAGTTTGTCCTGGGTCCAATAAGCGAAAGTGTTCGCGTGCCTCGTTTATATGAATCTACGCAATCGTTCCATCCCCGTGCCAGATTCTGCAATTTATAAGAAATTTCGTAATGTCGCGTCCGCGACGCATTCTTTCCAACTCGTAACAGTGGATAAGGGTCACGTAACAGTGGACAAGGGTCAACGTAACGGTGCATCAATTGCAGGTGTTAGTGTGGGAACCCGAGGTGGGCTAAACTCATAAACGGTACATTCACACTCTACTCTTATCCATCCATTGATGTCCCCGATTGTCTTACAAGACAATGACTCTTTGGGCGGTAATATTTTGCCCCTCGCAACCAGATTAAGCGTGGTATACCTGCATCAAACAATACTAATACCCTGTGGGAAAGAGTTAAGACATTGGTTGAATGATGAGAGCTTAAATGCCTGTGTTTATCCTTAGGAGATGGGGCGGTTGTAAGACAGGAGCTTCCGCGGAGAAATTTTTAAGCATATTTTGGTTAAACAATACTTAACACATTTAATGCAACAATTTTTTATTATGTTTCTAAAATAATTGCTTATCCTATCCATTGAAAAAGGAGATATTAAAGGGACCAAGAATCTTGAGAGAGGGAAGAACTTCACAGAGAGAGTTCTAGTTGGAGGTCTGCCCTCCGCGTTCCATTCTGCTCATCAGAGCATCAAGCCATATCCCACCTTGTTTCTATTTGAAAGACCATATAGACACTCTAACCTGATTATGCTCAGTCGTCTTACAAAGCGTGGTATTTCACTAGCGCACTCTAAAATTCGAAAAGCAAAATTCACACAATTTGAAAACTGTATCTAGTTGAAATTTTACACAATACTGAAAATTCGCGATGCGGTCAACTCAATGTCAACGTTAAGCAGTTATGTGTATAACGTAGTTCACTGGCTTATTACGAGTTTCTGCGTGTTAACGCCTTATTGTACTTCACTCATCATCAGCAACCTTTGAAGCCGGTAGCACCGAAAGTGAGAAATAAAAGGCAAGCCCGAAATACAGATTTTAATGGTACCTAAACAAGTTTATGTTTCACATTTATTTTATCGAAAGGCTAACACTGCAGCTTGGCTGGATAAAACACGCTCGAAACATGAGGTAGAAAACGTTTGTTGTGGCGCTTTGATTTTGCTTTTAGGTGACTCTTGAGATGGTGGCAATTTGTGTATTATAAATGTCCCAAGTTCTACTATTATAATTCCTATTACTGCAGACCGTGCATAACACAAACTCTATAGTAGCAATCTAATCTATAGTACTAATCTATAGTAGCAACTATAATTATAGAAACATAATTATGTACAAGTGAAACATTGGTTTATTCAGAGCCAGACCCTTTAGTTAAAAACATCCAGCCAGAAATGCATTGATTCAATTTGGTCTATAGCCTTTGTTACTGCTAATGGCGTTTTATTCTCAAAAATATGATTTAAATAATAAATATCCCATATATGTATAAAGAACTTTGCACGGGAGAATTGAGATGTGGTGCAAAACAAGTGTGAAAGAATTAAATCTCATCATCTGAACATTAATGGGAAGAAGATAGCAGAAGATGTCTCTTCACCTATTCAAACACATACACACAAATGAATACACAGTACATGTTTATTTCTCTTATATAGCTATTATGTCTTGAAAATGTAAAATATTTGCAGTGCAAACAGCAGACAGACATTTTAACTATTAATTTTTACACGAAAATTAAATTAATTTTGCTAATTTCGCTATTACGTATGTATACTTATATCTCACTTGTTACTTTTCAGTACTGTACATATGTTAGTATTGTTGCAAGTTTCCTTTGAGGGGAAATCGAGTGTACGTTTTGTATATTCTTCAGGTTATGCTACTGCAGATGCCGAATGAACTCCAAGTCCTAATTTGCAGTTACCTGGATACTGCAAGTATGCAAAATCTGAGTCTAACATGCCATCAAATGCATTGTATCGTCAACAACCCATCAAACTGGAAGCGTCGCATCATTTTTCTTAGGGAACTCACACGACTCTCTGCCATCTCTGCAGTGACGCTGAAGTCTAGAAATCCCACGAATTTGGTCTTAACCGTGTCAAGTGATGCTGATTTACTGGGTGGAAAAGCAGAACTAGTATACAGACTTGCTAAGTGCACACCTGAGTTAAAATCTTTGTATGTCAGTAGCGACAAATTTTCAACAATTCAGCCGCTGATGCATATGAATCTTATTATTCTCATCTATGCCAATCAAAAGGCTGATCACAATCACACTTTCTTTTCTAGTTTAACTGAAACAGCCTATCCCCACTTGAGGATTCTTCACATATCTGGCTTTACACATGTTACTCTGCCAGCTGTTGGCAAACTGCAACAACTGGAAGAGTTAAATCTTGTCGGCACCTGCACTTCATTTCTGGCACTGGTCAATCGGGTCGTATATAGTCTGCCAAGACTGACTCGACTATTCTTGGAAAAGAGCAAGAACAGCTATTGGCATCAGTTGAGAAAGGAGGAACAAATGGCCGAGCTGACTGAATTGCTACAGCCTCCTCAGGGAACTCTGCAAATGACCGAGTTGTGCAGTAAAAGCTGCAGCATGGTGCAATATATCCATCTCCATCTTGACATGCTGCATGTAAATTATAAGTATGGCAGAGCAATGTCTATTACTAAAAACAAAAGCTATGAAGCTGACTACAGCTGTTACGTGCCATTCCTCAAACTGGAGAACATATTTATAGGACTAATCACACCTTGGCGGGAACATGCCCGTAGTTGTGCTTGTTGTGCACATATCAGTCAGGAAGCATACTTACACCATTACCAGAAAACGTACAAAAATTTGATAAAATGATGCTCTGTAAGAGACTTTTAAATAAATAAACTATAATCTATCAATTGGGCATAATTTTTTTGCCGATAGCATCTGTTTGAAAGATTATCAGTAATGTTGCTGTACTGTGAGTGAATTAACTACACTTGTACATATTTTACAGTAACTACAAGATCAGTTGTTTTTATTATTAAAGTCATCTGTCTATTTATAGTGAAAACTCTATCATCACGATCCCAAAATCCATCTTCACTTTCTTCTTCAAGACCAATATCACACCTTTCAAAACCAACTATTTTTTAAAATTTACATGACAATTATCTCCAACATTTTTGCGTGTTTTTCTTGTAAAAAAGGGTAATAAATAAACATACTTACTTACTTACTTGTGCTGGTACATCTTGTAATGTACCAAAAAAAAGCCAAATAAAATAAATTACTCATTTTTTTGAACTAGTAATCGGCAGGCATAAAACGCACGAAAAGGCTAAAATGAAAAAAAGACGTAACATTCAATTTCCATCATAATTCAAATTCTATTGCCACAAAAAACAGGAAGAATAACATATCATAATGCAATACGTAAATCTTTATTTCAGCTTAATGTACATTGCACCCATATACTACAGGAACAGTCTGGTCTAAACATTATAGTACGACACCAGCAAATAATAAAATAATAATTATTCATAATATTAACTGAAAGATTATTATTATTAATGATGTAACAAACGCATAACTGTTTAAAACTGGAATCAAATTCACTAGGTTTGAATACAGGCAGCGCAGCGCCCTTTCTTTTGACCAAATTTGGATTCAAAATCCAATAACTGCGCATTTCCTTTACCAATAATAACTCTTAGTAAATATGACACAAAGGAAAATTCAGACTATATTGCTTGGTTTAACAGTAAAGAAACTCTAAAGATATAGTGTACATGTAACAATAAAACCTTACTCTATCATAAAACACATTGTTAACACTCTGACTTAAATTGTAAATTTTCGTAAAACAAAAAGGCACAAGCTTGCTTTAAGTGGCGCAGGTAATTTAAAAAAAGCAAGAATGTCCTGATTTGAAGGCAATTAAGTAACACCAAGATAAAGAATCAAAACAAGAAAAGAAGAAAGGAAAAGATGTCTGAGTAGAGAGATAACATTTTTTCATGAGCAAATACTCTGTCACAAGTAAATTTCATATATTCAAGAAGCTAATTTGCAAGTTAAGAGATCGACAGACAGAGAGGCAGGTTTAATGGCATTAGCTCGTAACACTATAGCACCATCTATTGTGAAGCATATCAACTACTCGTATCAACTACTTGTTGTTGTTCATCAGCCTGATGTAATAAACGAATTGTAGTCTGTTCGCCATTGCATTAACTTCGTTTATTGTAATATCTAAATGAACTGTTATTAATTATAATTGCATAATATCAAGAACCAACTAAACGTCATATGGTATCAGAAGTGGTTGGGCCTCAGGAGGAAATTGGACAGCCAACTTGATTTCTGTGGTTGACAGAAAACTGGTGAGTTGGCTCCAGCAGTTTCAGTTATTAATGATGGTGAGTGGGAAACGGAGAAGTCTTAGCATACACAGTGTGCAATGCTTTTGCATTGTGCTGGAGAAAAAACACAGGCAATAGATAAATCATTTGATAAACATGATAAAGGAGGGAATTATAATAACTGTAAGTAATTGATGGTGTAGCTATGAGGGGTTCTCGTGTTGTCATGCTACAGAAGCTGCAAAGAGATTTTTTGAACAAGATTCATGCCAGACATATGGGTTTAGAAAAGTGCAGACAAAGAGCATGTGGTTCAGTTTATTGGCCATCAGGATGATTGAAAGATAAAGTGAAGAACTGTGATGCAAGTCTAATATACAGAGATATGTGGCTACACGAACCATTGCTGTCACATAATGTACCATCTGCCTGTCAGACTTACATATTTTTAGATAAATGCATCCACAATGATTACCAGATCCACGTTTCGTGAAGTCAACACCAAATGCGGTAAAGACACTTATTGCTTACGAAGCCACCATATTCATATTGCATATCCATACAACTGCACATATACACCAAGGAATACACATATAGAACTAAAATTCAAAACCAAGAACAAACTCGATGAGATGGAATGTAATGGGGTCATACGGAAAATAATTGAATCTATTAACTGTATCTCTAGTATAACCTTTATCTGGATCCAAAACATCTGAACAAAGAGCAGAAACGACCACATTACCATACCCCCAGGCTTGAAGAATTGACACATACCGTTTCAGTAAATCACAGTATTTCAGCAAACTTGATGTTAGGAATGGATACTGCTCGGTATGCCTCGATGAGGAATCAGAGAAACTCACAGCATTCCAAACACCTTTTAGTCGGCATGTGTACCAGAGATTACTATTCAGTTAATCATTGTCTCAAGACATATTCCAGTACAGAAGGGACATCATCCCTGAACAATGTGATGGATCAATTGGAATAACTTGTCATTCAAATAGATGACATTGTGGTGGGAAAATCCAGAAAGGAACTCAATCACAACTTACATCAGCTCATGCAACTAGCAGCTGTAAACAGATGAGTGTTTAATTCAGGCAAAATGTCGTATCAGGAAGAGAAGTATCACATTCTTTGGAGAAACACTATTTACAGAGTTTGTTGGTCGACCCCTAACATCGACTCTCAATGCACGAAGGTATTGCTGGCATTGAGGCATGCAACCTGCCTTTTGTAACCAACCAATGCATCAGTAAACTAACGCAAATTTAGTTCACAATTTTGTGCACAGAAAAAGATTGAGACAGAGGGGGAAGAAATGGGAGTGTTTTCTGATGCCGTCTTTTGTTTCGCTCAATCGGTTTTGCTTCGAATTTTTATTGCCTTAAAGTCTCAGACAAACTATAGGAAATTTTAGAGTCAAAATGGTGCATACTCGTGAGTCTCATTTAAAATTAACATTTATTTTGATCTATAATATAAATTTAATGATATTTGTTTTTTAAAAACCCATACAAATGATCTCTGTTTTGACAGATTTCACCTTGTTGTTGGCTCCCAGTCACACATGGTTGACACACGTGTTCCTACAAAAGGCCTGGGAATGCGATATTGAAATGATTACCATATCAGCAAGAAATCAGCTCGAAACGTCCACAATCTGCATTGTTTACACGGTGACAAAACTGATTAGTACATCGGTTCTTACGATCTGGACAGTACTTTGAACAACGCTGCTTAACTAGCCAATCTGGTGATGTAAGTGAACTGCATTTAGAGTTAATCGTGTTGGCAGTAGTCTTTTCGTGAATTACATGACCTTTTCAAAGTGAAAGGTATAATTGGACTTGTTCTTTGACAATGTCGTTTTTAAATTGTCTCATGAAGATAATAAATTAAGATTACCCTGGGACGATCAACGGCTGCTTTACATAATGGAAAAGGGTATTCACAAATGCTGTGTCCATTTAGAAATGATAACCCTGTGTTTCATAATGGAAAAAGGTATTCACAAATGCTGCATCCATTTAGAAATGTAACCCTGTGTTTCCCAATAACAACTGTGATTGCTGTAGTCCTTGGCGATTTATAGCAGCTTCTTTAGTGTGCTCAGACATTCAGTGAAGTGCAAAAATACAGGCGAGATAAAAAGAAGATTTCCGGGATTGAAGAAGAAGAGTAGAGGTGCCACAACATTGTGAAAGAAATTCTCGAACGAGTTTTTCTGCTCCTTGTTGACTTCCTTGTATTGGATCCAGGTTCCAAATGCTGCATCCATTTAGAAATGTAACCCTGTGTTTCCCAATAACAACTGTAATTGCTGTAGTCCTTGGCGATTTATAGCAGCTTCTTTAGTGTGCTCAGACGTTCAGTGAAGTGCAAAAATACAGGCGAGATAAAAAGAAGATTTCCGGGATTGAAGAAGAAGAGTAGAGGTGCCACAACATTGTGAAAGAAATTCTCGAACGAGTTTTTCTGCTCCTTGTTGACTTCCTTGTATTGGATCCAGGTTCCAAATGCTGCATCCATTTAGAAATGTAACCCTGTGTTTCCCAATAACAACTGTGATTGCTGTAGTCCTTGGCGATTTATAGCAGCTTCTTTAGTGTGCTCAGACATTCAGTGAAGTGCAAAAATACAGGCGAGACAAAAAGTAGATTTCCAGGATTGAAGAAGAAGAGTAGAGGTGCAACAACATTGTGAAAGAAATTCTCGAACGAGTTTTTCTGCTCATCATTGTCAAATTTTTGCTGAGTTTTTCTGCTCCTTGTTGACTTCCTTTGATGTATGAAACTAGTTCGTCCGTGTCAAGGTAGTAAAAATGGCTCCTCGCTTTCAGTTTATGCTCCATACACCCAACAGCAAGCACGGTCCATTTCAGCCGAAAAAATAAATGTTGTTACAGCAAAACACGAGAGTTCCTTGCATTTTGTGTTCACTGCCGTCTTTATTTTCTAAAGTGGAAAACAATACATAAAATCTACAGCTATGCAATTTGAACAAAAAACACAGAAGTTCAACAAAAAATTACACAGAAAATTGCTATGTATTAAATATACAAAAAAACTCACTTCGTACGGCCAAATTGCGCACACCGTTTATGGATTGAAGCATAAAACTAATTGCTTACATCAAAATTGCACTATCGACATAACACATTGCATTATCCACAAAAAAACAGACAACTCTGCTCGCAATTCCCATCCGTCCCATTCAGTTTTTGTCTCCCTCGTGCGGGAAAAGGAAAAAACAAATGTTATGGGCAATTTGCCCATAACACCCCCACCTCAAAGGGCGCATTGTGCCATTTCCTAAGTAAAGAGTCAAGGGTCAACTTTATTAACTACCACAAAGTGTTGATCTTACAATCCTTCAACAAAACAGATTTTATGAATTGGACGGGTTAGAATAGAATTCTTGGTCTGTATATCTGCAGAGCGAACATTGCCATCATTGCTTCAGTGTGTTTTTATGACTCGTCCCAAGAGCCATTGATTCCTTGGTACCTGATCACTGATGACAACGATGTGTAATTGTTTTGTTGAACTTCTGTGTTTTTTGTTCAAATTGCATTGCTGCAGATTTTGTATTGTTTTGTTTTCCACTTTAGAAAATAAAGACGGCAGTGAACACAAAATGCAAGGAACTCTCGTGTTTTGCTGTAACAACAGCGAGTACTGGGACTTCGCCTTAAACTTGTTTCAGGGACATTGATATGGTATCGTGATGGAGAAACGAGAATCGTGTTGTTACTAGAAGGCGGTTGTATTCGGTTTGCAGCGAAGATGTCGGCCACTACCCCATTGCCAGGTGGTTGCGACCGGTGTGCGGGCATTTAAAGCATCAAGCAACAGGAGAGTGGGATAATATAATCAACTCGCAAACACAACGACAATTATATGAAGTTTTAGCATGCGTTTTAGAAGATTATCCTGTCCGTGGTCATTGGGCTGTGGATGTCAATGGACAAACTACGCTATGGTGTGATGCTAGTTCACTTGCTGTGGGCGTGGTTTTAGAAATTGATGGACAGGTAGTGCAAGATGCTAGCTGGTTGCATAAGAAAAATGACACAGCGCATATTAATATCAGTGAGCTGGAGGCAGCTCTCAAGGGTATTAATCTATGTATTAAATGGGGCATACCAAAATTTATGCTGGCTACCGATTCAGTTACCATCAAGGGCTGGCTGAGTACTGCACTTGAAAATACACATAGAATCCGAACTCATGGAATGGCAGAAATGCTGGTCAGACAGCGATTAGATCTCATTACAAATTGTGGTAGAACTAGTTAAGTCTGCTGAGAACAAAGCTGATGTGTTAACTCGTGTGCCAAGATGGTGGATGAGCTCTGTTGGATGTGATGGACTGTTGTGTGTCATTGATAGGATGGGCGACATGAAGGACGAAGTGCGAAGGATTTATTCAGTGCAACACTTTGGTGTTGACTATCTTAGCTGAATTTGGCCTTTCCAATTCTGTATTAACGGATAGTGGTCTTGTTTTCAGAAGCTCATATTTTCAATGTCTTTTGCAAGACTGGGACATACATCATGAACTTTCGTGTGCCTATCGAAGCTGTGGTAATGGCTTGATTGAACGATGTCATCGGACAATAAAGAGGATGGCTTCTCTTTCAGAGCGGTCCATTTTAGAGATGGTCTTTTGGTATAATAATACCACTAGTGATGCTACTAAAAAGTGCCAAATGAAATTTTGTTTGCAGCTCGGGCTAGATGTCCGAGCATTCAAGACAGACGTGAACTTGTTGAAAGTTGAAAGAACCGTGTGAAGTGAATTCAGCTCAGAATGTGGATGATTACTCTGACGTTGCTTTGAATCTGTTTGCAGTTGGGGACCTGGTGTATGTAAAAGGACATAACAATGCATGTACGGAGCCGTGGCTTGGTCCTCACCAAGTAACTAGATTGTTCAATATTGTGTCTGTAGAAGTAGATGGTGATGGAGTGCATAGGCATGTGTCACACTGGCACCATTGTCCTGATGCATATGGGGTGCCTGCAGATGTAAAGGATGTTCGGAAGGTCTCCGGAAAGCAGAGATTGAATTTAGAAGCCGCAAATGTGATTCTGACATGGGCAATGATGAAGACATGGAAAATCTTGACGGAGATGACTATACATGCAGTGAACAGAACGGCGTTGATGGAGTAGCTGATGATGATTATAGGGACTATGAAGAAAATGTTGTTGTTGACGGCAATGGTGGAAACCTTGGTATGTGCCTTCGCCCACTTGAAACTCTGCATCTGCCTTTGCGTTTCAGGAATAACTAGTGGTGCACCTACGGTGCCTGGGGAGGTGTGCTTGTTGTAGTAATTGGCGATAGCAGCTTCTTTGGTGTGCTCGGACACTCAGTGAAGTGCAAAAATACAGGCAAGATAAAAAGAATATTTCCGGGATTGAAGAAGAATAGTAGAGGTACAACAACATTGTGAAAAAAATTCTGGAATAGTTATTATCATTACATAATTCCGTGCTTGAACTTGTGTTTCAAATTCATTTAATTTGTTTGAATAATAGTTCATGACGAACATAATAACATGCAAACATGCCCAACCTGTCCCATCTAATGAGTTAATTACTGCTAGTGGTAAACCGTGGTGCCTATTGCCCTCTGGTGTTTACCATCCTAAAAGAAGTTGGGGTGGTATATGATTCATCAGATGAATTTGAAAATGTCTCATTGAACAAACAGTTTCTTACTGGCTCAGATCAATAGAATAGCCTTGGAAGTCCTCGTTCATTTGCGGCAAGAGCGTATTGCTATGATATGCAATACTGAGCAAATGTTTCATTCTGTTCACTCACCTTTGAGTAACTGGATGATCATATGGCTGCACAGAGAAACCAGCAGTCAAAAAACTCTCTCATAATGTCCATACCAGCGATAGCTTATGGCAAGAAGTCTGTCTTACCTGACACACTGAGAAAGATCTACTTAGTGCATACAAGTATAACGTGTGTGTTGTCAACCTGTAATATGCCATAAACTACTATGCAACTCATAATGTTCATCATAATAATAAAGTTTATTTAAATCTATTTGTGGATCTGTTTGCCTTACTATCTAAGAGATAACAAGAGATGGTGTCAGAGATTCGAGCCCAGCAGTACTAGCAATACCACGTCGAAAATGCGTGAGTAACTTCTCCACTGAGAAATTTCTTCGACTACCGAATTTCTTTCTCGCCCAGCATGGTGATGTATAGTTCGGCACGAGCGACCATGCCGGCGGATGAATATCTGTTGGACTAACTGGTAACACGGTCAGACCGTAGATATGGAATCTGTGGAAAATTCAACGATGACGATTGTAGTGCAATTCTATAGTATGCAATGAGCTGCACGGAGAGTTTGCACAACGTGCAACACGGCAAAAAGTAATAAACACAGTGAACTTTGTATGAATTTTCTAAAATAACAAAGACTGTTTGTATGATGAGTGATGCACAAAGCTGTAACTATGAAGTTATATGATTAACTGTGTGCAAAATTGGTGATTGAGCTTTTGTGCAATAATTTATTATGGATGACCACGGCAACCCAGCAGGACCAGTGCCAACATACATTTATGCCAATGATCTGAATGGTATCAAACCGCTAAGGTTCAGTTGGGACTCTAATGATCTGGCTCAGCAGTTTAAGTCGTTCCGCAGATACTGTGAACTGATGCTAGCCACTCCGGCTTATCAAAACAAGCCAGCAGCAGAAATTGTCAATTATATCCTACTATGGATGGGACCATGTGCTGTATAAATATTTGACAATTGAACACATTTATCTGAAGATGATAAGCAAAATCCAACCACTGTGTGGGAAGTGTTCAATAATTACTCTGAACCTAAAGCTAATTTTCGCCTGTCAACGTTCCAATTACACAAGAGGCACCAGGACAATGAGTCTGCCAACAGTTTTGTCACCCATCTTAAGGTGCAAGCGAATAAATATAATCTTGGGAATTTACAGGCAGTCGATGATAGCATCATTCACCAAATTATTAAAGGCACCACAAAAAAACTTTTAGATCAAGATCCAGCCAACTTATCATTGGATCGCACACTTGATCTCGCATGGATTGACGAGTCAACACAGGCACAGATGCAACTATTCTAATGACAGATCATGTGGCAACTGTGGTGGCAGTATCCATGGACAGACAAGTTTGTTCAGCGAGAAATCAGAAATGCAATAAGTGTGGCAGGGACTGGACACTGGGGAAATGTATGTCGTATCATGAGAAATAGAAGTAGTTCCAGACCACGGCAAATTCAAGCCGGAAGTAGAACAATGTGGAACAGAGGCTTTGGAACTCTGGAACAATGGCAACAAACATGATACCACCACACGAGAAAATGAACTGCACCAAATGTGATTTGCTCAGCAACTGGGATTTCTCTTGGGATGCATTCCATAATTACGAAATAGCTACAGGTTTGGTAGACGAAAATGAACAATGTTCGAGTAACAACCTTGTTATCAGTCATGGGCAGGGAACGTCATAAAACCTTAGAACTTACGGAGGAAGAACGCCTAAATGTGGACACGATCATGTAAAGAATGCACCTAAATTTTCAACCCACTTATTCACTCATTGGGACAACATATGTTTGTTTCTCTAAGTGCAGGCAATACTTGTGATGAAACACTTGATGATTATGATGAAAAATCATTTTGGGCCCAAACATTTAATTATGATGTCCAGTTATAAATTTCGTCATGAAAACACTGTGCTGGGGAAACAGTTATGAGTTATGTTGCATCCCTGAAAGAAAAGTCTACTCATTACAATTTTAGTGCACTAACTGATGAAATGGTCAGAGACCATCAGAGACCAACACATTGAAAAAACTAATTCAACACATTCATGAACGACTGTTAATGGAACCAGATACATTAATTCTTCAAAATGCAACTCAAATAGAAAATGCATTAAACAAATCCCGAGCAGTAAGCAACGAATTAGGCAGAACTAGTGAAGCCATGCTAAAGTAAAACTAGAGCAACCTAGAGTGCAGGGAGTTGGACTAAAGCATCCAAAACAATCAAAATCGCATCAGTTCAGTTTGCCTAAAAGGAACACTGCTAATGCACTTGTACAGGCTGTATAACACATACTGTAGCACCTAGGTCTCAATTTCTCACATTTGTGCAGTTTACACCATCACCTATAACAGCAGCTAGGCCTTCAAGTGTTACAGTTGGGAAGCCTACGCTAGGATCTATTGTACTTGGGCCTCCAACTGTCACTGTTGCACAGCCTGCATCACCACTAGGCTAAGAGGGTATGCAGCACAACATTTTGCTCAACAACAGCTTAGAATATGGCAAGATGGGATTTGAACCACTTGGCAAGATGGGATTTGAACCACTTCTCATTCTGTTTACTGAAGTTCATGGCATATAGGTAAATACAACAGATTTTTTGGAGTATGACTATTTTTCAGTACTTTACAACAATGATCTGTGGAAATGTTTTGTTATGGAAACCAATAGGTGGGCAAATCATGAAAGGATGGAAAAATCCGGATGCAGAGTGCAGAAATGGACACCTATAATGAAAACTAAACTAAAACAGTGATACCCCTCTCTGTTGGGTATTGCAAAAAATTTGTAAGATCAAATGACAGTGTGGAAAGACAATATTGTAAACATATTGTAATGAAGCTTTAGGCCACTACATGTATATTGAACATGTAATTTGCTCACAACGATTGAAATATAATCTAGAAAATATGAGGGTTTTAAATGATGGTGATAATTTATCAAATCACCTTCTGATTGAACTGGCTATAAATGTTAATAATGTACTTAATAGAGACAGTACCTATAAACCTAAAAAGCAGACGCATATGAAATGGAAAAATATTGATTTACAAAGATACCAAACGGAAATTGAAACCAATTTAAGAAATGTGTGTGTTCCTTTTCATTTATTAAGAAACTGCATTAATGGATGTAATGATCTAGAACATCGTAAGACGTTATATATCTTTTATGCAAATATTGTTCATGGAAAAACTGCTGTTCCATGCTGTCCCCCAGGTTTACAGAAGCACTGGTGGAATAACGAATTATCTGTGCTAAAACAGGAATCGATTTATGCTCACGTGCAGTGGAAAGCTGCTGGCCAGCCCAGACAAGGTGATATTAATGAGTTAAGACTACAAAAGAAAAAAAGCTTACAAAAAAGCTATAAGTAATGCCCAAAAAAATGTCGAAAAAAGTAACAATGAACAAATGTATACTGAATTGATGGGCAAGAATATGAATAGTTTTTGGAAAATATGGAAGAAACGACATTGTCCAAAAAACGTAAAGTACACTAATAAGCTTAATGATGCTGTTGGATTAAAACTTGTATTAAATGAGTTTAAGCTTGGGTTTGAAAAAATATTTCAACCAGATGATATTGTCAAGGATGAATCTTTGAAGACAGATGTACTTACTAAACTAACTAATTATTCTGAGGGCTCGTTATATGACTGTACTGTTAGTGTAGATGAAATATATGCCATGATACAAACCATGAGCAAAGGTAAATCAGCAGGCTATGATCAAATATATGCTGAACATTTGTTATATGCTCCTGAGTATTATCACTGTACGAAGGTACAATGCTGTTTAATCTTATATACATATACATACACTGTTATGTGCCAAATGATTTTGGGAAAGGAATAATTATACCTGTTGTTAAAGATAACAATGGCGACCTACCAGATTTCAATAATTATCGTGCAGTGACTCTATCTCCCACTATCTCAAAATCATTTGAATCTGTTTTACTGGCAATATTCGGTGATTGCGTAGAAAGTGACGAATTACAATTCGGTTTTAAAGTTGAATCAAGCTGCAATCATGCCATATATACCATAAAAGAAACTGTAAATTTTTTCACCGCAAGGAATAATCCTCTAAATGTCGCATTTCTAGATTGTCTCAAGGTTAAAAAGGAAATTCATTGGTTCGTGAATAATATTCTCTCAAGTATGGGCCATAATCGTAATGACATAGTAGCTAAAAATTCTGATCAATACATATTGTCTACCCATTTTGTTATACGGATGCGAAATTGGGGGTATATCAAACAATGAAGTTAATGGCGTTAGGGTAAAATGGACCACTGCTTATAGAAAAATATTCGGTTTTAATCAAAAAAGGTTTTTAGGTTTTCGGTTTTGTGGCGCAATGCCTGCGAATTATTTAATAGATACTCGAAAATTAAACTTTGTGAGAAATATTGCAAAGTCTTGCAAATTGAGAATTCCAAAGCTATGCTATTATGCAAATAACAGTCAAGTAAATTTAAGATTTAAATATGGTTGTACTGTAGATCTAAACGAAAATGTTAAATTAAAGGCTAAGAACTCATTTAAAGATTATGTTTTAAGATATCTATTATAGCTCCTTACAACACTGTATAATGTAATATAATTACAAGGGAACTACAATGTTTGGTTATTATAAAGTTGAATATCTGTAGATATGTTACTTTACTAATATCGCATTACCTGTTTTACTAACATTTTTATCTTTGCAAACTATTCAAACTATCAAGACTAAAATTGTCTTTATCAGGTATCTTTAATTTGTCTACACAGTAATGTATATGCGACTTGTGCTATAGACAAAAATCATTTTATATTGTTTTTACTGCGTGTGCTTATGAGGCCTACGTTATTGTATACCGAACTTTATGGATACAGAAAAACCGAATGCTCCCTGTAACCATTCGTTTGTTATTTGGGAAAGAAACACTAATGTACATGCAAGTGCCAAGAGGCTTAAACAATACGTAGTACATTCCACGTTTGGTAAAAGTCATTGCATGTTTTTTGTGTAATATCTGCCTGTGTACAAGAGAATGTATAAATGATTCAAGCCAGTTTGACACACAACCATGATTCTCAAGGTCAATTATCGACAGCGAGTGCAGTGATCGTTCATGCTTACGAATCACCTGACTACATATTAGAACTCAAATAATTTAAGATCAGTGAATAACTGAGACAAACGTAATCGCAGTAATAAGGAAAAGCTGTAATTCCTAGTATTCCCAATCACTATATGTGTGCATGCAAACCAAAACCGTCCATAAGTCGGTATAGTTATAACTACGTTACGATGCTTCAAAGAAGAATGTATCAAAAATGTAGTCAAATGTTAATTTCTTGTTTTTATAAACAAATGCTAAATATATTTTATATTCTAGCATCAAATTATCAAGAAAAGACCAAAAAAATACTTAAAATTCAATTTTATAACCCCACTTTTCTAACTAGAAACTAGTACTACAATTGTAAAACACTTGTATTTGCAAACTCTGATAGTAGTTCGTGGAAGCAGTCATTTTGATTCTGTTGTTGACAAAGCCAGATCAGGAAGAGCCGTCTACTAGTTTTAAACATAACTTCAATGTGCTCTTGCAAAGTCCACAGCAACCACATTTTCGTATGGTTGCTAAGTTTTTTGTAGATACGCGGCAAAAAACAATGGCCAAATTTTACAGCAATTTTCTCAAAATTACGTTTTTTGTGCATACAGTTCACCTCAACTTGAACGTGGATTATCTTAGCTAACAAATAACATAGAATGATGAGCTCGGTATCAAAATGATCCTTATGAAATGGGGATTCAGGGCACGTGAATAACTAGAAAAGGTTAATTGCCGACTTATGGACGATTTTGCTATGCAAACACACATATCTAAATGATACATTTACTATAAAAGTAGATAATAACTAACACAAAAATAATGTTATTTACAAAAAAACTGGAATGATACATGAATTACGGTAACACTACCACTTGCCGCCCTATTGTGGATTTGGTGATCATAGCTCACTGTCTTCTACACACTCTTCCGTCAAAAGCTTTTCTTTTCACCTGCACAGTCTCACTGCAAGCACCAATATCCCAGCACCAATTTGATGCATTTGAATTAAAATGCATTAAAACTGAAAAAGGAAAAAATGGAAATCTTGGCTTCGTTTGATGATGTTTCGCTTAACGTCGCGTCTTGATGGAACGCATTAACATCATTACTGTATATAACTACAAAAGAACATTCTTAGTAATTCAAAATGTTTGCGAAAATTGCTAAAATGTCACTGACTCACCTTCCCAGTGTGCACTAGTGACTCACCAAAAACATATTATTAATTTTATTGACAAGATGAAGTAATTTATACTTTTGGTTAATTAGTGAAATGTGCCAAAGAATAAGCTACGAATGCTCTGCATAGTTTTTTTCAAAGATTATGCAATATTATCTAAATTTATTTCAAATGACCTACCATCAAAATGGCTACACCTAAAGTGATTGTGGGAGGTTAAGTTTACAAAGTTAAAAATACAAGATTTGTGCACAATAAGATAGTATGCAGGAGATGCAAAATTTCAATACAAACTTTTAAGTTTCAAGTGTAAATCTCACTTAAATTCAAAGTATAGAAGCTATTAAATTTTCCATTGTGCAACAAATAGGGGATCTGCTATACCTCTAATGCTTGAATACTTTGTAGGGATAACAATTTGAAAATAAGAAACAGATTATATGCACCTGTGCCTTATCATTAATCCAGTTAGTCTAATCCTCATCGTAGAAATCAATATGAGACCCAGACGTGAAAGTGTCCTTTTGCAAAATCTGCAATAACTTTTCCACAGAATGATCACATTCTAGTAGATCTCCTCTATTTACCATATCTGCAAAGTTAGGTAACTGCAAGTTTTTTTTTATTAAATTCTTTGTTTCATAATATTTCTTGCGGTCAATGTGCACAAAAGTTTTGGAAAAGTCTATGCTGTGCATTTGCTGAAACCAGTGGCATCTCGTGTGCAGGTACTGTGGAACTGCAGCACCCCTTATTTTCATTCAATCTTATCGATAATATTCAATATGTCTTTTTTCTTTAGTTCTTTATACTTGCACTTATACTTATACTTTTCTTTATTCTTTATACAGCCCAGCACAGTGCACTCCAGGAATGCGGTGGGCCCAGGTTGAGAAAGTACTGTCACTAACATATAATGACTAACATATAACGTATTCACACAGTTTCTTCTCAGTTGTCTTGAATGGATCAAGCTTGAACTGCAACAATTTAGGTTTTTAGTAAGTAAAAAATATTTTTTGTTTAGAATTTTAGCAAGTTTATAAAGTTTTGTATGTTCGTTTGTTTCAAATTGCAATTACAACACTAACATCATGTATCTTTATTTCATCTTAGGCAGCAAAAACAATCGCTAAAAATTTTCTAAAGCAGCGCCCCCACTAATTTTAGTTAAGAGCCGAAACTCGCTGAAACGCTTATAGAACATCAGCACTGCACTTTAAGCTTTCAGGCGACCCATGAAAATGTATACAGTATGACCTAAATTAAAGAAGTAAAAAGAGAAGATGTTTGGTTACATTTGAAAACAATACTAATTATATCAGCCCTTTCTGTTTCCACTTTTTTGAATTACAAGTTTTGCAATTAGTAAATTTTGACAGAATAATTATTTTTATTAATAAAAGACAATTTAGGCAGTTTGGCTATCCGACTACAACTCTGCATGCATTTACTGAATCAACTATTTGCAGAACCTAATCTGCTGGCCACAACAAGAGGATGTAAAATTTCAAGCATTTCAGTCCCAAATCTCGAGTGAAATTCCCGTAAGACAGGCACAGAAACGAAACAAACATATGAAAATAATATAAGGTGATTAGGCAGTTTAGCTAATCGACTATAACTCTGCACACATTTGCTGAATCAACTACTTCCTGAACATAAACTGCTGGTCACAACCAGAGGATGCAAAATTTCAAGCATCTTCATTCCCAACGCTGAGTAAAATTCCCACAAGACAGGTAGAGAAATGAAAGTAGCTTAGCTTTGGTGATGCAGGTACTCCTGGACCTTTCTTATCAAGCTGTCTTCTCCAGTCAGTGGAATTTACTGACAAAAATATAAGATGGCTAGCAAATGGCATCAACATGTTGAAGGCAATTATGTTTTCTCACCATTGAACATTTTCTTTGTTGTTAAATCACCAACATGTTGGCAGATGTAATCTGTCATGGCAGTTCGGAGTGGTCCTGGAGCATAATTTAGCACCCTCGCTGTAGGCTCTTCCTCGGCTAATACACGGAAATACATATCCCTGGCTGCTTTACCTTAAAGTACAATGTAAATACAATGTGACATATTGAGAAATTAGAAGATTCCACTTCGATGAGCAAAAGAAATTGTTAGCTTTTTATATAAAAAGTTGAAATACAGAAAAATATTTCTGAAAATGTGCAGCAGAAAATGCCTGCTGATATAGCTTCCTCCAAATATAAAAGTTTACACTACAACAAAATATTATTAAATAACTACAATTTTCATCTGACTTGCTCCAAAACAGCTTATGCACATATTTGGATTCAAAACAAAATTAAGCTACAATGATAACATCACCATAACCACGATAATGTCATCGCGATCTATTGATTCAGCAGAAACACTCAAACTGACCAACTTATTTAAATCAGGACCATCTACCACTTAATCTCACTTATTATTCATTGCTATGCTACAGGATTGTCTTTGTACCTGTACAATAAAGACTCATTCCCTTGTGAGGTTCTATTGCACACAGCGACGATATGTTCAACACGTATAATCGAGGAACCACATTTTGTGGAAAGTGCTTGAAGAAGCTGGCGTTTAATGAGATGACCGACGAGACGTTCAGGTCGAAATAATGACGTACTTCGACAACATTGTCCTGTCCAGCAGCTTTGCTAACCAAATTGCCAACTGAGCCAGCATTGTGCACTATCATAGCTTGTTGAAAGTCACTGGGTTGAATGTGCAGAAGGTAAAACATCGTAGGAAACAAGTCGTCGTATGAATCTCGCATGCAGAGGTCCACAGTGAGATGCTGTATTCTGACACCAGGTGCTGTTTCAGTTGATATAGCATCTTTCGCTTCCAGTAAATGTTTCTCGTTACGCCCAAGAATGAACACGACCGACCCTCTGCAAAATTTTCTCGCAAGATTTGCAGCTAATGACCGGCCAAGGCCACGTCCACCTCCAGTCACCAAACAAAATGTTGGGTAATTCCACAAGGTGTCAGCAGATGTCATGATTGATCAATTTAGATTCCTAAAATGGATCATTTTCACTAATACTAGTCAACCTTGTATAATCACTTACACAAAACACTGATTAGTTAACAGGTTTGTAACAGGCTTACATTAAATATTTACAACAGTAAACAACTTTACCATTTGCCCAACTAGCTCTAAATCAATGTTAGAAGTAAAACAAAACAGAAACATCAGCTGACAACTTGCTTAAACTTAAAGATTGCTTTAATTAGTTGCTGACAAATTAGCAAAAATTACAAAATTGGAAACAGATGTCAAATCATATTGAAAATGGCACTGCGATCGCGAAGTGACACATCGACTTTTTTGAACTCCCTAAAGTTTTGCAAATTTATTTGTTTTTTCGAGTGAAAGGACACTCTGTTTTATAACAATAACTGAAATGCACTCAGAAAGTAAAATCGACAATTAGACATTGAAATATTCGTAAAAGTTTAGGGCGACATGACAGTTATTTGATGTCAAAAATTTTCCGATATTAATGCCTGTTAATTATTGTGATTTCTAAAACCAGCTGCGAGATTTCAGCACGTCAAATACATTTATTTAGTGCCAACGGACTCTATTTCGAGCTGCAATTGTTGAGTTCCATTCAAGTTGCAATAAGAGGCACAACGAGTATTCGTGATTTTTGAATTATAATCAGTGACTGGTCTGACAGACTAAAATATCTGGTGAGTTTGTTCCATAATGTTTATGCTTCGAAATTGCTAGATTAAACAGAAACTAAAATTAGCTCAGTCTCTACACTTGGCAACAAATCCAAATCCAACCCTTAACCTATGAAACAAAAACAATGCAGAACAAAATCTAGTAATGAAGTAGGTCACGTAGCGGGCGATGTCTCAAACAACAGATCGATAACCTCTGACACATTAGCTAAGCGTGTAACATGGCCCAAATGCAAAACAGCAGTTAAAGATGATGACAAAGGTGTATTATGTGAAATATGCAAAAGATGGTTCCACACTTCGCGTGTCAGTGTGAGTGATATATTGTATGATGTACTGATGAATGATGAGAATGAGATCCATTGGTACTGCAGGCTGCTAAAGATTTACATAAAAAGCCTGGATGTAAGAATGTTTATGCTAATCCTGATCTCACCTGACTTGAACGTGAAGAAAACAAAAAGCTAGTCACTAAACTAAAGTCAAGAAGGGCCAAAAGAGGAAATGTTAAAATACATAAGAATCAAATAGTTAACATCGAAGAAGCTAATACTACATGCTCTCCTAAAGTAAATTCTTCTGACTGCATTCTGCAGTCATGCAGCAACAAGCTAGAAGTGAAACGGCAGCATTTGCAGAAGGCAATGGTGAACCGATTTCCATGTCAAATGCAAATGACACAGAATCTGTCATAAGTGAATTTGATGCTTCAGAACATTTACATGAAGATGATGCTGATGCAGGATCAAATAAAAAGACGTCACCTAAAATCCGCTTGCTATCTGAACTAAATCAACAGCAACAACGAACTATTATCAGTCCTAGTAATAAAACTTCAACTATCACGGGAATGACAAATCAGTTTTTAACACCACTGCTAACTCGCTTAAAGTCGGTCGTTACAAAAAAAAGTGACAGGTAAACAGTCTGTAAATAGTGTAAATAGATTTAATAATAGTGTGTGTACTAATACTGCAAAATTAAAAGTGAAAGACAGTGTAAAAACCGGTGCAGACAAACAAAAAAGCAAAAAGTGCAACTATGGCTCATTAAGAAAACTAAACCCTAATAAAACTGTAAAGCTGTTGTTTTCAAATGTTGATTGCCTAACAAATAAAGTGCAGTAAATTAAAATGAGGTTCCTCAAGTTAAAACCTGACATGATCTTCTTGTCTGAGATAAATCCGAAAATGTTAGATATTCTTTGCAACACTCTGAATTGATTCCGCCAGAATATATGTTCAGCAATTTGGATGGAAGAGGCATCGTCCTTAACGTGAGATATACTTTGGCACCAATCCAAGTTACGAACTTATCAAATATTTTCACCTCCTCATTGTGGGGTAAGATTTTTCTGCAAAGTGGTAAAGAAGTGTAGCTTGGAGGCATATACCGAATTCCATCATCTTGTCATAAGGAAAATGAAAACCTGAAAACCTATTGACATTGCTGGTACTGAAAGTTGTGTGTGGAGATTTCAATTTTAGTAAGTAAAATTGGAGTACGTGGAATGCTCCTACACCAGAAATTAGTTGAGAACAAATTTTTGAATACTCTATGTGATGAATATATATGTGTATTCTTAAATTTAGACAGTATGCCTAAATTTCAAACACATATAAATAACGTTGTTAATAAAGCACATGGGACACTGACCTTAATCAAACATAGTTTTTCTTATCTTGATGGATCTATGATGACCAAGCTACACAAACCAATGGTTTGCCCTATATTTGATTATGGCGATGTGATATGCTCGTCAAAACATAAGGAAAATTGAATGTATACAACGTCGAGCTACTAAACTCGTACCTGCTGTTTCTCTTTTAAAAAAGATGTTGCAAGACTTAAAAAGAGGCTGTGCAACTTCTGAAGCACAGACGCAAAAGACAAGATTTAATTCAAACATTTTGTGTCCTTAAAAGTACAGAAACCATCAACAGCAAAATATTTTTCCATCGACAAACATATCATGGTACCAGATGTCACTCCTACAAACAGTTCCCAAAGCTGGAGCAGAAGGAGGTTCACATATGTAAGGCGATTAATAAGGAATGGAACATGCTGCCTGACACTGTAGTTCAAGCCTCCAATGATGTCCAGTTTAAGATTCGTCTCGATAGACACTGGAAATGCAAACCAAAAAAATATAGATCCCAAGTTTCCACAATGGCAACAGAAAATCTTGTGTCGCACTTCATGATCGCAGTGCGGCCACCTATTTTCTTCATTTTTATTTTTAATAAAGTAAACAAGGAAGAGTGGAGAGGTCCATAAGCGGTTTATGCTTGACCTCTATCCTTTGACAGTAACGGTAACGAGAGAAAATCCCTCTACACAAAAAGAGGTGCATTTAATGAAATATTCTAAGTATGGGTCAGTCATATAAGGCCAACCGTAAGTCCGCAAAAGAATATTAGTATTAAATCAGTAACAAATATAACAATTTTCTAAGCATCCACGACTGAACAATATAATATAAAAACGTCTAAAATAAAGCAATTAAGGACGGCCAATCACATCCACAAAAACACCCAAATGACACAGTAAGAACTTCCACAATATCAACGAATACAAATCTGTCACGTTAAAACTTAAAACGGATAATCGAAAGAAGGAAACGGAACCAAAATTTGCAGCTGCACTAAACATCCGGCGCTTTACAGTTACGTAGAACTAAGACATAATAATTATTTCATTCACAGTTTGTATGCTTACAGTAAAACAAAAAAATATGGCACCATTAAAAGAATATTTGTTCTTACTTGTTCAAGAATTATTATTTTCACACAATATTTATTATTTTTTGATATTACTACGCGTTTCCCGCGCTTTTGTGACACACGTGTTTTGTGTTTTGTTAATGCTTTTGGGGTTTTTTCGATAGTTTATTTATTTTTTTTAGATTTTATGGTATGTACAGCGTTTGTGCTTATTCATTACAAGGAGACGTATTGTTTAGCAGTTATATGTAAACATAATATATTGTTTAAACTGTATTTTATTAAATAACAGCTGGTTATATAAAAATTATAATCCCTACCTTTCAGTGTTAGTGTTACCAATGTCTTTATGATGGTAACTTTTCGTATCTCTATCAGTCATTGCTTGTTAGTCCTCTGTTTAATATTATAGAACCTGAGTACAGGGGCGTTTGGTAAAAACGTCGAATTGTTCTGAATTGTTTTGATTCATTTTTGGAGGTCTGTACGTGACTAACTTACAAGCGCGTACTTTAATTTTTTATATGAATTGTATTCCCCAATATGTTTATGTAGAAGAATGTCTTAAGAGAAAAATTAAAGCATGATAAGCGTATAAATAATTAAGAGATAACTAAGTGAATAAGCAGTGGGCTTTTCGCTTAAGACTCATTATGTTAACCTTATTAATATTACCCATAATGTTGCCATATGTAACGATATCAAGTTCTCGACCGATTTCATGGACATACCTGCCTTACATTATAATGGCATTATCATATGCCCTACCACCTATCTATCCCTTATAATAATATTAATATTACACTGATGTAACTTTTTGTACATTTTCTTTCTCTTCCCAAGACAGGCAACAATATCACTTGTATTAGTTAACGGGAAACCGTCAGTGGATTCTACTGGGCATGAGCGATGGAAGCAGTGGAAGCCACAGTTCATTGTACTTGTTCATATTCACCCATTCTGTAGATTTCTCCTCCTCACGGCTGATTACAACCATCGATATTTGCATTTCTGTCAGACATACTGCTATGCCCTTATAGTGTCATCTGCTGAAGCGTGAAGTCAGAAAACGATATCATGTGATTAAATCACCTACCCTAAACTTGATATCGTTATATGTCTATGGCCCCTAATACAGAGATAGGTGTATTAGCACTTGTGCTATTTGTCCCTCCAATTTACTAAAATAGCTGTAACTGACAAGTTATATGGTGGCACCACCGCAGATACAGTTTTGTTATTTATTCCACGTACAGTTTGGCCTGTCAAGCTATGCTTTTAGGTTCAAACTATATGCATCAAAATTATTGTGTAATGTAATTTGCACATGTATACGCTAGCTGCTATAGACTTTTTTGTATATTCTGCGTGGACTAAATTGCATTTGTACTTTTATTTACTTTAATGGGTAATTATATGTATTTTAATGATAATTGTAAGATGCAGTGTGGAAAGGAATAAACTCTTGAGCAGACAGATGGACACCATGCCTTTAGCACATTTTATTCCCATTGAGTTAACATGGGATCTATAAATTTAGATGGGTTCTGCTGCCAGTGCTTATCAAGATATGCATTAAATAGATAAATTATAATGATTATTGTTAAATTAAAATTCTTGTCCTTAAATAGCCACACGCTTTTATATTTATATGATACATATAGGTAAGCTTTGTTGAATTATTTGTTTGAAATATTCTATTTAATTATAAAGTAATTGTTTTGGTTTGTTTCTAGGCAGAGCCACGTTCAGATCCTGTTTCTGAAGAACCGAGCAGCCCGGGAGCACCATCAAGTCCTGCTAGAGAAGAGCCACTTCAGGAATTTAATGATGAATCGGAAGAGCTTCTGGGGAATGAAAGAGATCAGGAGGGTGTGCTGGATGAGGAAGAACAGGAGGGAGAGGAATTGTTTGGTGATGCTATGGAAGCGTAAGTGCTACACAAATTATAGTTGCTTTACTTTGGCTATACAGTGGACTCTCGTTATAAGAATCACCTCGGGAGAAGGCAAAGTGATTCTTATAACGAGCGATTCTTATAAAGAGCATGACCCAGAATTGGTTTAAAAATTTTTTATGTAATTATTTATTTCCCGAAAACACGCTAGAAACTACATGGAACAGCATAATGTTTTTCTGGCCTAAAAAGGACCTAAAAATTCCTAGACTAATGTTTTTATTTCATGGTTGGGTAAATATTTCATGATGGCAGAATTGCCTTAAAAAATTTTTAATGCACATAATTTTTTTTCCGAAATTGTGCTGGAGACGACAGAAAACTCTACATCTACTGCTTGAAAAATATCGATAGCTTGCTTTGCTTCATTTCTCCTCTGGTGAGGCGGTCAATTTCGGCCTCCAACCGTTTCAATTGAAGGTTGTCCTCGAAGCCTCGTGCCACCTTCTCGCTGGCCAACCCTCGGAAGCGCGTCATAAGAGGCGATGATTTTCACCTTTTCACTCACACTTCTGCTTTCCCGTTTGGATGCCATTTTTCAACTGACTGACACGCAAACAAACAAATTTGAAATCTCTGACAATGGAGTTGGCACCAAAATTGATTCTACTATCGAAAGAAGGGTGATTCTTATACGAGCGGATTTTCACTAGGAAAATGCCGATTCAATTTCGGGAAACGCGATTTTGATTCTTATATCGAGCTGATTCTTATACGTGTGATTCTTGTAACGAGAGTCCACTGTAATTGTAATTTGACTTTGTTAACTTGCTTCTGTCTCTCCCTCTTCCTGCCTTTCCTTATCTGTCTCTTTCTCTCTCACTATTGATATTTTATTTTGGTTGCAGCGATTACCGACCTATCCCGGCCCTGGACCGCTACGACCCGGACATGCTTGATGAATCAGATTTCAGTATGATCTCGGAAACCGACCGCGCAGCTGCAGAGCGGCAGATGCGCAAACGAGATCGCGAAGAAGGCCGTGACATTGGAAGAATGAGAAGAGGCCTACTTTATGGTGAGTTTGTGGAAAATTCTTTAGTTTTGCACATAGATTATATGCCATTAATGATAGGATAAAGTAATGGGGTCTTTGTTGTACGTCAGCAAGTCTCGGAATCCATTGCCATTAAACAATTAAACTCATCTGTTTACTAGAACTGCTTTGTTTAATGCAGTTCATCAACTAAGTCATTCTATGCATTCAATACAATGCTTAGTGCTTAGGCATTATATGAAATACAAACGAAAAATTAGATTCAACATAAATTATGCTCATTTTATACTTTGCCAAAGTCTCTTTACGCATTTTGTATACATCCTAGTTAATGTACAAAATGCCTAGGTAAAGATGTTGCATTTCTTGAAATGGATCGCTGTGTTACGTGAAGTGCCTAGAAGTTTTGTAAAATGTCTCTAGATTGCTTGTAACATATATTGTAATATAAACATTATCAAAATATTTTGTTATTACTTTAGAATTTAAAATTCAAAACCTTGTGAAATAACATCTACTATAACAGTTGTGTGTACTACTGAGACTACTAGATGTTTAACATGTTAAGCAAGAAAAGAAATCGCCAGCACCTACTTGAATAGTGGCATATGATGAATTGCACTGTTATAATATATAATATGTGCGCATATAACTGCGCTGTTATAATATGTAATATGTGCGAATAAAGTCTTATATATATATAAAATGAACTTTCAGAACTGACGTTTCAACTTCAAAGCAAGACATCGCAATCGTAGAAATTAATACAAATTGTAAAAGCATTTGTATTTTAAATACAATTTCAGTCACTTTGCTGTAATGTTAAAATATCTGTTGTGAAAAACATGTAAATTAAGTCGCTATTCAAGTGGGTAATGGCTGAATTCTTTTCTTGCTAAACATTGTCTTTCTAGCATTCGTATATTTAGTCACTGTAACTTGCTGAATAATATTGTGCAATAAAGTGCAACATGTTACTTTTTGCATACAATATCTAGCATGCTTTTGACAATTGTTTTGTAGACGAAAGTGATGAAGAGGAGGATGAAAGGCCAGCGCGACGGAGGCGCTTAGCGGAGCGGGCGGCCGAGGGCATGGAACTCGAGGATGAAGATGTAAGCAGTTCATTTTTCAGTTATCTTGTGGTTCAAGCTTTAGTCTTCTTATGTGTAAATATACATTTTCTCATTTTAAGCTTAGTTCCTGTGTTGTAGTTCCTGTGCTAAGCAGTAGGTATGAATTGTTGATTCATGCTTTATGGGCAAACTTAATAGCTATGCTGTTTTTTAAACAAGTGCTGTGTAAACTCATAAATGGGTTTTTAATCTATTTGATCTAGATGATTGAAAGCATCGAGAACCTTGAGGACATGCGAGGTCATAGCATTCGGGAGTGGGTCTCCATGGTGGCACCGAGGACAGAAATCTACAACCGTTTCAAAAACTTTTTGCGCACGTACGTCGACCCGAGTGGGCACAACTTGTATAAAGAGAAGATAAAGCAGATGTGTGAAGGTAAAAACTCTGTGAGGAACTAAAGAGGTGGAACTTGCAAGTTGTTATTTTTGTAGTCGAATCGAGTTTTCATTCTTCAGTTAAGGTGATTGTCGGAATTTTGCAATGGTGACAGCATGACAAATAACACGATTTTCAAGGAGAATGATTTTTGCAAGATTTTTGAGACAAACACATGTTCTTTCACGGCTTTTAAACTTTATACTTAAAATTACTTGAAATTACTCCGACACAATTTTTTGTTTACTTTGTGAGCTGTTTTTTTGTGTCAGTGTAAGGTTTAAATTTACACTTTATTTGCTGTATATATCCTAAACTTTAATAAATCACTTCCAGCAAAGTGCCTTCATATATTTTATGAAATTTGTTCAGAACTGTTCCTTGTTACTAATTACTTGTTTACTCTGTAGAAAAATTGCTGAATTTGTTTGTTTTTTAGCTAGTGCTGTACAATTTCTCTTATTGCAATTTTTTGCATTGTGAAGCTCTCACGGAGCTTTTTATTTTTATTTCTTGTTCAAATGAATGTATGACTCTTGTACATTTAGCCAACCATGAAAGCCTTGTTATCGACTACAACAAACTTGCTGCCGAGGAACAAGTCCTTGCTTACTTCCTCCCAGAGGCTCCAGCCGAAATGCTGAAAGTTTTTGACGAAGCAGCCAAAGATGTAGTGTTGTCCATGTTTCCTCACTATGAGCGCATTGCTAAAGAAATTCACGTGCGGATATCAGATTTGCCGTTGATAGAAGACTTAAGATCACTAAGGTGAGTTGTTCTGTGCATCATTCCTGAATATTAAATATTCGCTGAATTTTTAGTAAACAAATAAGCTGAGCACGAGTGAAATTGGAATGTACTTCGATAGAATTTACATAATTTAATTCAAATAACTATCATGCATAATTAACTCGATATTTTTACTTCTCGTACTTTAAATAAGACACTTGTGTGAGATAAAATGTTTTTTACTACTTTTGTGTCTTCTACACCTCGCATAGAAACAATTGTTATGTACCATTTTTTGTAAGCACATACGTTTATCAAGCTAGTATGCTAGCATAACGTGTTTGCATTGAATTTGTCACCTGCTTGTCACTATATTAACCTCGTTACCCAAAGAGTTTTTACAAGCTCAACTTTTAAACACGTGCCTAGCAGTTTCCTTTTGAAGTTCATGCTACTTTTTACAGAAACATTTAATCAGGTAACTGTCTGTTATTCCACAAACGCAGCAGCAGTAATCTGCCAGTTTTGTTTGCAGTCTTTACAAGCATAAACATCAAAGAGCAACTAAGAGCATAGAGTTAATTTTGAAAAATTGAACATAAAGACCTAACATTTAAAGCTTTTGCAGTGCATACTAAGATGAAGAGTGATGACTCATAATTCTATATTGGTATTACTTTATGCATTGCCTGATATATTCGGTCAGTTATTTGGGTCAAAACACTTCCATTCCAAAGTGAATCCATTAGGCAGCACCTACTATACGATTTGGTCAGAAGGTTGGCTCAGAAAATTGCTTTCCTTTGGCTTCTGTCCAGACCATTCCAGAAATAGTTTAAGCGCAATGGCGATCCCTTTTTCACTGATAAACATTCATCTGGGTGTAACAATAAGTGCGCTGTATTGTTTGATTAATCACTGAATGATGCAGCTTACATTTATGCATTGTTAGACCATATTTAATTAATTTATTTGCCCTATTAGACAAACCAGTAAATTAGAAACTGCAGCCTGCACAGACAGAATGAGCAATCATTGTTTATACATATTGAACTTTACTCAACATTCGAATTTTTGAATTTGTATGTGATTTGGCTTATTATTCATGTACACGAAAACCTGCTTTAACTAGTCAATTCACCAAGCAAGTGTAATAAGAACTCATTAATATTCTGCTTGATAAAACTCATATTTTGACAGGCAGTTACATTTGAACCAGTTGGTACGGACCAGTGGTGTGGTTACCACGGCAACTGGTGTGCTGCCACAGTTGAGCATGATTAAGTACGACTGCAACAAATGCAACTTCATTCTGGGTCCATTTTATCAGAGCCAAAATCAAGAGGTGAAGCCTGGATCTTGTCCAGAGTGTCAGTCTAAAGGACCATTTGAGATTAATATGGAACAGGTAATCGTGTGTATGTGTGTGGTTGTAATGCATAAGCAGCAGCAAATGTTCCAAATTTGTCGGGTGTTCTTATATTTACTTTTGTCACTTATCATTTTTGAATGTCATATTACACATTTGGCATTACCTGATAGACTTTAAGTGTTTATTTGGATGAGGTGCAATGACATATTTTGCTAATTTGCATTTCTGGTACAGAATACCTACGTAGTTACTACAAGTTAACAGTAACAGTTGTGTGGGTCACTGACAGTCTCTTAGAGTTGAGGAAAGTTCGTAACTGATCAACTATACTTTTTGTTTTCTATTTTCATTTTCCTTACAGACAATCTATCAGAACTATCAGCGACTGACATTACAAGAGAGTCCTGGAAAAGTTGCTGCAGGTCGTCTGCCACGATCTAAAGATGTCATTGTTCTAGGAGACTTGGTTGATTCCTGCAAACCAGGCGATGAAATAGTACATATAGATTTATTTTATGAAAAACACTTGAACATTGTTCTACGTGTTTTTCTTGTTAAATGACTAAAATTTGTAGCTGAAATCCATTTTCATTAACTTTAAAAACACATTTTAGGAGAGATTAATGAAATTTTCTGCCAGCAGGTGACTTTTTTTCTTTCAATATAATTTTTGTATGTCTAACTAATAAATTAGTAGTATAAATTATTGGCGTCTATAATACAGAGCAAGTGTTCTTAATATGAAGGTCAGCTGTAGATAAACTAAGAATTTAACTGTAAAAGTTTTGTTTGATATATCTCGAGTTTTTAATGTGTATGGCTAGTATGGCAAGTTAGTATGCAGACTGCTGTTTTAACAATTTTTGTCATGTACAATGACACTGTGACTTGTGTATTTTGCATTACATTTCATAAGAAAGTTCTACGATTGTCATTTATTGTTTTCAGGAGTTGACAGGGGTTTACTCCAACAACTATGATGGCTCGCTCAACGTGAAAAACGGTTTTCCGGTCTTCGCTACCGTCATCATGGCAAACTACATCACAAAGCGGGATGACAAGATGGCCGTTGGTGCACTTACTGACGAAGACGTCAAGGCCATTGTGGCATTGTCAAAGGACGAGAGAATTGCAGAGAGAGTTTTTGCTAGCATAGCGCCATCTATCTATGGACATGAAGACATTAAACGTGCGATAGCATTTGCAATGTTTGGAGGAGAGGCAAAGAACCCAGGTTATTATGGCTAGTTTAGTTATTTAAATAGTTATGATATGCTATTATCATTGATGTGCTGCATACATCTATATACATTTCACTGTGTGTGATAATGTTCTTGTGGTTGCAGACAAGATACAAAATAGTATATGTGTCTTACAATAAATGATCCTACCCAACATGTAAAGTCATGAAAAATCGCATTTGTTGTAACTCCTGATATAGCGTCTTTACTTTCATTCTTCCGCAGTTTGCTGTGTTTGTTTTAACAGTTTGTAATATTACATATCTCCAAGGTACTTGTGCAACTAAGCTTTTTTAACCTTGGTATATATATTTTGTATTCATGGACAAGAAGTCGTTGCTAATTGACTTTTTCAAGTGTCTTTTGTCTATTTCAGCTTAACTGATAGATCTGTCCTAAACTGTTAACAGTTATGTAAGCCATTAATTGTTATTTTATTGTTTTCCATGTTTTTAGGTCAGAAGCACAAAGTTCGTGGAGACATTAATGTCTTGATTTGTGGAGATCCCGGAACTGCCAAATCTCAGTTCCTGAAATATGCTGAGAAAACCGCACCACGAGCCGTGTTTACTACAGGACAGGGGGCATCGGCTGTCGGGTTGACTGCATATGTACAACGTAATCCTGTTTCTCGGGAATGGACCCTTGAAGCGGGTGCTCTGGTTTTAGCCGATAAAGGGATCTGCCTCATAGATGAGTTTGATAAGGTGAGGATGGTCACTTGTTACTAGTGTTTATTCTAAGAACTGCTTACTTGTGAAATACGCAAGTTAACCAGAAGTGCAAAAACTTGGTTACATGTATTTGAATATTTGCCTTTTGGAAAACAGCAAATGAATGTAGAGCAAATTGTCTTAAGTAGACATATATTCATGCCCATAAAATTTATAATTCTTCATCCTGTAGTCAATGTGAAATTTATATGAACTGTAACACACTTTTAAGGTTTTTTTACATAAATTGTATTGTGTGAGTCAAGTCAAAACTGTCTATTGATAGTTTGCTTTAGGCAAACCTAACTAGCGTGTGTGACTTTGATGTGTGGTGTTTTATAATGTGAATTTGCCCTAATTGCACCAAATTATGCTGGCTTCTACATTTACAGATGAATGATTCAGACCGAACAAGTATACACGAAGCTATGGAACAACAGAGTATCTCTATATCTAAAGCAGGAATCGTAACATCACTTCAAGCACGGTGTGCTGTAATAGCTGCTGCTAATCCAATAGGAGGTCGCTATGATCCGTCGTTGACATTTGCAGAAAATGTGCGTTCATACACATCATTATGCATGTATGAGTTTAAAATAAGCTCTTGATAAGATGTGCTTTATAATATATATCATGTAAATACTAAATAGTATTAATTACGCAGTTAATTAAACAGGTCCCCTTGTGGGGCTTTTTAGTGAGTAACATTGTTCAAAACAATATAGATCGTGAAATATTATGGTTGGCTTTATGTATGAAGTACGTTGTTTATACAGTGAATCTAGCTGACTGTATGCAGCAAAATAGAAGATAAATGATAAGTACTACCGTATGTATTCAGAATTGGCAGAGAATTTCCCATTAGAAACTTTTGGGTGAGAGGGTTTATAAATGTCGACAATCTGCCAAATTGTTTGTTTAACGTCTAAAATAGTGCTTTTGTAATGTTATAATTATATTAATCAGATTGCGCAAATCGCTTTTGAAAGGCGGGATGCCCAGTCAATACCGAAGCAACCCCCATTAACATGTGATCATGAAATAAGAGTTAGTATATGATCATAGAGTTCGTATAAGTATGCAGGAGTGTATTTTTTATTGTTGGCACATCGGTCATAGCTATTCACGAATTTTTTTAAGGGTGTCGTCAAGAAACTTTCTAAGAATTACCGGTAAAAGCAAGAGGGTTAAGTTCATAAACTGGTTATTTCAAAGGTGGGATTATTTAAAATGTGAAATCCCCGATCTCGACAGACTTAAAATCTTGCGAGCACTAAACCAGAGATGTTTGCACAAGACTAGTGTTCAAGACCGGTAATGATTTGTTTTACAGAGTTGCTTTATGTACAGTATAGTAGTAAAGCATGCAGTTTTTTATGTACAGTATAATGAATAATATAATTAATCAACAAAATGTACCGTTAAAATTCAATTTAGCTAGACTTTTGCTAGAGAAAGTGGAATAGGTGTCAGAAACAGGCTTGGAGACTAAGACTAAAATCACTGTCACCATGTATCAAATCAGGTCATGTGAACTGAGGTCAGCATCAAAGCTAAGACTGGCAAAAATTTACCTCGAGGCTGTCCCCAAAAGACATATCTCTGTACTGAGCATTGTGATATTCGAAACTAATGACATATTGCATCTGAAGTGGCTTTTAAAACTTAGCTCTTTGCTACCCTGTTTCTTAACTATTCCTTCTAGGCTGACAATATTTATCTGTGACAGTGAAAGAACTTCACGATTACGGATCAATAATATTTTTACATGTATTTTCTTGCGCATACAGGTTGATCTGTCAGAACCGATTCTTTCACGTTTTGATGTACTATGTGTCGTGCGTGACACAGTGGACGCTGTGGAGGATGAACGATTGGCAAAGTTTGTAGTAGGAAGTCACGTCCGTCATCATCCAACAAACATGGAAACAGATACGGATGCTGTGAGTACAACTGTATATTTTTACTATTTAACTTTTCCTAATATTAAGCACCAGTGATTCTGTTTAGTACCTGGATGGGTGACTGTGGGCATCTGGACATCCTCGCAGCAAGTGATAAAAATATGTTATCTACAATGTACACATGTTAACATTATTTATAGGTTAAGTACGTATCACTTATATTAACTCATACAAGGGCATTCTCTGCACATTAATAGTCTCTTAAATGCAGACCTTATTTAAACAATTGCAGTCATAAATGAGAATGACAGAGCTTCAATGACTACTATTAACTACCTGTCATCAGTAGCAATGGGCGTTAACGCCATTAGCGGTCATTGCTACAGTTTGTTGCTATTAGCAGCAACAGAATAACAATGAATTCTAGTTTTCATAACGCCATCCTTGGATTTGCCTAGGTTATTAATGACTCCATTTCCCTGCAAACGTAAAGCTTGGCTTGTTTTTACAGAAAGCGGTCCTTCTTATAGTGTTAGATGACTTTAATGGCACAAGAAGAGCAAGGAACGATATATTATGTTTCAGCACCAATAGAAGCCTCAGCAATGTTATTTTCAATAACATGGCATTTGTTTTAGGAGCAGCAGACGTACAACGGTATAGAAACCATTCCGCAGACAGTGTTGAAGAAATACGTCATCTACTCGAAGGAAAAGTGTCGTCCAAAACTTCATCAGATGGACCAGGATAAAGTAGCAAAGATGTACTCTGAACTGAGAAGGGAGTCTATGGTAAGCTAGTTTGTGGTAAACACATCTGATACAATAGTATTTTTTGTAGAGCTTTGAATATTAAAGGTCTATAGCAACTGACACTATTTGATGGACAATGTCATTGCAGAATCAATAAAACTGCAATGTAAACTGGAGTTTGTCCTACTGAATTGAGTCATGTGTGGTTCTATAATATAAGTTACTTGAAATTTTTTACTTAATTTTCTAAATCTATATTTGACTCCCACCCTCATTTCTTGTATATTGCTTAAGTATATTTAACACTAATGTGACTTCTGTTATACACTTGTAAAGATCAGTAAGTTTCTTTCAATTATTTCTCAATTTTATTTGAATTACTTTGTCGTACTTGGACAGTCTAAATGCTGTTTTTCCACCTGATACGAGATCGTTTGTCAAAAGTCTTGGTTCATTTACCGGTGGTTACCATTTTTATCTTCTTTTGTTCTGAAAGATTGGTATCTGTTGCTACTTAAATTTTTTGCAAACTATGGTTGCTAGGGTACGACAACAAAAAAGGGAAGGCACGCTGGTGTTCTTGTACATAAAATCACGCCCTGGAACACCTTAGAATAATTATAGTATTAAAACTGTATGTGTTCATTATTACTTTTTTTACAGGCTACGGGTAGTATACCCATCACAGTGCGACACATCGAGTCAATGATACGTATGGCAGAGGCTCATGCTCGCATACACCTACGTGATTATGTGCATGAAGACGATGTAAATATGGCCATACGAACAATGCTTGAGAGTTTCATAGATACACAGAAATACAGCGTCATGAGGCAAATGAAAAAGGTATTTAAATTTGATGTACCCTGCATTATTTACGTTTCTTACTTTGCTGGTGCAGCACGTTTAGGGAATAGTCGATAAATTGCACAAGTAAGAAAAAGTGAATACATGAAAAACATGAGCAATAACGCATTATGAATAACAGCATCAGTATTAAATATTAGAAGTTATATGTTTGGGATGAATGGAAATTTTTGAGTGGTCGACGTAAACCAATCGATCAATCAAATGAACCTAGTTAGTAGGTTGACTGTTTGAAAAACTGATGGGTTTCTTTGACATATTGCTTTAGCTGTTATTTGCTGAATATCAAACGGTTTAAAAAGTCCTCACAAATTTTTGTTTAAATTATTATAGTCTACAATAATGTCTAAACGCAGATGATATCAGTGTTTACAGTTAACTTGAGCTTTTGTCTGCGTAGAAGGACAGCCTTAGAAAAAATGGTTGTAACGTATTTGAGTCTGTGGATGACCCACTGGTATAATGGTCAGCATGCGTGACTGCAATTAATTTGTTTCTGAGACTGATTCTTCTATTAATTAATACTCTTTTAACTGCAAAAAAACCCTAAAAATTATTTTATATTCTCCTTTTTTCTTCTCTTTAGAATTTTTCGCGTTATTTGTCATACAAGCGCGACAACAATGAGCTGTTACTGTTCATCCTGAAACAACTTGTCCAGGATCAAGCAACGTTCCACCGCAATCGCTACGGCACAGAGTCAGACATCATTGAAGTATCAGAAAAAGATCTGGCAGACAGGGTGAGCCAAAAATTTTGTCACAGTTGTAAACGAAATTGTGAAGTTACGGTTGAAATAACGGGCAAATTACATTGTATTAGCTTCTGTAATTTCACATACATATTCGTAAATATCTAACATTTTACTAGTTTCCACAGTAGGTAGGTAAAACTGGATTTTCTGTGATTTTTCTCTGTACTTACAATAATTATTTGTATGTGTACAATGATTGTTTTCCAGTTTCTTAAACAACCTGTCAGAATAGGACGTGTCACATTTTTGTACCTCATGTCTGTCAAATATTTTTTGCAATCTTATGAATATCAACGTTTTATAGTTCTTTTTCTGAAATTAACTTGTTAGTTTAAAATACTGTTATCTGCTATATTTAAATATTTTTGGCCAATGAAAGAATGCATGAAATTAATTACTTATGAATATATAGGAATTTTTCTGCATATTTAGCGAATTTTAATTGTTTTTCTGATTTTCAGGCTAGACAAATCAGTATACACAATCTCGTGCCCTTCTTTGACAGTGACATATTCAGAGGCAATCGGTTTGTCCACGACTCAAAACGCAAGCTTATCATACAAAACTTGTAGTGTTTGTACAGAGACTTGTCAGAAGAAAGTGTGTTCGCAGCTAATGTGTCGGACAAAGCATTGATTTCGAATGTGACAGGCGAGAGTAGTGACATTGCTTTTGAGCTGAACATTGTCAATGGTGTACATAGTACAGTTATTCTTGATAACAACTACAAATGTGATAACCTTCCTGATTTTATTTATGTTATCAATGGAAATCGTTTCTGTGAGTGTATAAAGTTTGAAGTCTCAGCATTCAAGCCATTATAGAGGCCAACAGATGAATTGATATTTAATGTATCTACACTTTGGAAAGATGCTGTTAAAATAGAACTAGATGCAAGTGTCAGCATTCGTGTAGCAAATCATGCAATTTCTAATCCTAATGTTTTAATGCATGTAATTATCAAATTGAATTTTTTCTTTTAATACCATTTGCTTGTAATACCGTTTTGGTGAAAATTGGATGAATTGGTGACTGATTTCTAAAGTTGGAATACAATTGATGGACTGTGCTTTCCGTAATGGAAGTACCATTTGCACTTCACAAATGTTTCGAAAATTGGGTTGGCATAGATTTTTTGGAATGACAAAATTGAAGAAGATTTTTCCGTTTAATTGGGTTGACCTTAGTTCTTGTCCAAAATTGCATGGCTTGTTTTTGGGGTATAGTAATATCGGGTTATGAGTAAGTGTTCACTACGCCTAATTGTCTGAGTTGGACTTCAAAATTAATAACATTTGGTTTTTTAATGAAACTAATTTGAAAGTCAATTTGCATGCATCTTAAGTTGGTTTTTGTATTGAGACTGCTGTACTATTGTGAGAGCTATAATTGAATAATCATTTGCATACAAATATACTTGCCTGGAACAGTTACTTTGAAAAAATATGAATATAACATAATAATCAAGTCTAGGCGACGTCATTTAATTTGGTTCAAACGTGCAAATAATGTTGAAAATGAGAACTCCCAAGTGATATGCACAGATAAGTGGTTACAGATGATTTGCACAATCATAATTTATTTACAGTTCACGCATGCTTATCAGTTATATCTTCAACTAAATGTAGGTCCCACAAGACTTAAAAGTAAAACAAGGGAAGTTTTTGATATAGCTAAAAAGAGCCATTTACTAATGACAGAAAATTCTGTAACGTTTGTACCTAAAAAATCTGCGTTCTGTTTGAAAAGTTGCAAACAGGTGAAACTGAACAAAATTTTAAGCTACACAGAATTATTCTTAGTGCTGTATCTATAATGTATGCTGTAACTGAATGTCCTGAAATGAATTATACCAGTTATTAGTAAACTGTTTGGTCATTAAACTGCCAAGTGAAAAACATATTTAGAAATTAATGATGGCAAAGTTTTTTTTAAATAATAGTTGTTTTGTGCATAATATTAAAAAATGAACTAGACTGAGGCAACATGATTGGGACTTTAAAATGATTGCCAATAAGATTCACATGCAGGTGTTCTAAAATCAGATGAAAAATGTCCTCCTAATAATGTGCTGTTGCTTTCAAAATACTGGATAAGTTTCCAAATAAATAATGATTCGTTAAGTTCTGTTCAATGTTATATGCAAAAATGAGTTCGTCGTGGAACATGCTACAGGAATATCTGCATAAATGCCTGCATTTACATAATATATGGTCTACTTTCATAATGCTTTTTTTATTCTCTCTCATGCAAGCAATAATTTATTAAAATTGTAATATACTCTTATTCAGATGTTACCAAATTATTATGAAGTTGCACAAATTTAGCTTTTAAACTAGCACACTAATGCATGCACATTGTGTCCTATTTTCACTTATCTAACATGAATTTAAGTACCATTAAAAATCAAAAAGAAATAAAAAGTACATTTTTTATTGATATTGGAAAAGCAAGAGACACATACGAGCTGCAAATCAAATTACATCTAATATGATCCTCTAAAAATAAATCGTGTGTTTGTTTACAACAATATCTTCTAAAAACTGTGAAAAACAGGTGTGTGTTTGTATTGTATAATGTATATATATATATTATATGTGTACATGAATTTAAAAAAAAATCACAGGACATAATGATCTTTTTTGTCGAAAATTGTAGTACATACAAACAGTATATAAAGAGCCTATAAAAACTCGCACACTAATGAGTAAATAAAAAATATAGAACATACTGTGGACAATTTGAGACAATAAACAAAACTATTTGACATTACTAAACCTCTAGCACCACAAACTATGCCTGCTTGCCACATGTTGAACACAAAACCACATTTAATTTTTAAACTGCATAGATTTTCTAAACAAATATAATGTTGCACTGATTTCCCCATACTAAATGATAATGTCTTAATACCATGGCCTAGGTGGTCTTGATTGATCTGTCCTTCCTGGAGAGCCACAAGATTGGTGAGCGGTCGATGGTCTTGACTGATCTGTCCTTCCTGGAGAGCCACAACAATGGTGAGGCGTTGGTGGTCTGGACTGACCTGTCCCTGGAGAGCCACACGATCGGTGGGGTGTTGATGGCCTTGGCTGATTTATCCTTCCAGGAGAGCCACAAGATTGGTGGGCCATTGACGGCCCTGACTGTTCTGTTGTTCCAGGAGAGTCACAAGATTGGTGGTCCATTGACGGCCCTGACTGTTCTGCCCTTCCAGAAGAGTTATAAGATCTGCTGTTGGCAGTCGGTGGCTTTGAATCCATGTCACCTTTTGTTTTCACAGGAACATATCTTGCACCTTCAGTCTGGTCTTCCTTCAATGGAGCTTTCTTTGCATCGTCTATTTTAGTCCCAGCTTGCCTACTCATTTTTGTCGTTGTGGCATGATCTTTTATACTTTTGTCATCAACGTTTTGTTTCTTTTCATCAACTTTCACGGGCTCATTTCTGCACTTTTCACTTGGAACTCTTGCTTTATTTGCTTGTGATCCTGTATCCTTTGAAGCATCACGAATGTTGTCATGAGTTCCCTGTTTGCTCATTTTTGTCGTCATGACATGATCTTTTACATTGTCATCAACATTTTGCTTCTTTTCATCAACTTTCACGGGCTCATTTCTGCACTTTTCACCTAGAACTCTTGCTTTATTTGCTTGTGATTCTGTATCCTTTGCAGCATCACGAATGTTGTCATGAGTTCCTTGTTTGCTCATTTTTGTCGTTGTGGCATGATCTTTTACATTGTCATCAACATTTTGTTTCTTTTCATCAACTTTCACGGGCTCATTTCTGCACTTTTCACCTGGAACTCTTGCTTTATTTGCTTGTGATTCTGTATCCTTTGCAGCATCACGAATGTTGTCATGAGTTCCTTGTTTGCTCATTTTTGTCGTCGTGGCATGATCTTTTCTACTTTTGTCATCAACGTTTTGTTTCTTTTCATCAACTTTCACGGGCTCATTTCTGCACTTTTCACCTAGAACTCTTGCTTTATTTGCTTGTGATTCTGTATCCTTTGCAGCATCACGAATGTTGTCATGAGTTCCTTGTTTGCTCATTTTTGTCGTTGTGGCATGATCTTTTACATTGTCATCAACATTTTGTTTCTTTTCATCAACTTTCACGGGCTCATTTCTGCACTTTTCACCTGGAACTCTTGCTTTATTTGCTTGTGATTCTGTATCCTTTGCAGCATCACGAATGTTGTCATGAGTTCCTTGTTTGCTCATTTTTGTTGTCGTGGCATGATCTTTTCTACTTTTGTCATCAACGTTTTGTTTCTTTTCATCAACTTTCACGGGCTCATTTCTGCACTTTTCACCTGGAACTCTTGCTTTATTTGCTTGTGATTCTGTATCCTTTGAAGCATCACGAATGTCATCAAAATTAATGTCGTCATGAGTTCCTTTTCTGCTGCCCATTCTGGAACAGTCTACAACAACCACATTGTTGTTCAATGTTCATCAATAACAACATCATTTTTAAACTTTTATATTCTACAATTTGTTCGATAATATCTCCTAGTAGCAAACATCAGTTGCACACTGCTTACGGTTAAATTTTATTATGTACAACAGTAAAAGGTATGTTCAAAGATTAATTATTTACTAAGATATTTGTATGTGCCAAAAGAGCCTTTCCCACTTTTATGTCATCTTTACTTCCCTTTTGTGCACTATGTATGCTCAAACAATCATGTTAAGTACCGTTTTGTTTATAAGCAGGTACATTTATCATGCCCAAATACGCTAGCATAACAGTTTTGCTTTGAATATGTTACCCGCTCGCCCACTGTTACCCAAAGAATTTCTGGAAGCTAAACATTTCATCACTTGCCTAGCTGTTTCCTTTTGATGTTCTGTTTGCAAATCACGCTTTCAGGCTTAATCAGTTAATAGTCAAAGATGTAGGTTCAGTAATCAGCCAGTTTTCCTTGTGACTTACAAGAGTAAATATCATACAGCGAATAAGAACAATGTAAGTGAGCAGACGATTCAGAACTGTTTTAGTCATGCACAACAACAGATTTTCAACGTTTTTATAGTTACGAGAACTTTGTGGGTCAACTTCTTCGCGAGAAAATGAAGCAGCCGACCTTGAAGGAATTTTTGTAATTTTTGCAAATAAACAGACTTAGAATAAATATCTGCGATTTAGAAAAGTATACTTTTTAACTTGCTGCTAATTCACTTATATAAATTAATATTTTAAAATATTTTTTCTAATTTTTAATGGCACAAAGGTGTTTAGGGATTAGGTTGTTTCTAAAATTCATTAAAAACCGTTGCGATGCATAGTAAGCTGCTGACCTGTAATACTACACCCATCGGTTAATAGGTATGGTCAGTTAATTGGGTCAAAACACGTCGGTCCAAAAGTGAGTCTATTAAGCGGAATTTACTGTAAATATGTATTAGCTTACAGAGCAAATTGCTGAGTTTGAGAAATTGAATTATTTCTGATGTGTTGTAAACTTTCCTTTAACTTTTCATAGATTTATGAATAACATGCATGTCCTAGTTAAATATGATATAGAATTGATATATAAGCTCCCGTGTCATACAACTTACCTGCTGATTTTAGACTTTCTATGCTTTGAACAAATTTGAGTATTTTAATGTTCTCTGCGTCATGAATACTAACAATAGGATTATCTCCTTCATTATCACTTACATCTGTAATCATCATAAAAATGTTAATAACAGAACAATGATGGTGATTTGCAGATGCTAGTGATCGATAACTAGCGTTGATGGTGATTATAATAAAGATGGTGATGGTGGTGATGTAACAAATAACGAAATTGCTACCTAATAACAAAAATGATGATGACGATAAAATCGCTGTTATTCACTTACAAAGCATCATATCACTCTGTTAGATGGGAAAATCTTGCAATGAGAAACTCTTAAGGAGAATTCAAAAATAACAACACAATGGACTTCTGTGCATGTTGAGATACTTGTTACTTAGAGTCCGCTGTAAAATTGTAGATTTTATAATTTACTGTACATGTACGTAAAACAATTACGATGGACTGGATGGTGTTAGTGGTCAAGGCAATCAGCTTGTATCCAACTAGTCCCAAGAGAAACCCAGGAGCTGTTCCAAGTTTTATATTTCCTCCTTTTGAACATCTCTTGCTTTGACTTGCAAATAATAGTCACAGTTGATACGTATTATTTTAGGGATATGGTCATTACATTAGAAAATTCAATAAACTGAAAAAAATTAATATGACATTAAAGCAATCATTGATTCAGATGAACTACTCGTCAAAATCAATTTTCAAGTAACTCAGACTTACCCCAGAGAGTGACTATCTCTTTTGACGATGGCACCACTTGTACCAGTTCTCCTGAACTCTTTGTTTGCAACTTATTTTCTGATCCTTGTTTCTCTAGTTGTAGCACTTCAGTTTTTGTTCGCTGACTCTGCTTTGCAGTGGTAATATCTTCATTTTCGCATTGCTGCACCCTTGTTTTATCTTCAATTTTGGCTTGCGAGCCATGCTTTTCAGACTTCATTTGTGGTCTTCCTTTTTCCTGCTTGGTGTCTGGGCATTGTTCTTTGTCCTGCAAATCTGTTTTTGTCTTCCCTCCTTTAATTGTGCTCTGTGAATCTTTACTAGATTTACGATGAACTTTGTCTTGCAAATCTTTACTTGAACTTTTGTCTTGAACTTTGTCCTGCGAATCTGTTTTTATCTTCCCTCCTTTAATTGTGCTCTGTGAATCTTTACTAGATTTAAGATGAACTTTGTCTTGCAAATCTTTACTTGAACTTTTGTCTTGAACTTTGTCCTGTGAATCTGTTTTTGGCTTCCCTCCTTTAATTGTGCTCTGTGAATCTTTACTAGATTTATGATGAACTTTGTCTTGCAAATCTTTACTTGAACTTTTGTCTTGAACTTTGTCCTGCGAATCTGTTTTTATCTTCCCTCCTTTAATTGTGCTCTGTGAATCTTTACTAGATTTACGATGAACTTTGTCTTGCAAATCTTTACTTGAACTTTTGTCTTGAACTTTGTCCTGCGAATCTGTTTTTGTCTTCCCTCCTTTAATTGTGCTCTGTGAATCTTTACTAGATTGATGATGAACTTTGTCTTGCAAATCTTTACTTGAACTTTTGTCTTGAACTTTGTCCTGCGAATCTGTTTTTGTCTTCCCTCCTTTAATTGTGCTCTGTGAATCTTTACTAGATTTACGATGAACTTTGTCTTGCAAATCTTTACTTGAACTTTTGTCTTGAACTTTGTCCTGCGAATCTGTTTTTGTCTTCCCTCCTTTAATTGTGCTCTGTGATTCTTTACTAGATTTACGATGAACTTTGTCTTGCAAATCTTTACTTGAACTTTTGTCTTGAACTTTGTCCTGCGAATCTGTTTTTGTCTTCCCTCCTTTAATTGTGCTCTGTGAATCTTTACTAGATTTACGATGAACTTTGTCTTGCAAATCTTTACTTGAACTTTTGTCTTGAACTTTGTCCTGCGAATCTGTTTTTGTCTTCCCTCCTTTAATTGTGCTCTGTGAATCTTTACTAGATTTACGATGAACTTTGTCTTGCAAATCTTTACTTGAACTTTTGTCTTGAACTTTGTCCTGCGAATCTGTTTTTGTCTTCCCTTCTTTAATTGTGCTCTGTGAATCTTTTCTTGATTGTTGTTGAATTTTATCTTGTAAATCTTTACTCGAATTTCTGTCCTGAACTTTAGGTAGCGAATCTTTACTTGAACTTTTGCCTTGAACTTTCTCTTCATTGAATTTGCTTGGAGGATAATTTTTTAATTTTTGTTGATATTTTTCTAACAAATCTTTACTTGCTCTTTTGTCCTGAATTGTGTCATGTGAATCTCTGTTCAATTGCCATTCAATTGTGCTCTGCGACTCACTTGATTTTGCTTTGTCTATCAATTCTTTATTTGCCCTTTCATCCAGAGTAATGTCATACAGAACTGTTTTAGGCTGTTCCTCAGTTTTTTTATGCTGTGAATCTCGTCTTATTTTTTCTTCGACTTGGTCAAATGAATCTTTGTGTGATCCTTTTTCCGAAGTTTTGTCATATGAACTACTTAACTTTTCATGATCACTTTCACCTTCAGCATCTCTTTCGGACAGTTCTTTGTTTATGCTTTGTGGATCATCACCCGATAGTTTGTCTTTTCGAGTTGATTCACCCGAAACTGCTTTTAACTTTTCATCAGCAATTTTATTTTGTGAACCTGTTCCTAACCTTTCTTTAATTTTAGACAGAGGAAATGTCCCTAACTTTTCATCGTCAGTTATAACTTGGAGAGGCCTAGCATTAATTCTTTCTCGCAAAGTCCTTATTGCACTTTTGCCTTGTACAGTGTCCGGACTTTTCTCTCGAGTTTTGCTTCTTGAAAAAGCTCTCAACTTTGCTATCAAATTTCTGATTGGGAAAGGGCTGCTCGGTTTGCTTTCGTAAAAGGAGCTAGTAGAAACACAACTTAACCTATCTGCGTCTAGTGATGGAAGTCTCGATGATTCTTCTGGGATTAGACTTGGAATGCGTATTCGAGTTTCAATATCAGTTTTGCTCAGAGAAGTACTTGGCTTTTCATCACAAGGAGAACTAATTAGCCTTTCCACTGAAATGACAGCTGAACTTGGAGGTGGAGTTAGAATTGGAGATGCCATCTTTGCTTTCTCAGTTTCATTTATTTTGTCTTTGACTACAGGCATAGCATTTAGCATTTTTTCTTGAATTTGACCTGGAAGGGTGAAGCCAATAGTTTGTTCAGATCTTAGTGTTCCTGCTTGACTTCCATGTTGTATGCTTCCCGAATTCTCTTGCAGTATTAACATCTCGGCCTGGATCCTGTTTAGAGAATCCTTCTCTCGCTTTTCACCTTGGTTCATACTGCGAGAAAATCTCTTCACTTGTAACATTGTCTCCTCTAAAACCTCTGTTGGATAAACATCCGGAAATGTCTCCCACGTATGAACGTTTTCTTTCTTTGCGTCATCTTGTACTGCTGCTACTGGCGACCTGAAAACTCTGCTTAAACGTTTCCCTTTAGCAAAACCAGTTTCTTCTTTCTTGCCACCGGATATTTTTCGCCACTCTAGTAATGAAGAGCGCACTTTCAATAGGTTTGCGGTCTCCAATTTTTCTGCCGTTTCATCTTTGACCTTCAGCGCTGATGCCTTTCTATCAGCTTCTTCCATCTCGGCTAACACTTTGGCAAATGAACCTTGATCCGACGCTTCCTGTGAGATGTGGGCTGTACGATCAAACAACTGCACTGGAAAATCTGTTCTGGAACTCGACCGATCCAGCGCTGCAACAAAAAGAAAAGTGAAAATGGCAAGAAAATAAAACCTGACACCGTAAAATTTCGAACAAAGTTCAGCCACAGTTGCCTGTTAGGTGCAAAATACCAAAACAAGAAATATAAAAGGGCATTTACTAGACATCTGTCACGAGCTACGGAATACACTGCATTACACATAAAGACCTCTGTACATTGTTTTCAATACACCTGTTTATCAGACGTGCGTTACTCTGTTATTTATTTTACACCTATTCTTATTAGATTGTTTATACAGCAGCTGGATAAGGCATAATGCATTATGGATGACTGGTAACCGACGCCTAACAAATTAGATTTCTTAGAACGTCAACACAGCTATATTGATGAAACAAGCATTACAAAAAGAACAACCCATAAACAGAATAAATGCACACATCACCCTAAAAGATGCTCATACAACAGGCGCAGATGAGAACTTCGTTTTATGGCAACACCATTAAATCATTAAAAAATCTTGGCAATGATACTAGTTTATTATAGCTCACTGCACAGTACTGCAGATTTTATGGTAAGTACACCATCAGTAATCTAAACTTGCTAGTATGCAACAGGGGCAAACAAATAAAGTTTGAATGCGACTTGTAGTTCTAGAAATGAACTGTTAACACGAAACGTTACAGAGGAAAAAACCGACTTACCAGCAAACAACCATTTCTCTTTTCTGTAAGTGAAAACCATCACGGTTGTGGTCACCAGTGCCACGAACACGAAAACGACAACAGAGATAACAATAGCGTTAAACAATACCGATTTGGTTACAACTGTAATAAAATGTTAATAAATATTAAAAGGGAAATATTAGCAGCAATACAAAAACACAATAAAGGCCCTTACAATTCTTCGCAAAGAAATAGTATATGAATAAATATGCTAATGGGGAATTAACAAACAGACAAATGAGTGAATCTACAAAAGAATGAAAACAAAGCAAAACAATTTATACGTATGATCAGTACTGACAAGCTCAAATTAGCAGCAAAGTGTTTCCTAGGCCCAATAAATTACATGAGTCTACATGAGACATAATGCACATTATCGTGAATCTACCAGATGGTAACATTGCTGGAAACAGCTGTCCAGCCAACGAAGCTTGAGGCCGCCAATAAATTATCCATAAATTTAAAGCATACTGCATTTGTGAAAAGAGAAACAAAGACAACAAGGTACTTAACCGTTACACAAAATCACAACAAAGGTCACTTACTAACTCTCACATGAAACTCCATGCTTCCACCACTGTTGCTCATTGCTAGTGTGTACGGATGCGCGTCTTCATCCCTGACCTTTATAACATAAAAAGCGATGTTATGGCAAATGTGTGACACGTTAGAGCCGAGTTGGGGAAGTCCGTGTGAACGAACACCATGGAGGTGGTCTGGTGTGATAGAGGAATGTATGTCAAGATGTTGAGAAGTATTAGATCTATTGGGGGACAGCAAGTCGATGTATTCGCCCTCCCATATCCACCTGGCTTTATTATGTGGGGGCCAGCAGCAAACTTGGAAGATGTTCTGAAAAATTCGGCCCTCTGGTTCTGTGAATTCAAGTGTAGCATTGGGCCTTAGTCTAGGCTTACCTGTAAAAGTAAACAGAAACAAATAGAAAGAAATGCATTAAAGCAACAAGCCAAAGTCTCATAACAAACGTGTTTCTTTTCTTTACACTCACATCATTTTTTCCTGCTCTTGTAGTAACTAAAATATTAGAAAATCGTAAATGCGGCCTTAATTAACGATAGTTAATTGCTTATTTATCTAAAGAAAGCAGCTCCAATGTATGACACTTTCCAAATAACAATGGCCCTGTTAAAAAAGGAGAAAAAACAGTATAAGTATATAACAATAATCACAATGGCAGAACAGTGACTAACTAAGAATTTTTTTAGGATTATTCCTGTAATCCCGCCTGGCATTAGTTGAGTCCAGTCCCTAAGTGATTGGCCTTTTAATTTGTAACATTATGATTAAGGAGACAAGAACAATTCCTAAACAAATTTGCAAATTCACCACTAGACCACAAATCCAATTAGAAAAGTCCCTAAAAAAATTCAAGACCAAATCAATTAATAATCGGTTAAGTTTAATTACCTTTAAATCGATTAAAAATGGTAACGAGGCACACCACGGTGACTTATTCAATGTGCTACACAGATATGAATCTGCTTTTTCTAAAACTGCTTAAACACTATATGATTGAGGCTTAATCACAAGTTTAAATTGGCCAAGCATGGCAACGAAGCACGCTGCACGGACTTATTCATTACACTACACACAGATTGTATTACATTACACTACACATGCATTTTGTATTTTATAAAACTATTTAAATGTTGCATACGTACAAAACAGCATTACAGGTGTACTAACAGCAGAAATCTCCATGGCGACATGCACGGTATACTGGCGAACATCACTTGGCTCTGCATCGTGTATATGAAGCTGAAGCTCGTAGCAGTTTGATCTTCTCCTGTCCTTAGCCAATATAGATGTGATTCTATCACGATTGATGCTCCCCAACGCTGTGTGATTTATATGCAATTCTTCCCAAGCAACCCAAGTGAATGTGAAGTGCATGCAGAAACTCATTGCCAAACTGTTGAACTCATACAGGTTGATCCAAAAAGTAATAGCATTTTCAAAGTCAATCCAACCTGAAAGAATGACAACAGAAGTTTCCTAATATCTGTCAGAATCTGCGACATTCTGCATAAGAATAACATTACGTGTCAAGTAGAATATGAGTTGCAATTTATTGGGTAGTCACTAAATATGTGGTCTTTCTTCGCCACTGTTATCATCATCATGGTCGTCGTCGTTATCAGCATAGCCAGAAATGCATTGCTGCAATAAGTAAAAATCTCACAACAAATGCATTTCTTTTTTCTAGTGCCATGGCCTTATAAATTATTTACAGTTTTATATCCACATCAATTTCTTATGCTTTCTTAATTAGAATTATCACTGCTGCCTTTACTGTTGTAGGTATGCTACCAGCAATAGGTAATTCTACTTCAACAGCAGCATTTGATTACCAGATAGCATTGTTTTTAACCAGTGATGAGACAATTTCATTTAGTTTTGTTTTTGCTTTGTGATTTATCATAACACACTATTGTTCATTTTACACGAATTAATTAATTATTCCGTTAAGTATTAATTAATATTGCGCTAATGACACACTGCCACATGCCGTTGTAACTTCCTAAGATTTCTACAACCAGCTATGCTTTTAAATACTTGTTACTTAGCTAAGAATATACTTAGTGCATTGGAAAAATGTTGTATAAATGTACTCTTGGAAGGAGTTTATAATTCCTCATACAATTTAATACCCTAACCCTAACCTACCCTATCCTTAACCCAAACCTAATACTAATCTGCTTCACAAACTAATTTATTGTGCGTGGGAATTTTAAACTAAGTACATCAAAAGCTTTGCAGTTCAAATATTCAAAATATTCATGGAATTTACATTACCACACTTAATGCATATATACGTATTTGGAAAACACATAAAAAGCGTCACTGTGCATTACCAACTGAATAATTTATTGTTTGTCAATCACTCAGCTGAATTACTAAGGATTAATTAAGCAGTTAGCTAACTGATTTGCAGACTAATTGAATTCATGATTCATAGTATGGCAAAATACGTGAATGACTGAATGAGCATATGAGTGAGTGAATAAACAAAACTTACGAAAAAGTTGTAAATTGAATTCAGCAGTTACAGTACCGGCTGTATTCTTAGCGTAACACGTGTACAAGCCGCTGTCATTTGCAGTCAAACCGTATATATAAAGTCTTGTGCCGTTAACCATCTTTAGGTTGGGTCCAGTCCAATTCCACTCTGATGGCTCTGGATTAAAATCAACACGGCATAAAAGCTCTGCGATGCCACCATGAACGAGCGATTCTTTAGGTCCACTTACTAAGTCAATTGTTGCATTTTTTAGGATATCTAAAAACAAGAACAAACAACAAGAGCACAAAAATCTCAATCAAAAAAATGAAGAGCTCCGTTACTAACTTCAAAGATTTCTTTCCATCTGAAGAAAACACACGAATTACATACATAAGTAGCCATTGGTCAATTGGGTGGTTTTACAGACTTCTAATGAGACTCACATCAAGGATTTTAAGGGTAATGAAAACCACAACTTAGACATCTTGCCCAATGTTGCAGACAGCAACGCTAGAATAATAATATACTGTAATACCGACACATCTATTAAAACCGTAATTATGCACTACTTAAGGCTTGGCATAATTTCTCTACCACCAAATTGCAAACGTGCAGCTCAAGTTTTATTAATATTGTACGTATAATCATAATTATTAACCTTAACAATCCCGAGTAACCCCCTAGTACTGTAACTAGGGATAAGCAATTACACCACTCTCACCAGTCTTCGCATAGTTTGTCTTTGCTTAAAATTGGCATACAAAATAAACCTTACCTATTAGTGGTCGTCAGAGTGAAAAATTCATGACACGAGCAATCCAGTCTATAAATTTCCCTAGTTTGGAGTACAATGTGACGTGATTACTTACACTGAACATCCAATTTCACACTGATTCTCTCAGCAGGAAACAAGCCGCTACAGAAAACTCGGCATGATAACTCTTTGCCGTTGTCTCCATATTTTCCAGGTGTAAATGTATAAAGCAGCTCACTGGTTGTGGTTATAAGTCCCGTTGATGGTTCCTGTTCAACTGGTAACAGTGAGGAAAAACTGGTGATATAAATTTCATCTGCAAAATTTGATCAGATTAACCAGTCAGTCGGCTAATTATTATTGTTTTAATCAGTTAATCAAATGGCCAATCAGTCAGATGATCACATTTGGTAATCTACCAATTCATTATTCATTCAACCAGCCAATCAATAAATTGGTCGTTCAGTTGGTCAGCTCAGTCAAGCAATGTTAAGATTAAAAAATGTCATACCCAAATACCAGCTAATCAAGGCTCATAGATTGCTACTGCTGATTGTACAGATTAACACAAGTGAATTGATCAATCAGTCAGCCAGTCAACAAACTAATCAATCAATCAACCAATATACAATCAATCAATTAATCAATCAACCAGTCAATCAATTGATTTATTTATTATTCGCTCAATTCACCAAGTAGCACCTACCCAGCCAAATAATCAGTGAAAAGATCAATCTAATCAATCACCAGGCCACCCAGTCAACCCCCAACCAACTTATCAGTCAGTTGGCTAGCCAGTCAGAAATGATACCAATGCCATACCTAAATACCAGCTAATCAAGGCACTTGGATTGCTACTATTAACTCTACAGGTTAACGTAGATGAATCACCTCCGGCGATGATCACAATTACAGATGCACTGACATTGCGAACACCATTGCTAACCATTGCGACTGTTTTGTTATCACGCATGAGTGTCAGCGAAGAAGGAGGAACTAAAAAATTAAGCAATACTACAGCAGTTTAGCTTAGATTAAATACACATTCTTCCATCACTTAAAGCAAAATTTCAAGTTCTTAATACGTTTGTACTGTAGCACATTTTAATACAGATTTTACGTGCTTCTAATTTAGTTGTAAACTTGTATATACATATGCGAATTTGTCTTAGAACACAATTTTTTTTTAGCCTATATGAGTCTGTTAAGTTGTAATGGTTCAAATAAACAGCAGTGAGAACTGTCACCTGAAACTAATGGCCAATAACGCCACAGTTCTTCGAAACGTTTATCAGTAAAAATCATATATAAGAAAATCTTGATAATGTTATTAATTCGATTATGGCTATGAATGCCAGAAGTTCATAAACCATTGCAATATATTTCACAACAATTGTAAACCTTGCAGCTAATGAGTTGAAGAAAGGAGATGCTGAGAAAATATGAACAAGTCGAGATTTGAACCCAAAACCCTGAATTAGATTGTTAATCTTAACAATGCACTGTTCTGTTTCAAAAACTTTCCATTATCTTAGATAAAAAACTGTTTGATATTTGAACAGTGAGACAGTATGTAAATAAACACAATGTACTAACCTTGTTCGGTCTGTTGATCGACAAACAGATGTGCTACAGCATTTCAAATGGTAAAAAAGAGCAGCACATTTTTTAAGACAAAAACACTATTAATGTTGACAGCCTAATAGATTGTCAACTTTTGCCAATCAAGAATTTTTGATCACCCAAATTTTGTTTGCAGTTACTCACTTGCAATAGAAATCAGAAGTGTACTCAATTATCCATCTTTCACTGACAAAGTTTCTATGGTTCCTTGCAATAATTAGAATGCAATTTGTGATTATAAAACAAATGACAAATAATATGGCAGCTTGAATGCTTTAAATAAAAATCGTTTAACTCGGGAATATGCGATTAAAAATTGCAGTCGATGGAAGTTGTCAACATTATTCAACGTTTTGCTGACATTTTTTATGAGCAGTTGAACCAACTTTAGTATACCAGCACTAGTATTCAAGCAGCAGGCTTTAGTTGATACACTGGTGTAGGTTCATCGCTGCTCACAGATATTTCTACAAAGTTTCATTATTGTTGGCCCTTCGGCATGTGCAATCTATCACAATCTTACAGGCACAACAACACCTTATGAAACCTTTTACACATACCTACAACAATTAGTTCGGCTTCGTTTGAGTCCAACCGTATGCCGAATGACCCGGTTGAATGATACACACACTTGTAGGTTCCCTGAGTTTGTAAAGTGACATTAGTAATGTTAATATTATAGTCAATCTCATGCTGGCCTCTCCCACCTTCAGGCATATATGTATAGGCAATGTTATCATTTGTGCTAATATTTAGTTTTTCAAAGTTAGCGCTATCTGAAGTTTGATAAAACCATGTTACAGTATACGGAGTTTTAGAATTGTTGCCAGTCAACTTTTCATTTAGTAAGCAGTTCAGTTGAAAAAAATCGTCTACTTTAACTTCTTTACTCTGTGGTTCTAAACGAAAGTAACCGGACAGTTCAACTGAAATAAAAATAAACATGTGTTCAGTCAATAATGCATTTTTTGATCTTAGAGATACTGATTTTGATGGTACATTTGTTATCTCAAAACTTACATTAGGAAAAATTTCTTTTTTTATAATCTTTCTGTATCAAGCAATATTTCACTGACAAACTTTAAAGCTAGTAATGTTACAATTTTATTAAATTATTTATTTTGTTTATTTCAAATGCAGGTCTTCTGTATTTAGTAGATATTGTAAATGAATGAGTGAGTGAGTGTGGAAAGATTAGTGACTTTTGATGTCAGTGGGACATGCACAGATTTGAAATCACGGTGGAATAGAATTGTTCTTAAAACCTCTGAACCATACACAATTCTGCATAAAAGCAGTTATAGAAAATACTAAAAGAGTGTTCTCTTTTTCAAAGCCAAATGTCATGACTCACCTTTGGTAGTTTGAAACTTATTAGAAATCCTTTGACCCTCTTGGAAAACCACGTTTCCTGCAGAGTCAGTTGCCTTGTAAACCAATGCCACAAAAATCAGATATTGTGTATCTGGATTTAGGTCGTTACCAACATGACAAAACGAACTGTGAATTTGGTATGACCGATTGCAAACAAAGCTGTCCTTATCAGATCCCAATATTCTAATAAAAATGTACCAGAAAAGCGGTGTTACTCGCTCAGAGGTTTTTGGCGGTCCCTGAAAAATTTGACAACAAAACCTTTTTTTGAACTGCGTTGTTTTATTCCAAAAACACCATATGATTACAGTAAAAAATAAATGGATTAAAAACATAGCAAATTATCTAGAAATAGCAATCCCAAGTTTAATTTGAAAAGAATGTCATTTCTTTAGATATATAACTATTTTACCTTCTTGACGATATAAGTTTTAAATGCTTTTAGTCTCATTTTTGCATAAGGTAGTTTTATTAATTTTAATGTAACTTTAGTCATTGTAAATATTTTAATTGTACGCTTTTATGGTTTTTATTATGCTGAAATTATCAACTAATGAAAAATACATAACCTAAACTTGATGGACTTCTATTAAAAGGTAAATACTAAATTTTCCCTTAAAAGATTCAAACTAGATATTAATTTGAATCCAATAAATAAAAATAATATGTGTTATTAAAAATGTGAAACTTTGTATTCTATACTACTTTGCTATCTGACCTGTCTGGTTTCATCTGACCTGTTCTGTGTATTCTTAGCCTTTTTAAAACTAGTCATAAATTTAAACCATTTCAATTGAATAATAACTAATTAGGTATTGCGAAAAGAGGTTCTCTTTATTCTTTAAAGTAGTAAATACTACTCAATATATATAATACAAAATCTCACATTATTAACAGTACAACTGATTGAATTCATAGCTCACAACCCAGCATGCACCAAAGGCATAGAATAAAAATGGTTTTACAATGCATTCTCATGGTAAATAATGTTTATTTAACTAAATTCCTGATTTCTGATCTGCTAGTTCTTTATGTAGTTTCACAACGTGCATTTTCACAACAAGCATTAATGGAACTAGTTAAAATTTACTGACAGCCATTTATTAGTCAATAATCAGCATATTTCAACATTACAACATCTGCCTCTAATACTAAATTTCCAAGTTTTACATATCATTGATCATAAAATGAATTCCATGTTTAATAAGATTCATTATTATGTTTAGATGTACAGTTTCAAGAGGGTACAACTTGTCCCTCAAAACACCTAAATTTTGACCAAAACACTAAAAGTTCAGTCAAATACATTGTTATTAGCACAGAAACGCTCACCCAATCAATGTCCTGATGGTCTTGCTTCCAGCTAACACGGGCCGAATAAGACGTGATGTTGTCAATAACTGGATGAGCATGCAAGTGTGGAAATTCTAGAAAAAACAGTACAGTCAATAAGCTCTGCATCAGCCTATAGAAAGAAATGGGTAGCAAATTTTTGAAATGAATGAAGCTGAAAAGAAAGTCATAGGTAATATTGAACTGTTCTATACATAATAAAAATGAAGTTAAATACATGGGGCCTACAAATAAACATGCAATCAGCAATTTACGACCAAGCAGTTTTTGTAGATACTTGTAACTGACTGTATAAGCGAACATCAGTGTTTTATGACTGATCAGCAAGAAACCCTCATTGATGCAAGACATCATACTTTAAAAGCAATGAACCCCTATTTGCTTGAGTAAAAGAAATGATGGATTTAACATCTTCCAAGTTTGGTAAATTCTTCCTAACCCCCAGATGCTTTCCCACAAAAAAGTTATGCGTTAGGTTAAGCATAGCTCCTAAATTAAACAACAAAACAAGGAAGCACCACCAGTTTCGTACAGATTTCCCCATCACGCACGAACTATGGCTGCTGTGCTTAAAGAGTCGCATTATTGGACACAGCAAGTGACACCACGAAATGGCTAAACATGAAATCAAATCAAGAAAATGGCCCAGCCAAGAGCTCTGCAAATCCATTGTGGCTTAACTTTCAACATCAAATGTCATTAAGCACTGAAAAACTTATAAAGCAGTAGTTATTCAGACTATAGGTTAATAGCCGTTTCAGGTTTTTACCATTCCGGGTCAGTCTCTGGTTGTGCAGTTCTTTAGCAGTAAAATTTGACTACATTAATTAATGTGTTGTACAAAGAAATACTTTTATACACATACATTGTTTCAATCTCCTACAAATAGAACAAGATTAATATTATGACGAAAACTGTAAAAATTGTACATAAAGTGTCTCATAAAAAATTGTGAAATTCAAATTTTAATGATTTTAACAAATAAAAATCTTGTATAATTTGGCAAGCAGCATTACATCCATAGAAATAAGCCTATTAATCTGCTAGCTCTAACAAAAAAAAAATTGAAAATCTAGAAGCAATAACTTTTATACTTCACTGTTAAGGAGCAATGCCATATATTAATCATTTTCTCAAATTTAAAAACCTTTAAAATGATAAAAAAAACCATAAAAATGATTTGAAGAATCAGTACTCTGGATGGTGAACATGGCAACACTTGGATTGTTTGGAACGGTCACAGAGTATAGGCTTCAACCTCTGCAAATGTTACATGCGACCTTATAAAAAAATGAACTTTTAAAAAGAGAAAAACTGCTAGAGTGCAGAGCAAAAAAGAGTTCCACATCTCCCATGAACTAGTTAATTGTGTGCTTTTGCCTGTAAAATCGAATAGAAGGAGCAGTTTCCAAACAAAAGGGATGAGGCTTTAGTTGTTGACCTATGGTTTTATCTCCCATGAACTAGTTAATTGTGAGCTTTTGCCTGTAAAATTACCATGATGACATGGCTTATATTTCATGAAAATTTGAACCAATTCTTTCCTGCACAATTCTGTTAATATATTGGTCATACGCTTCCATCCAAGAACTATCTGTAGTCATAAGCTTCCCATCCAAGAACTTTCCATAGTCATAAGCTTCCATCCAAGAACTTTCCATGGTCATAAGCTTCCATCCAAGAACTTGCCATGGTCATAAGCTTTCATCCAAGAACTTGCCATGGTCATAAGCTTTCATCCAAGAACTTTCCATAGTCATAAGCTTCCATCCAAGAACTTTCCACGATCATAAGCTTCCCATCCAAGAACTTTCCACGGTCATAAGCTTTCATCCAAGAACTTTCCATAGTCATAAGCTTTCATCCAAGAACTTTCCATGGTCATAAGCTTTCATCCAAGAACTTTCCATGGTCATAAACTTCCATCCAAGAACTTTCCATGGTCATAAGCTTCCATCCAAGAACTTTCCATGATCATAAGCTTCCCATCCAAGAACTTTCCATGGTCATAAGCTTTCATCCAAGCACTTTCCATGGTCATAAGCTTTCATCCAAGAACTTTCCATAGTCATAAACTTCCATCCAAGAACTTTCCATGGTCATAAGCTTTCATCCAAGAACTTTCCACGATCATAAGCTTCCCATCCAAGAACTTTCCACGGTCATAAGCTTTCATCCAAGAACTTTCCATAGTCATAAGCTTTCATCCAAGAACTTTCCATGGTCATAAGCTTTCATCCAAGAACTTTCCATGGTCATAAACTTCCATCCAAGAACTTTCCATGGTCATAAGCTTCCATCCAAGAACTTTCCATGATCATAAGCTTCCCATCCAAGAACTTTCCATGGTCATAAGCTTTCATCCAAGCACTTTCCATGGTCATAAGCTTTCATCCAAGAACTTTCCATAGTCATAAACTTCCATCCAAGAACTTTCCATGGTCATAAGCTTTCATCCAAGAACTTTCCACGATCATAAGCTTCCCATCCAAGAACTTTCCACGGTCATAAGCTTTCATCCAAGAACTTTCCATAGTCATAAGCTTTCATCCAAGAACTTTCCATGGTCATAAGCTTTCATCGAAGAACTTTCCATGGCCATAAGCTTCCATCCAAAGACTTTCCTTCCAAACTTTCGAAGGTAATGAGTGTTTAATTACATTAACTACATTATAATTGATTACTCAACAGGTGGTAGTAGTGTGTTGTAGCACAAAAAATTAACGAACCTGAGTTGCTCCAAGCCTCAGCTGATGCTTCGGCAGCATCTTTCGGCTACTTTCCGCTACTTAATGAAAGTTCAAACATTTTAAGACTAATTAATAGCACTTGAGAACGATAAAATCCTAGTTTTGAAAAAAAACAGGAATTACGTCTCTAAAATTTCATAAACACTAAAATATATGATGTCTTATGAAACCACATATAATTTACATTCATAAGTAAATAGGTTAGAACAAAAGCATAAATATTTACCTGTCATACCTGTCATCCGGCATAGTACTGTAGCAATTGAAAGGCAGATGAAAAAAGGAATGTTTGTGTATTTTCTGTTCATCAATAAATGATATTAGCCACTAGATAAAGTACTCATCTTGCAAATATGACCTTAAGTGGCATTAAACCTGTAATAAAGAGTTAGTAAATAACTTTATTTCCAACATTTTCTCACTGTTTATTAGAATTAGAAATAGAATTTCACTCATTTGTCACCGATTACTTGAAAAGCAAGATCTCCTAATATAAGATTGATGGTAGTGATTGACGTAATTGATTACTTGTCCGTAAGTCTTTGGAATCGATTAATCTGCTAACTAATACTAAACGATTACTTTTGTGTTTATGAATTTATCATAATTTGAGATACAAATAAAGAAAAATTCATTTGAAATAACTTTTAACACGGAAAAAATTGTGGATGCAAACATTAAACACTCTCAAATGTGGATAGCTCCACCTTCAGACAATGACTTAGAAAGCACATATAGTACGTGACCGGATCCTGTGCTGTGGCAAAATGGACTTAGGACATGTGCTACTACTGTACTCTGCAAACCAGGGTGGCACTGTCCCTGGGTGGTCTGACATGATAAAAAAACAACTATGAAATCATACTGCTGGCTAAATATGCTTTCAATATCAAACATGACTGGTTTTAAACAAGTGTGATGCATCCGTTTTTAATAAAATCCCACTGTTTCAATATAGTGATGGATACTCTTTCAGGTGCAATTAAGGCATTTTAATGCAGGCAACTTCAAAATTTTATGGCAACTAAATTTCAGGAATCTTTGTAGAAAAAATAAAATCTTGCCTCAGCATCCATTGATTACAAAGCAGTAAGAACTATTTATATTATCAAATCTGATAACAGTTGAAAGAACATTTTCTGGTTTATAAGTACATGTAAATCTTGCTTTAAAATTTGCATAAAATAATTAATAACACAGATTCAAATCGTACATGATTTGCACACAGCTTATTTTATAACCTTTGCTTTAAATATTAATTTCAGCACAATATATATATATATATATATATGCTGCACTAAATGAGAAGTAAGCCCAAAAACTAGCCCGATTGCAGTGTTGCTATGAGGGATTTCGTTAAAGAGCTGCATTTCTGGCTGTGGGAGCACAGATTTGTACAGGCTGTCGGTGGACAGACACACCCCCACCCCCGAGGATAGGATACCACTCAGCCATCTCTCAGTAATCGATTACTGAGTGAAACTAATCGGTAATCGCAATTACTTGAAATATATTGCCCAACCCTAATTGATGATAATCATAAACAGTTGGATGTATTCAATGATACTGACAAACACATATTAAAAATATGGTATGAAAAGTTAACTGCGAAAGATTTTGCACCAACACTAATAACGATGGAAAAATTTTTCTGCAAAATGCAGATACAACTTATTAATTATATGTGTAATATAGCTAAAAACATAATACCACAGATAATACTAAATGCATATTGTGTCATTATCCTGCATTTAATGAATTAGAATAAAAAGTGTAAATAAGACACAGTATAACTAATCTGTAGTTACTATGTAGTCTACATAGATGAAGGTGTGGTGAAGTGAAGGTAAGTTATCTAGTCATGATCAGCCATGCTGATATCAACTATACAGAGTTAACAATTATTAGTACATTACTATGAAGAGGGCAAAACGATCAGGTGAAATAAAATACGCGGACAGAGTTAATCGAGTGAATACGTGAGGACAATCTGTTCTTGCACAACTAGTCTCCGATGTATATTTCTGGGACACGATTCCAGCAGAACAAGTTCATATAAACGTGATAATTTATTTCGAAAGTACAATACAGATCATATTACATAATTATGCATGTCAACACAGTAATGAAAAATATTCAAACACGAGGCTGTGTTACATTTAGAAGCTAAATATTAAATTATACGAAAAGCGAAATTTTCAAAATGAAACACAAACAAAACTTCGCAGCAGAAGAATTTGAATTCTTAGCAATGCAACAATAGCAGATATCTTCGGTAGTTTAAACAAAGTGTCAAAGAGGTAGTGACGAAAGCCCTATTGTTAGGTATTTCGTTTTTGCCATTAGCGGCTATGCTAGCGGCATCAAACGACGGATGATTAAAAAATTTTGAGAGGCGCAATGACTGTAACAATAATAGTCTTAAGTTCACCAATAATGTTGGCATACTCGCAATTTCGATAAGCCAAAATCACGTTTGCGTTTTTAATAAAAGAAGAATATATCAATTAACAGCAATTATTAGTTTAAAAAACTGAAAACACTTCATGAAAAGGAAAAAAATTGTAGTAATAAGTTTGTATAATGTACTTGCAAATACTTCTTCAGTTTGCATGTAAGAAAAATTTTATTGTTCTTCCCGAGGAAAGAGGCTAGCTGACTGTGCGATGGGCTGCCTACTATGTAAAAAAGTAATGCACTTTTTATTGATTTTTCTCTCCCTCCCTCTCTTGCAGAAAAAGAGAGGAAGGGAGAGAGAGACAAAGAAAGAGGGAGAGAAAGGGAAACAGTGAAAGCGAGAGAGAGAGAGAAAGAGAGAGAGAGACAGAGAGAGAAAGAGATCCTTCTTTTCCTTTTGTTGAAGGTTCTGCCATTTGTTTCTTGGTCGTTTTACTTCAATGTGAGGTATCGAATTTGGCACATTAAAAATTGCACCCATTTACCGTGCAATTAAGCTATATAATTACAGATATATTATATTGTAGGTTGGTATATCAATAATGAATATGCACGCACACACACAACAAGTAATTGCATATGGTGCTTCATATACATGTATGATGTATGCATTCTATGAAGAGCGCCTTTATATAGCCTATATATTTAACAATATAAATTGATTGCCCTTAGCACATAGGACTATATAAAATCAATTAATTTAAGCCCATCAATAAATAAGTTATTTATCAAGACTTGTCTGCAGATTTAGCCACAGGTGTTTTATTAGCATGCTTATACAACTACATATTTTACATGTAAACAAATTGTGTTTAACGAACATTTATTTTGACGTAAATACGTTTTGTCCAGCTTCATTAACTTCCTACTGAGGCTTGCATTTTTGGAGAAATAATTTTAAAGATGCCGAGCACTTAACCGTATATGAGTGTGAGAAGCATTTTTTATTGAGAACGTATAAATTAAATGTATCTAAAAATAATAAAAATACACTAGATGAGAAACTCGGTCAAAATTTACTGATCATTTAATTGACTAGATGTAATATACTAGTCGGTGTTCGGCCAGAAGTGCAGCAGACAAGCGTGCTTCATCACTAAACGATCCCTTCTAAGTAAAGTTCGCAGTTTTTTATGCATTCGTGAAAAATTTTTGTATGCTAAAAAGCACATTAGTTTTTTCACAGGAAAGTGAAACTTTTATAGAAAAATATGTACATGTACCTTGATGTGTTCTTCAAGAAAACTCTCATTCTTTATAAAGTCGTCTAACAGCTGTCGTCACCCCTCTAGCTTTTTCATCTACTTGTAATAAGCATTTATTTTATCTTGTTTTCATACTTATATATTTAGGTGTAGATATATAATAAGCGCTAAGATTCTTGCTGTAATTTAACCAGATTTTGTTTTGTGGGAGCAAGAATATGAAGCTAAGATAGTCTTGTATCTTAGTATATCTAAAAATATATAACACTAAGCTAATATACTATTTTTGTAAGTAATGAAACATGGTTAAGTCAGTAGCGAGAAATGGTTTAGACAATTTTTCGAAGGCAAATCTACATGACTTAATAAATCATTTTTTGTTGCAAGATTAAAACTTTAAATGTCTTGTGCACACGCAAATACTTATGCCCATAGCTATGCTATTCCACTTCCTGGTTAACAAACCCTTAATGTATTTGAATGCAATAAGGATAGAAAAAACTGCGAATAGTAGAAATAAGTATAAATATATTTAACAGATTCGTGGAAGATAGGCTATTTATATCCACCGTGAACATTAATATTTGTAATGTTATGACCCAGCTGCCGATTCTAATTTATGCGCCAGGTTGGGTTTTCACCTGAATTATGTAACTTGATTTTGACCTAGTTAGGAAAAAAGAGGAGTAATGTCGTAAATGCATCTCTGTTTGTTCAACGTGATTTTATAACCAACTCATAACAAAGGCCAATGTATGATTATATGCTTTTTAAACATCTTTTAACTTGGAATTAACAAAACATGCAGATGCTTAGATTAAGTTTTGTTCTGGAAAAATTATTTGCTCTTCTGAAAAAATCGATTTTTTTCTATGAAAAGTATTACACATGAAAGTCAGGCCTAATATTTCTTCAAGTTAAGATTTCCTGATAAAAAGATATTAAATAGGAATGTTTTTAGAAAAAACATTTCTCCAGAAATAGAATACTACATGAGCCAGGTATTTGCAAACTATCTTTATGATCAACTTTCTTAACTTCTTTTGTAAATAAGCCTATTAATTTTCATGAGATATGATTATAATAGTTTTTACTTTAACTACTAATTATTCTTATTGCCTTATGCTTGCTTTAAATAATATTCAAAAATATAACAGCTGTTATAAATCGCCAAAATCCGATGTAGGCCTTGCAGTCCTTGCTTAGTGTGCAAAAATATTTAACTTGTAACAAAAGGTACAAAACTGTGTTATAATTACCTGGCTGCATCCTTGGGAAATTTAAAAAGATGTTTTCATTTGTGTTTTCGCAACTCATTGCTGAGCAATTTATGAGCGCCTGTTAACTGGCCTAGCTTTGGTAGTCTCATCAATTCATTTGCTACAGTACACACAGCTTGCGCTATAGCGTACCTGACAACAATAGTCCGTACTGCTGTGCCGCTAGGGTGACACTAACTTTTCCCTAATTTGTTTTTCTATACTTTGGTTTAAATCAGAATCAGATCCTAACAGATAGATCTACGCATTTTGTTAGCTATGAGCTAAATTCGGCACTTGCCCTACCACAACCCACAATTTTTTCCGGGTGATTAAAATATACGTACTCATAGTTATTGGAAAAAGACTAAATTTACATGATTTAGTAGCACCAGACGACACAGTTACGAGCTCTATGAGAGAAGAGCCAACACAGATAGATATCGACTTAGTTCTTCCCATGCTGAGATTCATCTCTGGAACTCGTTACACTAACATATAGTTAGTGCTGCAAATGTGACGTGTTTCAAGAATAACCTTGACAAACACCTCTGTACAAGGAATTTCCTATTTTAACGCCACCTGGAGTGCTTGGTGATGGAGTAGGCTGTCGCACCTACACCAAGAACTTGTCAGAGCTCTATAAGGTCTATTACACAACTCTTTTGCCATAAACACGTATTTTCATGTGAGCCAAGGACTCAATAGAAAGGTGCTCACCAACTGGTGAGTGATTATTTTTTTACTAGGTTTTGAATGATAATCTACATAAATCAGTGCAATTTTGATTATGACAAAAGCCCTTTAATAAGCCACCTAAATAAATCATTGAGATTTTGCTTCCGTGACGGTGTTAAGTGACAACTTTTTTGTTTCATGTTAGCAAATAAAAATTGTTTTTCAATATAATTATTTACATGTACCCAAGTGTTGTTGTTCTTGATGATTCTTTCAGTGAAATCTAAACTTGTTTGTTTTTCATCCGTGATCCGTAGGCCAAGACTATGAAGATCAAAACACAGTAATTGAATTCATCATGTTTGATGGTGAATTACGCGAAACAAATTGCATTTTGTTTTACTGAAATCGGGACTTTTAACTCTTTGCTGATGACCTAGAGGGTCAGCCACATGAGCTAATGTGCATAGGTGTAATGTAATGTTGCTCATACCACATGTCACAGTAAGCGTCCGATCGTTTTTTCGTTTTCAGTTTTTCGTCCTCAGTGGGTTTTTTACTCAGTGGTTAACCAATTTGAGCGTATAGCTCTTATGCCATTTAATTCGTCTCATTGAGACATTGATTCGTAGTAACAGAAAAAGTGTTTGTTAAAAAACGAAAATTAATTTTTTTGCAAGAACGTCGTAGTTTCAAGATTTTTACATGCCTTTACTCTTTACTATACACGTAGGTAGATAATTTATTTTACGATTGTGTTATAAATTATTATTTTTAAATACAGTCATCCTGTTAGCATATTTAATTTTCAATGCTGTAATAATTGCGAAAGCCTCTTAGGCTTCGACTTTAATTTTAGGCCTATCTTACAGGCGTTATAATACGGTGTAATGCTCATAGTCCGCATATATATTGTAAACATATTTACTAAACAAACACCATTTATTTATTTACTCATTAGGCTATGCCGACTTAAGTGTTTACCATGTGCTATGCTGACTATATGGCCTATAACACCCAATCAATGTTAGTTAGTTTCACGGTTTACTGGATTGAAATGCAAAACTGGGAACAATGATGATGATGATGACGATACGGTGGTTATTCGTTTTTATTATCATGATTTGCGTTGTTAAGGTCGCTTGGGGTAAGTAACCAGTTAATGCGGATCAGTGTGCAGAAACAGATTTATTATTATTTTTAATATGATTTATCTCTTTCAGTCCACATTGTTATGTATTTATCTAATTGTGATGTCTGGTGAATAAATTATGTTTATCGGTAATGGCTGCTTGTACGTAGTTCACAATACACATCACGCAGATTTATGTAGCCATAATTCAATTTTGCACTTTGCGCGCATTTTTACACAGCTTACATAGATTGCGAATATGGTTTCACATGGATGTGCACTTTTCATACACTTGCGTACGGTTGCACAACATTATTATAACAGCGACAACATAGTTTTTCATTTGGTTTTGAAATTTCACACGTTTTGTGACTTTCATGTATCAACGGAGCTTCCACAATGCGAAATAAGTCCATAAATTGGGAATCACGCATATAAACCATTCTCTAATAAACTGGATGCGAAAATCAAGCGATGTGTTACGCGTTATAATTTATAATCATTGTGCACATGACAACCCAATCCTGAGGTGGTGATTGGCATCGTTCAGTGGGAACGGTGGGGCGGTATGTCACTGTCGTTGCCGTTGCTATTGCTGTTGGTCCTGCTGTTCCTGTTGCTTTTGTCGTTGGCTGTTACTTTTACGGAACTATCTTTATTTATGTTCATTGCAGCTGATGGGTATGATTGCTATGTTTGCCTATATGAACCTGGTAACTCGTACTCTAGCGATGGGTGTGGCGAGCCGTTTAAAGAAGATGAAGACTGGATTTTTTCAGATTGTAAACAATGTTTAAAATCCACAGAACCTTATGGTAAGTTTTGATTATAATAATCAACTGCCTTACCTGCCTTATTATAATTGACATTTATTCGTACCTGAGCTGGCTCAATGCTGACGTAGGATTAATGTACATATTGTTACACCTCAACGAAACATTTTTAGATATTGCAAAAAACAAACAATTTTAAACTAACATTATATTGATAGTACTAACCGAAAATTATTATTAAATGTTGGTAACAAATTTGAAAGTCAGGAAACGTGAAAAAATTGGAATGCAGCGCGGATTTGTAGACGGCCTAGTCGAATCGCCGTCGTGCGAGCGATCTAACAACGCTGAATTTGTTGACCAACTATGAGGATCAATTATGGACTTTCTTGATCACTAGTGGACGCGATAGTCTAGTGGTCCAAGACGCGTGTCTTGTAAGCAGAAGGTCCCTCGTTCAAATCCAGGTTATTTCCAACTGTCTCACATTTCCCGTTTTCGTGTTTGGTGTCAAAATTTAATTAATTGTGGGTTTCTGTTGTCATTAATAATAATTCTAATATATAATTTTGCTTTGACATTAATATAATAGTTATGCTGATTATACTGTAGAACATTATACTGTTTTCTGATAGCAAATTTGAATAATTTGTTGCTCAGTTGAGAACGCCATCTTAGCTACTATATTCATTTGTAAACTGCCAAGGATTTGCTACTAGCATTAATAATCCCAAAAATACACTTGGTTTAACCATTAAGCAAAATAAGCACGTACTTAGGGCTTCAGGGAAGAGGCGCCCACATAATTTTGTTCAAATCGAACAAATATCCAAAAGTAAAAGTACCGTGTATGTATATGTACAAGTATATGTGTGGTGGCAGAAAATGCTGAATGGCTGCCGCTTTGTAAGATTTAGAGTCGTCTCTGTACTTTAAATTTAATATCACTTTTTTACGCCATGTAAAGCTGGTGCTCTACCATTTACTGTAAATAAATCTTACTAAAATTTTTCATCTCAAAAAATAAAATTTCATTTTACAGGTTAGTATTACGCATAAAATGGGATACCGTAATCTTTACGGTACCTAAGGGCTCTTAAGGTTTTAATTTGGCCCTGTACGAAAGGAGAAAAAGAAGGAGAGCGGGAGGGAGAAAGAGAAAAACAACTAAAAAAATTATAGGAACAAAAAATAGAAATAGGCCAATCTGATCAGGCGTTATAAAAAACATTATAATCTAACATTGTCTTAACATTTTCTTAGAATATTATTGAATTGAATTGAATTTTATTTGCACTTTTAAGAAAATAATAATGCACAAATAAATTGTAAAAAGTTAAAAGTGCTGGAGCGACCAGCGCTAACGAGGCACAAAAAATCTGATGCACAAAATCACAATTAACTTTCAACGTTACGACAGCGACTTAAGGAGCAACACAGGTTAGTACAATAAAACTATTGATCATCTAAAACTTTATGAAATTACGACCAATCAATAGAAAAAACACTTAGGTGAGAATTTATAATTAAGCATACAGACAAACCATGTAAATTGCTAGTGACAATTGGAAAAAATATTTACAAATTGTACGTACATGGGAATTCAGGAGACAAATACGAAGAGCATCCTACTTATTTTTTAGGTTCTGATGTTAGAATTGTCAGGTCATGCAGCCCATCCGTGATCAAAGAAGAAGACGTCTGCAGTGAAGAACTTGGAGGTGTCATCTGCTACTGCAGAAGTGATCTTTGTAATGGAGGAATTAGCAACTCGCGTCCATGTCTTATTTTAACAATTATTCTATCTTGTTTGGCGGGAACTGTATTTGCGGCATTTTGATGTATCGTGCAAAATGGGCGACCATTTCATTTTTATACTAAAAGACCTTCAAGCATTCTTGTTCCTTACTCAATTTAGCAAGGTTTCAATTATTTAATCAGTAAATATTCAAATAATTCTGTTTTTTTTTCATTTCGATTGCTACTTTGTTTATTGTTTTCGTATCTTTATTTGTGCGTGTACATTGCATAACAATGAAAATTTTCATTAACAGGCAAGTGTTGCGTTGGTGTGAAAAGTGAAACCTTGGTGCATTCGGGAAGTGAATGGAATAGCTGAGTGTTTGTGATCTGTGTATTTGTCGATAAAGCTAGGCAACATTGGGCCTGGTCAGTTAAATTACAGGATGCAAATCTTCTGGATATATATATGCCTACATCACACTACCACCTGCCATTTGATTCAGTAAGGACCGATGTAGGTAATAACATGATTTGCTAGTAACGTTGCTTTTGTAATATACATTTACATGACATGATGCATATTTTTGCTGACGCTTTGGAGTACCGGACTCCATATTTATAATACATGTACCATAAAAATTATGATGACTGAACAACAACTTTACATTCTAAGCTGTTCTAAACTTATTTAAAAAAATAACAACGTCAAATTTTAAACAATAAAAATTCCAAATTATTCAATAATTATGATATAGTTATATCCTTCCACTTTTGCGTTTAATGTACGCTTCCTTTACTAGACAATTAAACTTATTGTCCGCAACATCTAAAACAGAAAAATCCTTCTTCAAACAGCAACATTACAATTTGGATTATGTTCAACAAATAGTGCACTAGATTAGGTTTCTGTGTGGTTTCTAAATGTTCACTGTCGAAGGGTATAGATATAATTTAACTACAGAATAATTTGGAATATTTGCATTCCAACCATATTTGGACTGTGAGGTCATTTTCAGTAGGTTTAGAACAGTTTAGAATGCGAAATTGTTGTTCAGTTATCACATGGTGCATGTATTATGAATATGGAGTCCGCTATTCTGAAACGTAAATAAAAATTTAATGAGTTGTAATTGCTTACTGAAACATTATTGCTGGCCTGCAAAATAAATATGCCATACTATAATTAATTTTTTGCTTACATCTTGGCTTTTTTTATTGTGTTGCTATTATTTAGAGTAGCATAAAAAACAATTATGACACAGGTACTACAGAACAAAATGATATTCGACCAGAAGTATACCTGTCCCAGATGTAGGCATACATGTTTTGTTTCAAGAACGAAATAGGCCCCACTTAACATTGGGGATGTGATTTTACAGCGAATTGCAATATTAGCAGTTTAATATTCTTTACATGTTGCATGTTTACAAATTTACTTTTTGCATAATAAGTTTTTCTTCTAAAAACCATAAGCACAACACTGCCCAATTTAAAACCACTCCTCCGCATTGTTTTGTTCCATGAGATGTTATTAACAGCAAATAATGAAGGAGAGGAAAGAGGGGATATACTAGCTTATATTTCCCAATTTTTGCCTCAGAAGTTCATTCTCCTGTCGTAGTTGGACTATCTCAGCCATCAGTTCTCTCTCCTTCGAAGCATATTGTGCCAGCATCTCCTGTACTTGAAGCTAAAATATATGAGAGAAATTTTAAAAGCAAAGTCAACTATAAGTGACAAAAAGAGTTTCTTAAGGAATCATGATTTTTATTAGCCTAAAAAATTTGCACCAGATGGCGAATGCTATGCAGCAGCTAAACCATATCTCTGTCCAATCATATCACACACGTGATTCTGTACCTGCTTTTATCTATAATCAGATCTAGATGCCACATATCGTTCTAACCAGTTTGCCCCCACGAGCCTGGACAATACTTTGTCATTGTCAGTACGTCTTTGCCCAGGCTCTAACCATGACAAACTCCGTCTCTAACTCTGACTCCTACTCTGACTCTACCCTATCTGCCTAAATTCACCTATATATGTCACCACGGTCTGCCCCATTGCGTGCCTGTTTTTACTTCTTACAGGTTCATTTCTGTCTAGACTCTGTTCAGCTTTCTGTACCTGCTTTGATCCATCCGCTCTGATCCGAACTGACTGACCAATCCAGACTATCTCATTCTATCTCCATTCAACCGATATTATGCAAACCGATAATGTTCCAGTCAAGTGACAATTCTGGCTAACACAGATTCCATAATGCAGTTGCATTCAAACTGACATACTCAAACCACAGAAATTTGTGCCGTCGCTTTAGGTAAAACTTTAGACGATTTTATTAATTTCGACTCTTTTTAACTAATATCCTATTTAACTGAGCTTGAAAATTAGCTTGCCTGCAAACGTAAAGTGGCGACAGATGCTCCTGTGTGAATTGCAAGTGATTGTAATGATTTTGAAATATGAATTAATGAACTCAGCTTAATTCAATTCTGCAGGGGCACGAACCTCTTCCAATAGTATTTCTTCTTTGTTAATTCACTGACTTGTATTTGAGATCAGTTTTTGTCTTACCTAAATACGCATTACAGATATGCGACAAGAGGGACACTGTGCCTAAGGTGGATAGACCGGATTACCATTCGTTTTAGAAAATTGTCGCTAATTACTTTCAAGCAGTATGTGGATAGTTAACAAGCAATTCATTTTCACGGATGTCCTTGTCTTTATATGTAAGGTTGAATCACCATCTCTAGGTATGTAAATTCACACATATATATGGTAACATGCAGGTCTTACCGGTAACATGTAAAACTGTCTCATCATGTCAGTTTGCACGTCACGAATACGACAATCTAAATGTTCTTGCAAGTCGTCAACTGCATCTTTGATCATTGCTTGCACGTATTTCATCTGAACCAGAGACACTGGTATTTCCACGGTTTTAGCAATTGCACTTTCAACAGTAGATGTCACCATTTGTTCTGCAGTAGTAGAAGACAGCTTTAGATCTGTGAGATGAGCAACTATTGATTCAAATTGGTCATTCATTTCTCGTCTAGGAGACTCTATAAGTATCGGACCACATGTTCCGCCAGAGTTTTCCACTGGAGAACACAGATGCATTCTTGGGTTATTGCACAATTCGCTAGAATCCGAGTGACAACTGTCTGCAGCACAAATAACCCTTTCATAGCTTGTGTCATTCGATGAAAGCCCATTGTTGACCACCTTTTCGTCTTTTTCGTCATCCTTAACTAAAGATAGGCAGTTTAATCCCTTCGGCTTTTGTCCAGCCTCATGTTTGACTTCGGGATTTTCGGTAGTTTTCAGGAGACAGTCTTCATTTTTTACAGTAACAGTGACGTTTGGTGAACATTTTTGGGAAAACCTTTCAGGTTGACCTGAAATCATAGATGATCGCAATACTGTCCTTGCGGTTGACGTCATTACAGATGATGATTTTTCATGTCTTTGCTGTTGCCTCGTATTGTGCACTGCAATAACATTATCATCAATAAATGTCTTATCTACAGTGTTACTGATATCACTTTGCTGTTTAGTTGGGAATGCTACATTCTCAGCCACAGGCTTAGTCTTGCGAGCCATCTTTGGACTTTGCCGAGTCACCGAGCAGGAAATCGTTCTTTCATAGTCGACTTTCCTGTGCATATGTGGACTGCAAAAAATAGTTTTAGCAGGCACTATACCATGGTCACTCTGGTTCGAACACTGTCCACTGTACCAGGAGAGTGATTCGATAACCTTGGTGATAAACGGACTAGGTCGCCGTGGAGATGCCAATGCTGGAGATGATTTCTTTGGCGACTTTTCCATTTTTGAGCACCTGTCACTCACTGCACAAGACGTCCCACATAGTTTCATCTGAAAATAGAATTGTATTCATGAACCTTAAGAATTATAATAGAGCTTGATATATATATGTATTGTCAAAATTTTGTTTAAAAGTGTACATTAACAATACTGTGTTTAACAGCCGTTAAAAAATTCAATGCCGAGATAATACTTCAATGGCAGATTCTGTAAAATCAAGACAGTTTCTCATGTTTTATCCATGTTAATATTTTGTCAACTTTAAATTTTTAGGTTTTAGCAACAGCAAGATAGCATAATTTTAAATATTTGACTTAAAATTTAGCTTAAGTGGGATAACTTATAGTTTCACATGATAAACCCTAATAGATATGCCCCGGTAATTGTAGCAAAACAACGTTGTTAGCTTATCTATTTAATATTACATTAAGACACTAGTGAAAATTACATTTACAGTGAAATCTAACAAATTTAACGCACAATATTGTACGTTATGAATCCCTTATTAGTACACAACACGGTAATGCCTTAATCATAATAAATGGAAGAAAACGAAAAACAACAAATATTTGAGTTGTGCTTTTCATCGATGAATTAAAGACAAAGTAAAGGTGGTAAAGCCTGATGATGATGATGCTTGCGATCAGTGGCGGATTATGATTTTATGGGCCTTAGGCTTGAGCTTGGAACGGGCCTTTTAAATGTTGCTACACTGCTGAGCTGACGTGTTTTTGTGGAGCTCTCGTCGTTTGTAAGTTTGTTTAAATTTGTGAGTTTTTGCCCACCGATTGTGATAAAAATTATATCTTCGTGATCCTTGAGTTGTGGACTAAGACTATATAAACACGATTACAGCTTGGTGAGTTTCTGGGTTAGATGTCAACTAAAATAAGCCAATCAGAAACTCTGAAACTCAGAAACTCGGGTCCCTTGCTCTTTTGTCAATTTATTATTTTTTTACAAAAAAAAATTTTTTTTCGTTTTATTTTGCCGGGCCCCTTTTGATCCCGGGCCTTAGGCTTCAGCCTATTCAGCCTATAGGGTTATCCGCTACAGCTTGCGATGTTAAACTGATCATGTCTATGCTGGTGATGATGTAAGGATGATATCGGCGCTGATATGGATTAATGGATTAATAATGGTGATGACGACATTTCATCAAGATCGATGACCAAAATCATTAATTAGATTACGAATTAATTACATTACGTGAATGCCAAAAGTTAATAAACCATTGCGGTTTATTTCACAACGACTATTAAAATTGCGGTTAATCGGTTGAAGAAAAGAGACGCTGAAAATTTGTGAGTCAATCGGGACTTGAACCAAAGAGCCTCCGAAGGAACTAAAGCCCATATGCTCTGCTACCTAAGGTACTGGTTCGACATGACAGGTCCATATATCTCCCTACTGTGGCGTGTGTATAAGTTACGCAGTAACAGTAGTTGAATTGTATGCTATAAGGGTCAGAACTCAGGCCTGATCTGCCGTGCTGGATCAGTAACTCCGGTGGCAGAGCATGGAAGATCTAATCCCAGGGTCTCAGGTTCAAACCCGAGTGGTTCACACTTCTCCAGCACCTTCTTTCTTAGCCGCGAGGTGAAATATACTGCAATGGTTCACTAAATTCTCGCGTTCACAATCATAATCTAATTAATGATATTAGTCATTACCATCATGATAACGATGATGATGATAATGATACAATGATAATAGCTGGCTAACTTGAAAAATTGAAGAATTTTCACGAAGTCACTGAGCTAGGCTTATATTTAGAATGCTGATTAAGTTTACCACTGTGCCGCGTGCAGACTATTTGCAAGTTATAACTGTTATTTTCATTTGCGATGCTTTGCTTTCGATTACTCAAACGCCTCAGATTTTGATGACTTGGCAACAAAAAACCAGAAACGTTCGTTAGGAAGAAGCCATGATACGCCTATTGGACGTACCAAAACCACCAAACCAGAGAATCAATGAAAATTGGCAGCATCATTCTAACACTTTATGAATAAATAAGTCGACAAATAAATAAATAAAATAGCCACGTGTCTACTTTCTTTACAAAACTACAGAAGCGTGTTACAATTCACACATTTAGATGTTCGAAAAAATAATCGCCAGGAAGAAATTAGAGTCAAAAATATTTTGTTAACAAAAATGCCTTTGTTGAAGTGGCTGGCCACAATGAGCACTGTATCGAAACTTTAAGTCTGTTAGTGAATAAACACGTCTCACAAGATAGATTCTGCCATTTATATAAAGTTGCCCAAACTCGCAAATTTTATGACATTCCCAGAAAACGCTCGTCAGAAATCAAAATGGACGGCATCTCAGCTGGATGTTATGTCGCCCGCAAAGTGAGAGCAATTTATTTTACTACCTTATGGACAGTTTTGCCAAGGAAAATTGTAAATGGTGTGAAAACTTACGAGACGCTCCATAATAGCAATAAAATCCAAGCTAAAGTAATACTGGCGTTTCATGTGTTGCACACACAATGCAACATTATATCTATAACCAAAAGCAACAACAATCAATAATGCTCTGCTGCAAATGCTGCACAAAAAGAAAAAAAAGAAGTTTCCAACGACCTATATAGTAGATATAATACAAAAACGAGGGAATTAAAGTGAGCGAGAGAGAGAGAAATAGAGAGGTGGAAGAGGCAAAGAAGGACAAAAAAGAGACCAAAGTAAGAGAGAGAGGAGGAGAAAAAAGTGGGAGAAGACAAAAGAAGGAAAAAATAGGAAAATGGACATTAAAGCTATATTTAGCTGGAAAGAGATTTTGTAAAATTTGCAAAAGATCAATACGGCACAGTTCGTCATCAACATCATCATCAGCAGCAACAGCAGCATTATCATCATCATTATCAGCAGCAGCAACACCACCACCACTATCATGATCATCGTCGTCATCGTCAAGCAGTGGATAGCAGTCACAATGGTAACAACAACGGCGGCAACAACAGCATCAATTGCTTCTTTTTCGTCTCTTTGTTTTTTCCTTTATTACCACCAGCATTACTCAATTAATTTAAAACTTGTCGACTCGAACAATAACAATAACAAGCAACAACAAACATCTAGATACTAAAGCACTTTTGCATAACTGGGCATCTCCGATACGCTCAACTGGTTAGGCATAGTAAAATGTCGTGAAACGCAACAGAATAAATCAATAAAACCAGAATTCGGGTTGTAAAACTAGGAGTAATGAAATTCGTTGCAATGCAAAAATCAGTAAAATTCTCACCACGTGATTTCGTTTCGTTTATCGTTTAGTTGTTTAAATTATTGCAATGTCCAGTAATTATATTTTTTGTAACACTTTTTTCGATTAGTTCAAAATTTATTATTTTTAAAATAATGTAATAAAGATATTCGAAAAAAAATGATCACATTGAGTGTTTATAAATTGTATATGGCTGCGACGTAGGTCTGGTTAACAAACAGATGGGTGGCCAGAAGAAAAACTGGCTCTGAGCAGCTTCATCTGTCGTAAAGCTGTCATCAGCCATTTTGCTACGTGAAGGATTTACATGTAAATTATCTGAAGGTGATTAGGACATCTCTATCGGTTTAGTGTCTCATCTTAGAAGACTATCTTTGATGATCTACATTTGGTAGTTTGTGTTTAGAGTGCTTGGTTCTGGGTTGTAGAGTGCTGAAGTGGTCGAATTTCATAAAAATTGGGGAAAAGAAATGACACATAGTTTAGCAGATTGATTGTTCAACTCAGCTAACAAATGAAAACCAAACGAGTGTTGCGTTCACTAACAGTCAGCAGGTTAACTGACTGGCTAACCCACTTACCTACTAATTGGCTCACTGGCAGATTAACAGCAGATATTCTACAGTATGACCAAACTGGCCTATATCAGACAAACAGACTGACTGACTGACCATGCAGCATCAACTATTGATGAGTGACCGCAACCGAATAAACGATTTGATTTTCATTAAAATGCGAAATGAGCAGTTGGTTTAAACAACGTTATTTGTAAGAAAAGAGTTTCTTAGATTACTTTGCGTTCATTTACTGCATTGGAGGAGTATACTGCTTCTGTTTGGCCTTTAGCAGAATAGAACAACAACATCTTGGCTGTTTGGATGCAGTCCAGTTTAGCACCGACATGGTAACTACAGCATTCCCGGTGTCTGCTTGTCCTTAAAGGGTGATTTTTTGAAAAATGGTTAGTTGTGATTTTATAAGGCAAGAATAACTGGCAACGGATTCAGATAAAACAAGAAATTTCCGGAAAAGGCAAAGGTTAAATCGATTAATGGCATGTAATGAATGCTCAGGATCTACACTGATCTGCCATAAGCTTAAGCAGTACACTTAGCATGAAGAGGTTTTACTAAACTGAAGCCATATATCATGTCATGGCTCATTGAATGTCCAGATCGATAATCATTGTTATGCAAATCCATGAAGCAGAAAGCAAAATCACAGGCAAATTCAACCTACATCTCAGTAACCGAAAACTAAACTGAAATAAAATATACCTTAAAATGATTCATAAGACGTGCACTAGCTCGATTCTCAATTTTCTTTGCTTGCTGCAAATAAATAGATCAGCAACGTTTATCTTATGATAAACTCAATAGTTGAGGATTTCTTTAGCCTACAATTGAAGTTTTGCATTGTTTTCTTATGCTCCCATGCTGATTCTAAAGTGAATGTTTAAAATTGTTGCGTGATTAAAAACTCGCTATGTATATAGGTGTAAATTGAAATCGCTGCTGTAAACTTATGAAGCTAAGTTTGATATATGCTAAAATTTTCATAAACAATAGATTTAACTACCAAGTTGTCGTTTGGTTCCAGTTGTAAAAGCTGTCAATTTTTAATGAAATTTTACTAATAATGAGGGACTTTTCAAACGCCTGATATTTTAACTCTAAATCGTCGAGACAAATTCCTGACGTTTATTGCCAACTAGAACGAAAAATTGCCTGCCACGAAATAACTTGATCAAACCCTCACCATTTATAATTAAGGCTTTTAGTTATGCCTACACAGTCCTTTCCATTAAAAACATTAATAGCCCATCTACATCATTCTTTCTTACTTCAGGGTTGGTTTGACTTTCGAAATGCACTTTTTTTCTTGTAATTTCAAATATTGCACTGATTACGGTAGATTGAATTTTCCTTTAATGAAATAGTTCAGCACAAAATCGGATAAAAGGCTAAATGCTACACGATTTGATCACTGGTTTGAAACAGGTTAAGTACACTATCCAGATTTTCCTGGTTTCTGATGAAAAATCAATAAAACCGTTCATCAGCGTCATTACTCTGGATTAGATGGACAAAATTAAATTCTCTCGATGAAACTGTTTGCCTTGCAACGCTGATAATGCAGTAATTTAATATACGTGCATCTGCAAGAAGAATTATTTTAGTTTACTTTTATGTCTTAAATCTCTAAAACCTACAAACTAATGTGAGGCTTGCTAAAGATTGTCAATTAAATTTATAAAGTGCAATAATGAGTAGCTCATTATGGCCAGTTGGACATTGACTCATTAGTCAATTAAAGGAAATCACAAAGGATTGTCTCATGTATGTCTAGAAGTGAATATTATATGTGAACACTTACATATCCTACAAAAATTTTGTATCTTCTCAGTAAAGTTGCGCAACCAAAGGTTTCTAGAGGACCAACTGACGGCTCAATACATTTAGTACAATAGCTTCGTATTCGCTGCTTGCAAGTACATGTAATGATGATGATGATAATGATGGAATAGTGGAAATGAGCTTGCGTAGTCACCCTTTGCTTCTTTTTTACGAATGACCCATACTCGAGAGCCTACGAAACACTCTTCATTTTCTAACCGAACTTTTTTCATTCATGATACATTCCTTGGTTGTCAGACGTCTTGACGGCTGCGGATTTTTTTGACACAAGTCTTCAAGATCCTTGTTTCATGCAGGAAATTCGCGTGACGTAATGTGCTATCACTATCAGAAATTTATTAGGAAATGATAAATAATTTCAAGACAGGCAAGCAGCGTAGATGAATTTGGAAAAATATAATTGAAGTCTTCCTGGTCGTGAATAATTAATGCGGTTAAGAATGATTTATTATCTAGGGACTATCCAACATACAGCACGCTGCTTCGATTTTAACCTCTCTTTAAATTTCACCATGGTATGGAGAAAAATGATTCCAACGAGAGAATTTCGAAAGTAACAATAAATAATTTACTGAATAAGAAAATAAGGATGGCAGAGGATGGGGAGGAAGAAATAAGCATGATAAGGGATAGATAGAACAGTTAAAAGAGAGAAAAGAGAAAGGGATCGAGAGATAAAGAAATAGACGAAGAGAGGAGTGACAGAGAGAGATAGAGAGACAGAGAGAGAGAGAGAGAGAGAGAGAGAGAGAGAGACGGAGAGAGAGAGAGAGAGAGAGAGAGAAAGAGAGAGAGAGACAGAGAGAGAGAGAGAGAGAGAGAGAGAGAGAGAGAGAGAGAGAGAGAGAGAGAGAGAGTGTGTGTGTGTGTGTGTGTGTGTGTGTGTGTGTGTGTGTGTGTGTGTGTGTGTGTGTGTGTGTGTGTGTGTGTGTGTGTGTGTGAGAGAGAGAGATATTCATATATTTTTTATAGTGCATATACGAAGAATTGTTGACACTCTCCCTTGTTAATATACATGCTCCGTAAACAAAACCATTCTTGCAATACTCTTTGTGTGGTGCTAATTCATAAGTTTCACAATATCAAGATTATTTTGTAATTTGTTAGTAGTGCCATAATAACATGACACGGAGGTGTCATTAGACTCACCCGCGGACATTCCATTTAGTTTTAGTGCCTTGTTTATGCAGAAACAAAAAGAGTTCGAAAAGACTAGTTTTTCAGCCTATTTACTCTAATTTTGCAAAATTCGAAAAGCAGTTTAAAGCACTGTATTGAAGAGCAGACTCTGCGCAAGACCCCCGGTCAATGTTCCTTACACATCTCCAGCTTATCATTTTTAAGGAAATTTTTTGCTTAAGTAATGAACCCACAATGTTATAATGCTTATAGTGCTTATAGTCCGGTTCAGTATTCTCTTTGAAAGTATTATTGACAATTAGATAAGTTCTGGTCACACCACGATTAGCTACATTAAGTAGAATTTGTCTTTAAATGCTGAAATCCAGCATTCAGGGCGCTAAACTATAAAAAAATAGTCGGGAATGTTCGGGAAAATAGGAAAAAATAGCCACACTTTGAACCTAATGTATTATATCATTACGTTCTAAAGATATGTAAACCTTAAAATTGAAAAAAGAACGTTGCTTGAATAAGTTTCTAATAAACATACCTCATATGTAGACTTTAGACTAATAATTATTTTATATTTTCACTTATTCCATTTCACAACTGTAATGCATATAAATGCATATTAATCGGTCGCGTTACTTAGCACGTTATAATAGTACGCTTCAACACTGTCGAGAGAGCGTAACCCTTTTGCTGGCTTCATCAGAAGCGGTACGGTTAAATTTGAGAAGCTAGTGCCACCTACAGCCATGTTGGAAATTTTTCATAAATTCCTGCTACTTGGGTTTTTCAGAGTTTAGGGAAAAATCCCACCAAACGTAGGAAGATTTTCGTCGCAAATTCCTGATCGTCGTCGTCATTGTCATATAGCCCTTCTCTTCATCTCAGTTGTCATCAAAACTATGTAAAATATTGCTTTACGAATAGGTAATGAATTTAATTGTTGATGTCTAAAGGGACGCTGCACAAATAATCTAAATTCTGTATTTATATTATTTTAATTTTATATGGGCATTATATATCAACATGTCTTTCTACGTTTGTAAATGTGTAAATATTTTATTTTTTTATAAATGCTTTAATTGCATTTTTGTGAGCATGTGTGTTATGTAAATGACTGTAAACATTTTGTACTAACATTTGTATTATGTGTTCTGTTACTCAAGAAATATCTCAAATATATCAAATATGAATATTGATTGTTATGATTAGAGCAGAATCATGTCAATTTTACCAACGGCTGTTGGTTTGATGAGTGCGATTTGTCTAACTATATACATATACTTTTTATACAATGTTGAAACTACTATACTTATTTGTTTGTTTATTATACAATATGTTTGCGATAGCAATTTTTATAAAACATAATTTAAATCACAACAATGAGCTTACGGCTGATAAACGATAAAAACGTCAAAAGATTCAAGGAACATCTAAACAAACAGCTGTGTATTTCTCATGAAGAGGAGATTCTCCGTTGATCAAAGGAAGCCAGCGTTGGCCTACTTTAAATATCACTTGGCTTCTTTAAAATTTAATATAGTTTTGCAGACGAAGCAGAAGAAAAACACACACAGACACTGAATAGACTAGCTGCCTACGAGCTTCCTTTGGCTTACAATGCAAAATACCATGATTATATTGTGCTACTCTTGGACAGGAGAGAGGGCACACATTAAGCTCATGATAAGGTCATTGTTAAAATAAACACATTATAATGCTGTAGAATCATTCAATGTATAATTCCCATGATTCAGTAAATCTTCTGTCAATAGAACCCCTAGAAATAAAATGGCAAAATCAATCAGCTCAACTAGAAAATGGGGTATACATTCTGTCAAAAATGCAAATTTCTGTATAATTGTCAACATCTATGTTTTCGCGTCTGATGTTCACATAGAAGTCAAAGGAGAAAAACTGTTTACTATTTTAATAATACACGTTCAAAACTACAAAATAATTTTATATTATTTTAAACTGAAGAAATAAATGCATAAAATGACAACTTCACGTAAAATAATATTTTACTTTTTTTCAGTTTTTTACACAGCTTGGCCAAACACAGTGAGAATGTTTACCTCTAATGTTTAACGATTATGGCAGGAAAAGAACCGTTCTCAACAAAGATATCTTTTGATCTGATACTAAAATGTTCTAACCACATTTGGGTGTTAGCTTAGCCGATTTTAGAAAAATATATGTAAGCTGTGAAAGTTGTATATATAACGAAAAGTGATAACGGGTAGTTACCACTCTAAAATATATTTACCAGCAATACAGGCTGTCATTAGACTAGCTAATGTCCCAGCTATCATGGAACGCACAGACACACTGACAATGTCAGATTTCCTAGATGGTACCAAGGCACCCAACACTCCAATACAAATCCCCACGGAACCAAAATTTGAAAAATCACACAGGGCATACGTAGCCAATGCTTCCGATCTCGGCTAGAAATGATAAAATTAAATATTTAATTGTATTATATAGTGTAAACTTGGCTTGCTCGTCTTTCTTTTGTGTAATTTATCTATCAGAACCGTTTTATGTTTGTTTATAAAACAATAAGATAAAATTAGCATAGATTTGTAAACTCATACTTAGCTATCTGTTTGCAGTTGTTACTTTTGATAATGCCAAACTGCCACTAAAAATCGGTAAATTCTTCCTGGATGTTGTTGACCTTCTAGTTCTTCTGTTTTTATTACATTTTGGAATTTGATTTATATTATTACAGTTACTACGTAGGTACTAATTGTATTAAAATAACATCCTTTTTAAAATATAATTTAACTACATCATGGATCATACAACTAATTTTTTTCCATTATACATTAGGAATCTATAAACTGTAATTATGAGATATAATTTTCAATAGACTTACAGTCAGTGATTCATTCGTAATGTACTCTCCCAGCTTTTCATATGCTATGAACTCATTCAGAAAGATTTTCAGTCCTATGAGCTCTGCTACCTTCCCACAATCCTCCCAAGACACGCCCATCATGAATGCGACAGGTATGAATACGTACGAACAAATTTCCTGCAAAGCATTAAGAGTGGTATTCATACATCTCTAATTTAGACTCTATCTCAAAATGACTATGCACGAAAAATACTTGTCTCTGACATACCATATGAGGAATTCTGGCAAGCAAAGTCTGGTCTTCTGAAAGCACAAGAAAAAGAGGGAAAAAGCGGGAAAAAATTGTCTTGGATTGAGTTGGTATATAAACATAATACCTGCCTAAAAACAAGTTTAACACTTTCTGCACTTGGACAGAAGGAACGGCTTTGCATTCATCCGAATTCATTTTAATATTTCGTTCTCAGCCATAGATTTTTAATAAAAGGGAAAACCTGTTGCTGTGAAATATAAGCTCATACCTAATTCATTTATTATCATTCTGTAATAAGTCGAAAAAAAAAGTATTTTTAAATAGTAACCTCGAAGGATAGTTCGCCATATCCCACCTGTCCACCAAGCCATCCCAATAGGGCATTGACCATTTCCAACATGGCGAGAAACGCTATTAGATTAACTACGATGTTAGCAAGAACGTTGCTGGCAATAGATGCCCCATTAGAAGCAGCTTCAATGATGTTACGCTCTTTTCTGAAATTAGAGTCGATCAGTAAAAATAAATAAAAATAGACATGCTCTTGATTTGTCAGTCATTGCAGGCCTCTTTACTAATGGGTCAGTCAATGCACGAGTCAGTGTCGCGGTTATTCAGTTGGCGAGGTTGATAGTAAGTAGTTCAAAACTTAGTTGGCTAATCAGCTAGTTAGTCAGCTAATTGCTATGATTAGTGATTTAGTAAATTGTTCTGCTACTCCCGTGGTGCGCGTCTTCATCTCCTAATTCATTTGTTTGCCCATATATTACTTGGATAGAAGTACCGAACAAACTTATCCTGCACTGCAAGGTCAGCCATTCAACATAACCATTAAATAAACAATAAATTGGTTTATATTATACATATTCTTTCATTGTTAAATAATAAGTAATAAATTAGATGAATATTAAATAACTAAAGTGGCCTACTTTTACCCTTTTGACATATGAACGTCCTTGGGGGTTTTCAGTCTGAGCTCTACTTCTGGATACATAAGCTTTGACATTACTAGAGCTGCTGGTGCTGACATCACTGATGCACTCAAAAGATGAGAAGCTTGCATCTGTAAAAAGTCTCATTTGAATAAGGCTTTATTTGCTCGTGAACCAGTTCTGATGCGTCAGAGAAAATTGGTAGATTTGCTCTATGAAAGCAGCTAAGTGAATAATCATCGTGTTCGTGTAGTTAAATACACAGTGTCTCAAAATTAGATGTAATACTAGAAGATGTACTTATCACGTTTTTTTCTATGAGAGAATCCTGCTGGTGTCTTTTGAAATTAGATTTAATTAAAAAATTATCTAAGGTAAGCGATTCAACAATGAAGATGGGAAAAAATACACGACATTCAGCCAGACATCTGATAGGGACCGTAAAGCTACTCACAGTATATCAACAGGATCAAGGAGGAAAGTACTTTTTGTTGTGCATTTAAAACATTTTAATGGTCGACTTAAATATTATACAAAATTATACCTTTCATTGAATACCAAGAGGTCAACTGTATATATATATCACTTGTTCTCCTTTGAATGCAACTAATCACTCACCCCTAATCCAATGTAGGCTACCATAACACCTCCAGCAATGGTTGCAAAACCTGCAGTCAAGATTGCGTGTAGTTCAGACTTGGTCAGCAGAATCAAGTATGGAGCTAACATTACAGGCGGATCTGTCTGTAACAGTAATCATGACATTTACATTCAAGACTACTAAATTTAAAGTTCTTCTTGAAATATTCAATTACAAATGATATTTTTGTGTAAAGGTGCTTGGTCGAAATTTGTTGAGTAAAGTGCATTATTAACTACCTGTATTAATTATTAAGTATCATCTGTAAATTCCTATGAAGGCATTTGCTTTATGTTTTTGAGTTGCGCATCCGCCCACTAGTGCATTTTTGATAAATGCGTTTCACCTCAAATGAAGAAGAGAGTTGTGTCAAAAATGTTAATCCAAAATTATAATGCAAGTTTGTTTTCTAACTGGCAATGAACAATATTTGGAGCATTTTTCGGGCAGAGCTACTATGGCAATGCATCATTTACCATCTAGTCGTTCTGCACTTTAACTCTTCTGCTATTTTTGTCAAAACGATTTGAAAAATTTATTTTCACGTTTATTAGGTAATTGAAATTATGAAGCAGAAACAGTGTCAGTGCAAAGTATACGTATAGGTGTATTTATAATATATTCATAGATGCTAATACACATGTGAAGGTGGGATCCATTTCAAAGACAGTGTGATTCTGCAACTGTGATTCTTAAACACAGAAGTATAAAAAATTGGATTAAGCCTCACCATTCCCAGGAAGATGTTTGCAGCAGCACATAAAGATTCAAGAGCAGTAGTTTGCATGGTAAAGGACATCAGCCATGCTAATCGCTGGACAATGGCTTGGACTACCCCCAGATAGTACAGTACGGAAACCACGGAACTGAAGAAGGCTATTGCTGGAAGAACCTACAAAAACATTCAAAGATCCATTCCTTTACCGCAAATGTTGTAATCTTTTGCAATGCAGAATTTAATTTATAGACATTTGAATATTATGCACCTGATATAAAAAACTTGTAAAATCAAAATAGTAATTACCTTGAATGCAAAGAAATGGTCGAGATAATATGGATCGCCAAAAACAAACTTTGATCCTGCATCAGCAAATGAAAGAAAGTTAGTGAAGAATTCTCCTATCCACTTGAATGCTAGGTATCCTGGTTTAGTTCTCATTATGAGAAGTGCAAAGATGATTTGTAATGCAAGACCCCAAACTACAGGCCTCCATCTTATCTGTAAACATTCATAGCATTTTAATAGCATAACGTTAGCATTCATCGTACTGTGCTCCAGTTAGTAATAGGTAGTTAAACTAAATTTGTTTACAATCAGTAACTCGTGAATAACCTAACCAAAAAACATGCATATACTATTTCCACGTGAGTTACAATTATCATCATAAGTTTTCACTTAGATGTGAACAAACTTTGATTAGTTTTTTAAGTACGAGTTTCATAGCTAAGTTTTCCAAACTTTGCAAAGGTGGAATATTAAACTATTGCATATACCTGTCTTGGATGGCTAGAAAACACAAATCCAAGAAAGATTAAGCAAATAAGACCTGCTCCAGATATCAGATTCTGTGGAGTTTTGTGCAGCTTCAAAGGAATGAAGAGAATCAATGTAAAACTGACTAATACAGTAATGCAAATAACCCTGAAATAATGGTATGAGAGGCTTACTCACGCGCAGAACTTGATGTGCTGACATACTACAAATATCTGTCGATCTCAACAGCTTTGCCCTATTAAATATGTATGTACACGAAAAAGTTAGTGGACATAGATGACATTGTACATTATATCAAGCATCTTTGCTTTTGCACTCTGATGAAATTAGTCAGTAATTTATTTACTTATCTTCCGTTACCCCCGTTTCTGCTTCTGTTACAACATGTTAGAGGATTCTAAAATCCAAGTAAATTACACTGTTTGATTACCATTTTAGCCAGTGCCACTGCTGGCTGAGCGTTACCGTTGGTTGCTTGAACTTCTGTGCTATAAGCTCACCATACTTGGCCACAATTTTAAAATAAACAATCAGCACCACTGCACATGCTGTGATCGAGACCAACTCAACGACACGATCAAACCCTCTTGTTTCATCAGTTATATTATAGTAAAGGACGTAAATGAAATATATAGCATAAACGAGTGCAAGAGAAATCAACAAGCCAGTGTGCATCTCTTTTTTGTGCGCATTGTACATATTAGAAACATGGCGGATGAACCGCTGAATTATGGAAGATGACGATGGTTCGGATTCCATGTGAGGCATAATGTCTGTCATAGTCCTCACGGCGAACCTGGAAGATTAAAAACATGTTCAAAGTAATGAGTGAGAGATTCAGTCTAATAGTTAACAAAAGCAGCAACGAAACAACACGAAAAAAAATGTTGCATATTTTTCAAACTTAATCTGACAGCTTTCACACATGCTATGTCTATCATCAGTCAAACAAAAATGAAAAGAATGGATCTTAAAACTTTAAATAGAATACAAAAAAGCAATAACATAATGCAAAACAAAGAATTAAAGCAAAGACAATTGCATTATTGTTCTTGTTTTTTGCATTCTGTTTACAGTTCTGAGATCCATTATTTTCATTTTTATTTGACTAAAGATGGACAATTGCTGTTTGTTCTGTCAATGCTGTTTTTATTAATCAGTAAGATTCTCGACAAATCAGAATTCAATCACTAATACGCATAAGCCCTGCCGAATCCAAAATTCTTTAAACATTTCAGGCCTAAAAACACCATTTCTTTGTAAACAATCTTTATTCATAATTATAGTTTATAAGTAACATGTCTGTTCCCAAAAAAGTAATGAGTATTTAATGAAATGGTTTAAATGGCAAGTATTTATCACAGGTATATTAGCCAATAGATCAATAGTTAGAAATGTCATTTTTGTCAATGTTTGTGGAATAAATAACGGAGTATAGGCAAAACAAATAATTATCCCTCTTTTCACCAGCATTAGCTAAACTGTAAAAAACAATAACACGTAAAATATAATTGTATTACCAAATAGCTTTGTCCTCCGACTTTCTTAAAGTGACAGCTACATCGATATTCAAAAACAAGAAAAAAACCTGTCACGAACGCCAAGCTTTAATACACCGAGAAAAATATATAAACACACACCTTTTCACACTTTTCAAACACGAAAACTGTTTTAAGTTGCTAGAGCAGAGAAGCTTATTTCGAGGGATGATCTTATATTGTGTATAATAATGTTGTATCTAAAGTTATGTACTTTGCTCCCTGTGACCCAAATACTATAATCTCACCAAAGAGCCATTATGTGGAAATTAGTTTGAAAAAACTTGGACAGGTACCCAATTGGAATGCCTCCCGTTCGCTGGTGCTTATAGCTAAAGCACATTTGCAGTTAAAGCACATCTGTCGACATTTAATGAAGTACTAATTAAATAGTGTTAGAGGTATAGTGTGCCTTTAAAGTAGCTTATTAGGAAAAGTTTTTTTTAAAAAATTATTAAAAGTTATATATTATTATGTTATCATAGCTACATTACTATTTAAGACAATCTGGTGTAGGCCTACATACAGATGTCTTAAATCACGTTCGATTATGTATATTTTAAACTGATATATATATATATATATTTATGACAAGTTTTCAGATTAAAAAGACATTAAAACATCAATAACCGCATAACCAGGGATATTTCTTCAATACTCAAGCTGAGGTCAAATTATCTACATTGAACCCTAGCGAGTTTTTATTCGAATCTACAGTAATTATTTTTGTCTGTTTCATTACGGAGCTTTATATAACAGATTCGTTCAGCGTGTAGTTGCCATGATCGAGCAGATCTTCTTCTGTTAAGAGAAATCCTAGAAAATAATCAATAGAAATTAAAATTTGGAAAAATATAAATCGACTTACTGTACAAATAATGACATAAGGTATGCATCTATAATGATTTTCAAACATCTGCGAAAATTCTAGCGCACAAGAAACAAAATAAGTTTTGTGAGGTAATGGACATTCTTAGACACAATAATCTTTCAGTTGGGCACAAGCTTTTAGTGGGAAGTATAGTATTATTAGCTTTGCTGAGTATTGCTAAAACGAAGTTACGGTAGATTGAGTATTTAGGTTATTGTCATGTGTTCAAGTCGGTAACGTTCACATTATGTGCATGATATGAGCTGAGTTTTATTGGGCTATATTACGCAAGGCATGGTGCCCATCTACAATGTGCTTACCAGCAATACAAGCTGTCATTAGACTGGCTAATGTCCCAGCTATCATGGCACGCACAGATACACTGACAATGTCAGATTTCCTAGACGGTGCTAAGGCACCCAGCACTCCTATGCAGATACCAATGGAACCAAAATTTGAAAAATCGCACAGGGCATAGGTAGCCAGTATTTCCGATCTCGGCTGAAAAATGGTAAAAAATAAAACAAGTATAAATAACAGATAAACGGGAGCAATCAAACTTGTAAAAAGGTTCACTAAGATAAAGCAATATTAGTAATGCGTAGTATTTAGATGGGTGTCTGGCCTGATAATAACATATTTAACGTTTTTTACATAGGACTGCAATTGCTGCAATTATTATTCCGATAATACCAAGCTGCCGCTAAAGATTGAAATATTTCATCCTCGGTGTTGGTTACCTTCTAGTACATCTGCTTTTATTTCATTTTGGAAGTTGATTTATTTTATTATAGTTACCAACTTGCATAGGTATTAGCTGCCAACAGAAAATGCTTATTAAAAATAATTTAACTACATCATGGATCATATGACTAATATTTTCCATTATACATATGTAAACGGTTGTAGTTATCAGATCTCATCTTCAGCAGACTTACAGTCAGTAATCCATTCGTAATGTACTCGCCCAGCTTTTCATATGCTATGAACTCGTTCAGAAAGATTTTCAGTCCTATAAGCTCCGCTATCTTCCCGCAATCCTCCCAAGTCACGCCCATCATGAACGCGACGGGTATGAATACGTAAGAACAAATTTCCTGCAAAAAACATCAATAATACTCTTATCACTCAACGTCGATTCTGTCTCAAAGAGATCATGTTTGGTACAAACGCATCTTGTCGTTTATACTAAAAAATTCTCTATTGGCATGCAAAAGTTTAGTCTCGTGAAAACATGGGTGAAGTATGGAACAAAACTGGTAAGGACAATTTGGTGAACCATGCTTTAAAAAAGCTAAGACTAGCATTAAATACTGGTCCGAATATACAAACTCCGTATATACATACTGGACAAATTTCCAGTTTAACATTATGTTAAACTCACTGTGATGTGCCCGCACATGTGTGCTGGGAGGAGGGGGGGGGGGAGTAGAAGGGCCTTACAACGAACCTTTTAATATTAGGCACTAAGCGTATACATGACTACCTGGCATATGACCCCGTAACTGCAGCTGTAAACTCAATGAATGCTGCTAGACTATAATAATGTTAATAATAATATTAATGAAAATGATAATATTAATAATAATGATAACGATAACGATGACGATATCGATAACGACAACAACAACAACAATAATAAATGCTTTATTTCACAAACATAGACACAAGTATAGTTAACAGATCTTAACTTCATTAAACAACGCATACATGAATACGTCCTTACAAATAATTGAATTATAGAAAATCCAAAAAAAATGAAAAATAAAAAATGTATAATAATTTATAACAAAAACAACTACATGTATATCACAGTGCTGGCTGAATACATTAATTCGCACCTTTTAATTTGCAATCACACAGGCCTGTGGCTGAAATTTTATGCACATAGTTAATCGACATTTTTTCACAGAATATAAAACTACATTTTTTCACACCTTGCAGTATCGCCATAAAATTGGTTTATCCGAGAATGAAATAATCTCTAAATGGGTTTCAAGTGATATGGAAACTACTTTAAGTTGCATACTGGTTTGCGGCAATATCCAGCTTATTACAACTGTTAATTGTGTTAGAATAATCCTGTTGTCAAGTAAAGATGGAAGACCTTGATAAGCGCTTTAAATGTTTAAGATTAAGATAAAACGTATTTAAGATTAAAATTCTTGCTTCAAGTCCCTCAAAAGTAAACGTGCTTTAATCGAATCTGTTTCAGCAGTTTTATTTACTTTTGAACGTAAGCAACATTTAATACAGGTTTAATTCGTGTGAAATCAAAGAGACTGTAAAATAATGTGTGATTCCTACGACAGTTTCCAAATGAATGCATCATATCGTTGTCAAATTGTATAATCTTTATACATGTTTAGTCTTTTAATTGATTGTTACGCTGTTATATCTATTATAACTATTTAAAACTATTATACCTAATTTTATAATATTGATACTTATTGATTACCCTCCTTATATTGTTACACAGACCTCAAAAGAGAGTTCGCTATATCCCACCATGCCGCCAAACCATCCTAGTAACCCGTTGACCATTTCCAACATGGCGAGAAATGCAATCAGATTAACAACGATGTTAGCAACAAGGCTGATTGCAGTAGAGGCTCCATTGGAAGCCGCTTCAACGATATTACGTTCTTTGCTGAAAAAAACGATAATCAATCATTGCATCGGTTGGTTGGCTAGATATTTCACCTTGCTTGTCTGTCAATCAATGAATTTGGCAGTAAAGGAAACTATCATCTAATCAGCTACCCTGTCAAAAAGTTGTAGTTTCCTAACAGTTTTTTCTTTATTCTACACATTTATTTTTAGTAGATAATAATAAGTAAACCATCTTTTTGTATTATCATAAAATATAATAACTAGCATGTTAATAGGAAAAATCATGTGTAGATCTAGGCTATGTTAGGTCAGGCACTATGGCATACTTTTTACCCTTTTGGGATTTGTAGGTCTTTTGACGTTTTTGTTTTGGAGATCTCAACCTCTGGGTACATGAGTTTGGCCAGTGCTAGGGCTGCAGGTGCTGACATCACAGAAGCACTGATGAGATGAGAGGCTTGAGCCTGTAAAATACAACTTCGATAAAATTACGAAGCGCTGCCCACATATGTTAACCATATCAAGACCAAACTGGTAACAAATTACAAAATTTATGAATAAAAAGAGGGATTTAACTCACTCCAAATCCAACGTAGGCGACCATAACTGACCCGTCTATGGTTGCAAACCCTGCGGTCAAGACAGCATGTAGTTCGGACTTGGTCAGTAAGTTGAGATATGGAGCTATCATCAAAGGCGAGTCTGTCTGCAAGTTAAAATAGTGTTTGCTTATTAATTTTTGAATAATTAATTGGATCCGAAGAATGTAAATACACGTGTATACGGGCTTAAATGAACATATATATGTACAGTCTAAAAGATGATGCACAACATCAATAGTAACTGCTGTTCGTTCTCACATAAATGATTTCCCTGTTACTATTGTTATTGCTAAACCTCACCATTCCCATAAAAATGTTGGTAGCGGCATCGAAGGATTCTGCAGCAGTAGTCTGCATAGTGAAGGACATCAATCGTGCTAGCCGCTGGACAATGGCTTGAACCACTCCCAGGTAGTACAGTATGTAAACCACGGAACTGAAGAAAATTATTACTGGAAGAACCTGAAAAAGGATTTGAATAATACTCTATGCAACTCTATAGTCTGACAGTGCCTACCGTTTTATACTCTTAAGCCAATGATACACGGCCGCCCTATACATGGCCGTGCGGCATTCACCGGCCGGCGGATGTCGAAAGATCTGATACACGGCCGTCTGTGTAGAAAGTCGTGCCTGGGAGCACATTTCAACAACAATGTCGTGCCTGGAAGCACATTTCAACAACAATGTCGTGCCTGGGAGCACATTTCAACAACAAAGTCGTGCCTGGGAGCACATTTCAACAACAATGTCGTGCCTGGGAGCACATTTCAACAACAATGTCGTGCCTGGAAGCACATTTCAACAACAAAGTCGTGCCTGGGAGCACATTTCAACACCAATGTCGTGCCTGGAAGCACATTTCAACAACCATGTCGTGCCTGGGAGCACATTTCAACAACAATGTCCTGCCTGGGAGCACATTTCAACAACAATGTCGTGCCTGGGAGCACATTTTAACAACATGTATTAGTAGTAAGTCTTGAGATTACAAACTCAATAGTAATGCGACCATTACGACCAACATCAACGTAAATGAATTGGTAGTCTGAATCAACCAGAGCCAGCAATATAATACTGAAGTACTGTTATTAGTTCAAAAATTCTGAACTACTGTTTGCAGGTTACTGAATTCTTACGTGTTTTCCATCCAATGCTCCTAAACAATGTGCAAAATTCCACCTACATCAGCGTCGGGGAGCGGGTGCCACCATGGTTGGCGCCCAGAAAATTTTTGCATTGCGATCTTTGTATGCTGGATCACCATAATCCCACAAACATGTTGCTTGCTCAATTAGTTCTGTGAACTTGAAAGTTAACTCTTGCTCTGACATATTCATCACTCCCCTGCTCTGAAACTGATTGTTCTTCTAGTGGCCTAGTACAACGTTTTTTAATTATGCATATCGTGTCCCAATATAAGTTGCGGGAAAAGTAAAAACAATGCTAGAATACTGATCTCTGGTTGGATGAAACGCTTTGACTGGCCGGCGCACGCCGTACAAAATAGAACTCATTTCTATTTTAGGGCGGCCGTTGTCTTCACGGCGACTTCGATAAATTCCGTGTATCATCTTTCATTTGAAATTAATGTAATCTAATTTCGGCGGCCATTTTAACACGGCCGCGTTTGGGCTGGCTTGTGTATTTTGGCTGCCGTGTAACATCAGCTTTACATACTGTTTTAATATTTTATCTACTACTTTCAGGCTTGTTAGGGCGAAAGCTACTGAATAAATATTATAATCTTTGGGACTAAAAAGGATTTTTCTCTGCTAATGATGACAAGTCTCAGGTGAGTTCCTTCGCATTTAAAACACTGTGAGCTATTAAGTGAAATACGGGCTGCTTGATAATGTCTATCATCAAGCATAGAAGTCAATCCGGGCTAATTAAGACGAACGGAAATTCCATTACTAAAACCAATTTTTAAGATGTAAATGCGGCCGTCTTCGATTTTTGTTTTTAATCTCTGTTTATTGTGATGTTGTATAGATGCGCAAGGTTATCTGTAAGGCAGTGTCGTGTTATTATCCTAACTTTGCAACTTTCGTAACTTGTGTATGTAACTCGCTTGTATGCGTATCGATACGGATAAGAATTCGCATATAAATTTGTTTAGTATGAATAGATTTAATAAAGATTTAGCTGATTCCTTAGGGCAATTTGATAAAATATAGTTTGATTTTGTACGCGAATAGTTTTAAGCATTTTTATCTGTCCAGTCGATTTCTTACTTTAGAGAAACAAAAATATTATTTACATGGAATTTACCTTACGAAATTTTAAAAGTCTACACAGTTGATTATAGTTCAAAAACGGTTTGTTGCTTGTACATTTTTTTATTGCACTGTATCATAAAACATTCAAACTTCATTGTAGGAAATGGTCTGCTGTTTACATGATATTATAATGAATTGAATAAGCCTAATTCCAATGAGTTCAAACTGTAACCGCAACCGGCTATGGGTTTCGATTTGCATTGCTCGAAGTTTAGCTTATTCAATTCGTTATAAAATCAAGTAAACAAGAGATATTTTTTAAAATGAAGTTTGAAGGTTTAATGCAGTTTTCAGCTGAGATTTATAAAGTTGTAGCTACTTAACCTTGAATGCAAAGAAATGGTCGAGATAATATGGATCACCAAAAACAAACTTTGATCCTGCATCAGTAAATGCAAGAAAGTTAGTGAAGAATTCTCCTATCCACTTGAACGCCAAATATCCTGGTTTCGTTCTCATAATGAGAAGGGCAAAGATGACTTGCAGTGCAAAACCCCAAATTACTGGCCGCCATTTTACCTACAAATAATTTTAATGGTATTAATTCGTCTAACATTTTTTTTGTTTTAATTTATAATCACTACGTAATTTATAATCTCTAGTGTTCTTAGAGAGTTTTTGCAAGCAGCAGAATTTAATAAAATCACAACTACCTGCGTTTACATTCTTAGTTAAGTATATTGCTTCTTCAAGAGAATGTGAATAAGTTAACTACTCACTTAACAATGAACTACTAAGCTTACGTGAGGTTTTCAACAAATCTGAAGTAAGTATAGGCTCAAACTGTCACGTAAAATCCAAGTAATGTTTTGATAATAAACAGAAAAATAACAGTCAGCACCCACTTAAGCAAAGACATGCCTTTTATTCAGACTGTAGATCTGCAATGTTTCGACACAATTAAGGTAATGATCACGCAACAATCCACTTAAATAAAAAGCCTGTATAGTCGAAACGTTCCAGATATTGGGTCTAAATAAAAGCCATGTCTTTGTTTAAGTGGGTGCTGGCTTTTATATTTATTTTAAGAATTTGTTTTTCCGATCACCACTCAGTTTCTTAGATAATAAACATGTTTCTCATCGCTTGAATGTCAATCCCTGTAAGGCTATATAAGCCGTTATTCTGAAGCTTGTCTGGTTATCTGTGCAACTCAGTAGGTAAAACACATTGTAAGGCATACCTGTTTCGGACGAGTGGAGGACACAAATGCAAGAAGCAATAAGCAGATAAGACCGGCCCCTGATATCAGATTCTGTGGAGTTTCATGCAACTTTAAAGGTACAAAGAGAACAACTATGAAACTGATCAGTACAACTATGCAAAGAACCCTGAAAAAGACATGATTCACGAACAAAGAAAAACCTGATATAGAAAGTACGTGAAAGAGTTAGCCTCTAGGAATTAACATGGTGTTTATCACGCGCTGGCGATCGTTTCGACAGCTACTGTCATTATTATTGGTGCTAGAAATCAAACCAAAATAAATAATCAATACATTTGTGAAACTATACAAACCAAGCCACAAATATCATTACAAGATCAAAGGAGTGAAATTTAAATTGTCAGAATACAAGTAGAAATAATTTAGAATCTTTAAAGAACCTCTTTTTAAGTTTATTTCCACTTGTATTCTGACAATTTAATTTTCACTCTTTCGATTTTGTAATGATATTTTGTGTCTGAGTTTGTTACACCGTATGTATTGATCATTTCTTTTGGTTTCATTTTTAGCACTGATAATGACAGCTGTTATCGAAGGATCTGCGCTTAATAAACACCATATTGATACAGAAACATTAATTGAGAGAATATTAACATCAATTAACAATAGTTATTACCTAATTAACATCAAATGGTTAATTAAATTTGCTTAAGGTTATCAAGTGTATTTAGTGATGTTTGGACTTTCTCATTTTTCATGTCATGCACAACAAGATGTAGTTTATCATCAGATGTAGGTGATTTTGGTCACATAAAACCAGTATCGACTGAATGTCATGTTGTGGATAAAAATATGCTATTGTTAATTTTGTTACTGCGAAACTAGTTAATAATTACGTTCTTTCAAAGAAGAGCATTACCTAATTTTAGACCATAATTATCAAAAGAATCTGGATGGGCAATATATTTGTCTTTTACAAGCTTTTTGCTTAACCTGAAAATTGCACCCAATAGTAACATCATCATGATATCAGACTGACTCAAAATGAATTATTGTGTACCAAATCGTCGTTTTTTATTTGTCTAAATGTATTCAAAAAATAAATATTTGTAAACAAACAGTGACCATAAATTGATTTATCATGAAAATATCATGAAAATATCATTTGCCTTACCATTTTAGCCAGTGCCACTGTTCACTAACCAGTACCGTTGGTTGCTTGAACTTCTGTGCTATAAGCTCACCATACTTGGCCACAATTTTAAAATAAACAATCAGCACCACTGCACATGCTGTGATCGAGACCAACTCAACCACATGATCAAAACCTCTTGTTTCATCATTTAGATTATAGTAAAGGACGTAAACGAAATATACGGCATAAGCGAGTATGAGAAAAATCCAAAAGGCGACAAGAATTTGTTTTTTGTGCACGACGTATGAGTCAGAAACATGGTTCAAGATTCGCACAATTATGGAGGATGACCGTTGAGTTTCTGTTGTCGGTTCACTGGCACAGTCATCGCAGTAAATCTAAAACATGAACGTTCAATATAAATACTTCAGAAACTATGTATATCTATGTCAGTGTTATAGAAAATTAATGGAGAAAACTTTCAAGCTTTTATGATTTTTACGTGTTTAATGAGTAATAGATAGAAGGATGTCAACCCAACAGCAAATAACGTAATAATTTAAGGAAAGATAAAAAACTAAAACTTGAATAGCTACATACTCCACGGTCAGTTTCATTTCCATCCTTGTGCAACGTTTCTTTAACACCTCCTGCCATCATAGCGTCATGCAATCAAAAATCAACGTTTTCCTTATGTGCGACTATCATCGGTCGACAACAAGTCCAATTTTAGACTTAGACGTATGCAGTTTCATTACACTAGAATTTCGATTACTTGAAGACAATATCAATTATTTGGATCTGCGGATGTGCGTAGTATCTATAGAAGCTGAAATTTTGAGTAATGAACTTGCCGTATTTTATGATACAATCGTGAACTATTGTATGGCTAGAGTTTTAAATACATAGATCTTTAGACAATCTAATCCTAAACACAACCACTTGAACGAGTAGTTTGAATGAACACGTAACAGTTATATTAACCCAATCTATATACCAGTCAAAGGTTTACCCACTGTACTTATTCCATGCACAAGGCACAATGCACAACCTAATAAAAATACAGAAAATTATCATTGGCGCACTTTGGTCTTTAAGCTATTAATCTGCAGGAGAAATATCCGCACATAAGTTATCTGACGTGCTATCTAAACTTTGACGTCTGCTTACAGACCATGAAGGCCACGATTTTCTAAGAGCCCAGGAGAATCAAGAGATTAAGATATTATATTTACTTTGTTTATCTTGTAATTAAGTAATGTCAACAACCAGCCTTTCAAGCTTGTCAACGATAATAACAATAATGACGTCACCAAACATTAAATAATGGTAAATAGCCTTACGTCATATTATCGTCGTTGCCATAATGGTCACCATCATCATCATTATCATCATCGTTGTCATTGACGTCAGGCTTGTTTTGTCCAGCACTCAACACACACATTTGAAACACTAAACCAATTGGATATAACACATAAGGTGTATTTTTGAAACGTGTCAAGGTCAAAAGCAGTGGTTGTACGTATATTGACACTACTATATTTTATTATAATGGCATTACACGTATGTGAAAAAATTATGTTTTGTTCAGTATCTTAGGGTTAAGGTCAGCCTTACGGTTAAAGTCGTTTCTTTTTCCTGTAGGTTTTTCTTGTGACATTTTCTGTGACCTTTTACGTGGATTTCCAAAGTCACCAAGTTGTGGGAGACAGCTGCTAGACAGTTACTCAAAACGGACAAAGAGAACTTTTCTGTTTATTGTTTTAAAGTTGACACAGACCTCTACTGGGTAGGACTTGTTTTTAATGACTTCCGATTGTTGCCAAAAACAAGTTCCAATGAATAACAGGTTAAAGAACAATGGAATTCAACTAACAATGGCAGCAAAAACAATCGTAAAAATAAAAATTCTGCATGTTTTGGAACGTCTGCGCTTGTGCTGTTTTACGTCCATCTAGATCAGTGAATTTATAATTCTTAGGCTTATTCTACGTCGTTGAACTGAGAACTAAGGAAACTGTTCGGACTGAACTTGAAAGGTTAATAACTTAATAATTGTACAGCTTAATTAAGTGTTAAATTCAGCGTTAAACACTCCAATCACTTTTACTGTCTTTATTGATGTATGAGTAAAAGTGATTGGAGTTTTTACTCAACATCAGTGACAGTTATTACCATTATCTTTCCTTGCGTGTACTTTTAATTTTTAAAATTAAATCTACCCTTAGAACTAATGTTTGTTAGTCTTGCATGGCTTAGCGGGGGCAGTAATTAAATTTTGGAATCAACCACCTGTTTATATACGTCACTGTGAAAATGTCAAATTGTTTAAGTCAAGTCAAAAAACACTTTCAAGTTAAATTCTTCTTTTAAAGCTTGAAGTATGTTAAATAATACAATTTAAAGACAAAAGCTATACGTGTTAACTGTATGTGTAGTAGTCAAGCTGGGAAGTTTTGCAACTTCATCTAAATAAGTTTTTGAATTTTTTCATCTAAATAATAATAAGTACCTGAGAAATTATTATTGTTGTGCGCTGCATGTTGACACAGAAACCTGTTGTAAACGAGCACTGTGCTCATTCAGGTTTATCCTTTTTAAAGAGTTTGTATTATAGTAATAATAATGATAATGATAATGATAATGATAATGATAATGATAATGATAATGATAATGATAATGATAATGATAATGATAATGATAATGATAATGATAATGATAATGATAATGATAATGATAATGATAATGATAATGATAATGATAATGATAATGATAATGATAATGATAATGATAATGATAATGATAATGATAATGATAATGATAATAATAATAACAACAATAATAACAACAACAACGACAACAACAACAATAATAATAATCCATAGTACATACGAAGTTAATTTTTTCTAATTTGTACATTGTACAAATTGGTAAACCGTCCGTTCTTTTTACAGATGCGTTCAAACACAGATCCAAAGAGGGAATAGTCAGACTTACATGAGCAAAAATCGAAAAAAAACTGGCCAATACAAAAGCGCTTTACAAAATAACGAGATACATATTCGATATATTGACAGTGAAGTGATATGACCAGCAATGACTTCATCAGTCAAAACTCTAATAAATGACAGTATTCATCGTCAGTGCTAGCAACAGTAACAATGGCTGTGACAACGACGACGACAATGGCAACAGTGTTCCTCGTTCAAACTGTCCAGGCTGCAGCACAGAACGTTGTCGAACATTTCGCAGCAAGTATTATCATTGCCAGTACCGTTGTCGTTTTGATAATAGTCTTGCTAGCCTTGTGTCTAGACGCGTGTCTGCTCAGAAAAAATTCAGTGGACGTTGAAGAGCCTCCCGGGGTGAGTTGTTCAGACCTAAGGGTGTCGGAATCGACGTACACCAAAGCTTCGTCAGTAGACAAACTGGAAACGAAATCGGAAATTTCTTTAGAAGCAGCAGACAGCAATCATTTGCGCGTGTGTGATCGGAGGTGGGCACGCTACTCAGTATGAACAAACACAAACCTACACGTTCACTTTTCATGTGATTTTGCCAAATAAATACTGTGTGTTTTTTTAAATTAACTCAGTTGAAAGCACCAAACATGTGTTACAAATAGAATGCTCTTTTTCACCACGTCTAATCCTCTATTAAAATATTCATTCATTCGTTTAATGATAATGATAACTGATAATGAAATTTGTTTGTAAACAGGAGCGGCTCTACCACTAGGCAAACTCGGTAGTTACCCATAGGGTGTCAAATTCTGGAGGTAATTATTTAATTTTAGCTTTAGTATAAATATTAATATAGAGTAAGTGTATTTTTTTAAGTGTACAACACTTTAATTTGCTTTATCTGCTTTCCCAAAATTTAACACAGGCATATTGGCGCGTTACCCTGGTTTTGTATTCCGCAGTTTCTGTATTAGTATTTATAGAATGATCCTTCTGTTAATAAAAAAATCTTACATTAGCACTTATCCAACTATGGCATATAAACCTGTAAGAAACGAAGTCTTCAGGACACAATACAGGACACGAAAGGTAAGAAAGCAGGCGAGTCATACAAAGAAAAATGGGGCCATAAATTCAATTTCAAATTCAATCAACACAAGCTGTACATAAGAAATTAACTACAGTTAATTAGTACACTACAATGCATACATAAGCCCAAAACGCAGGCACCATTACACCTTATTATAATATTATACGCTGTACAGTCTGATCATCTTTTCAAAAAGTGGTGGAAAAGAGTTGCTGACCATGTCAGGCCTGAACTGAGAAGGAATCCGATTGTCGATCAGCCGAGATGGGTAGATTTCGTGAAGAGCGTTAGCACGGATGATGAGTTTGAAAGCGATGATGAGAGTAAAAGTGATGATGCTGTGCCTGATCAACCGCACATCTTCAAACGGATGAAGACGAGGGTAGCTGATATTTTCAGACACAGACTGGGAAGGAATGATGATGTCAAAAGATGGGCAGACGTCATGTACAAATCCAGCGACTGTGTTAAAGATGATGTGCAGGCAGCTCAGCCACATGTCTTCAACCAACTGAAGACCAGAGTAGCTGCCATTGTCAAACTAGGATGAAGAAGGGACCGGAACATTGTATGCAGATTTGACGATTGTGCAGATGCTACGAATGAAGAAGACTCTGGGCAGCCAGCCCAGCCACATGTCTTCAACCAACTGAAGATCAGAATAGCTGCCATTGTCAGACCAGGACCAAGACGGGACCGGGACATTGTATGCAAATTCGAAGATTGTGTAGTTGCGACGAATGAAGAAGACTCTGTGCAGCCAGCTCAGCCACATGTCTTCAACCAACTGAAGACCAGAGTAGCTGCCATTGTCAAACTAGGACCAAGACGGGACCGGGACATTGTATGCAGATTCGAAGATTGTGAAGTTGCGATGAATGAAGAAGACTCTGTGCAGCCAGCTCAGCCACATGTCTTCATACAACTGAAGACCAGAGTAGCTGCCATTGTCAAACTAGGACGAAGAAGGGGCCGGGACATTGTACGCAGATTCGAAGATTGTGTAGTTGCGACGAATGAAGACCAGAGTAGCTGCCATTGTCAGACTTGTCAGACCAGGACCAAGACGGGACCGAGACACAGTATACAAATACGACGATTGTGTAGATGCTATAAACGAAGAAGACTCTGTGCAGCTAGCTCAGCCCCGTGTCTTCAACAAGTTGAAGACCAAAGTAGCTGCCATTGTCAGACCAGGACGAAGAAGGGACCGGGACACCATATACAGATTCGACGATTGTGTAGATGCTAATGAACTTGATCCTGTGAAGCCATTTCGGCTACAGGTCTTCACACGTCTGAAGAGACGAATAATCGAATTAGCCGATTTAGACTTAAAAGGAACAATGATGAAACGAGATGGACAAATATCGCGTTTATTACTGGTGACTGTGGTGTAGCTTTCGAGAAGGAAAGGGAAGGTATATTCCATAAATTCCAGAGTGCAAGAGACTGGCTTTTGCGTGTACATTTCGAGGAAAGGGGAATTTGGAAGATTATTGGAGCTCAAGAGACTGGCTTTTCCAGACCTTAATTTAAAATCAATGTGAACCAGGGCAACCCAGGAAGAGAACTTATTGGAAGAGCATTTTTGTGTTGTTGAGAGTGAAGGACTCCCCAAGGAGTTAATTAATGATAATATGCTAATATTGCTTGTTTTCTTTTTAATATCTTACTAGTTTGTTTACCCAGACATTGTTTGTTTTCTTTTTAATATCTTACTACTGTTTGTTAAACCATTTATTAAATTTGTTATTTTCCATAATATAATTTATTTCTTTACTTTAATTTTTTTAACGGTATTAAATTAAATATACATACAAATTTACACTCACTCACTCACTTACTGTAGGGTGTCTATGTTTTAATACACTGTATATTCAATCCCAATTTTTCTAAACTAAAAAATTACTTACTTCCGTTTCATTTTCTAAGACTTTTCTTGTATCATACACGAATCATTGTCACTATCAATTTGACAAACTAATCCCTTCTACGAATCTTTTTATCACACGAGAATTAGTGAGCTTGTTTTATAGGCTACCAACAGTAATGTATGCCTATTTCTAAATTTGAATTCGGATGAGTAATGGGGCTGGTTAATCGTGTTCCTCGGATGGAGTGTTGTTCTTCTTAGTCGTCTACTCCTCTTCCTTGCGCTTGACCTCAACCTCTGCGTTGAAACAGATAAGCTCTTCATCCATTAATCCGTCGTAGATCTTTGTCAAAAATGTATTTTAAAGCTCTTGTGCTTGAACAGCAAAGATAATTTACGAGAAATCGCAGATTTTTAACTGTAATGAATTACTTTTCAGGAAACTATTATTATCTAGAACTAAAAAGATTTTCAAAGCCAAAGGTTTGTTAGGCTTCGTTTTTGGAGTTTATCATTTCGAAACTGGCGTGGATTCACTGAAGTTCTTACGAACTATTTTCTTTGTAAGTTTGTGCGTACGAACATTTACCGCTACGCGCAGATTCACAAAACCAGTCTTCGTAAAAAATGTTCGTAACTTCACGCAAGGATTAGGGCTTGCGTAAATATAATTTAGCACATTGTGTACAGTTTAAATGACCATGGCTGGTGTTTTCGTGGAAGAAAAAAGGCTAATAACAGAAATTTGATGTACAGAGAACGTAATTTTTGCAATAGATGTTAATCTGTCGATGCTGTCAATTCACTTAAAATAAATAAATTTATATTAATAAATATATATAATAGATTGCAGTTAGACCAGACCTTTAAAAAACATTCAAAAGCAGGTATTCAAACTACAGTTCACGCTCTCTCCCTCTTTTTCTGTTGGTCTGCCTATTCATCCGTATGTCTATCTATCTATGTACGAATCAAGTAATTTGCCAAATGAATGACCGACTAGCCAATCGACGGACCTACCGAACTAACTGCCTGCTTATTTATTCGTCCATATTTTTAAATTGTTTTTCTTGCGTGTGCTCCATTGGTCATTTAGAACAATTTAATAGCATTCAGAGAAACAGAAAACAAAATAAAGGTGTCCTAAACTTAGGAAGGAAATCCTATCGATGTTTTCTTGAGGGCAAGTGAGTGAATGATGCGTCTAGTACCACCTAGTGCTTATAATGTGTTCGAAGTTTGCAAAGCAGATGTAGTAACCATTCAGCTATTTCTCTAGTCTTGACATAAACAAAGATGAGCCACTAAACCAGATTTTTTGTAAATGAGTATGTCAGCAGGTTTTCATAATAAGCTAGTAATAAAATTCAATTACTAAATTCATGGCTGGTGACAAAAATTTTAGTACCAATTTCATAGCTAATAACGGCAAGGGAAACTTAAAAAAGAATGTATGGCAAGCTACAAATATACAATATGTATTTGGATATTCAAATTAATGCATTTCCATTAACTTAATTATACACTAGCATTTTAATTTTTTAACTCGTTTGTCCAAACATCACAATGTTTTTGTCTTAACTATACTTGCAACCAGCCTTAAACTTGCTACCTAACATCATTAACTCAGAAGTCAATGAAGTATACAAGATTTTATAGAACCTGCCTTACCATCAGGTTTAATTCACTACAAAAGAATCTACTAGTACTATGCCAAAGCATTAGTTTTTCGTCTTGCACACATTATACCATCAGTAAATTTATTTTCTTTCTCTTAAATGTGTCTAGACTTTATTTAGAAAAAGGTGTTTTTGCACAATTATGTAGACAGCACAAGAAGTTTATATGATATTCACTATTACACTGTTCTCAGCAATTGCATATATCAACAATAAATACATAAATATTAAGAAGTTATATTGCACTGTACTGTTATCAATATGCACCAACGCATTCTATACATAGTTCCTTTTCCATCTCTTCCAGAAGGAAAATGTTAACATTAAGAGCAAGCACATTGCATAGGCTGGTTTCGCTAGACATATGATTGATTAATTGCATTAAGTGGAAACGAATGACCAGCTGTCAAAAAAGTCCAGCACACATCTAATGTTCTTTCAGTTCATCACAATGACCAAATTAACACTAATTTGTCGACTAGTAGGGTCTTTCAGCTATTTCTGCTTCAAAAAATGTCAAGCACAAATCTAATGACATTAAACTAATCATGAAGTCAGCAAACCGGTTCTGCGTTTTCTAATTTATCACATCACTTAAGAATTCTTCAGCCAATTTTGCTTCAAAAATGTCAAGCACAAGTCTAATATCTCCCAGTAGATCACAAAGATAACAACTTTACCCAATGGGCAAATCAAGTTCATGGTGATTTACTATTTTATGGGTCTTTCCCGATTTTTCCTTGAAAAAGATCAACCACTCATCTAATATCTAATGGTAAATTGCAGAGGCATGAGATTGGTTATACAGCCGGAACAGGTCAGGATTGATCCTATTATTTTTCAAGTCTTCTATGCGTTTTCATTTAAAAAGGCCAGGTACCCATCTAGAATGGGTAAATCATGCCAGGAGGTGTTAAATCGTTCAGATCAGACCAACAGTGGCCTATTACTTCAATAAAGGGTCTTCAGCCACTTTTGCTTCAAAAAGGTCAAGTACCCGTTTAATATCTTTCAGCTGATCACGAATCTGGTAGACTGGTTCCATAGCCTGACCAAGCTCTTCACAACGAGCCATTAATGTATACATTGCCTGAAATAGAAAATCTACAGTTTTTTACTCAAGAATACGATAAATAACAATTTTCTTTACCTGAACTCTCTGTAACACACACACACTTGAAATTAGCTTTTTAACCAAAAAGGACTGGGTGTATACACAAAAACATCTAATTTTTTCCTAATTCATTATCTATACTCTTATATTAATATTCTTGGTATCTTAATATATATATTTATTTATATATAAGATTCGAGGCTACAGCCCGGACGAGGGCACCATTTGCGGCGATCTATATATCAAACGAAAGGTCTCGATCTAGTGTCGTCTCATTGGGGGTTTATTTTTCGAATCGGGCCCACCGGGAGGAACGGGAGGCGAAAAACCTCCAAAAATGGCCATTTTTCGGCCGTTTTTTGCAAAAGTTATACGGCTGAGATGTAGAGAACGGGAACGGGTCGAGGGTGGTGCTGGGTGTGGATAGATAGCCCGTTTAGCGGTGGGTGTCACTTTAATTCAGCAAAAAGCTACAGGCTTTGCGTTAGTTAAACAAACAGTAGGCATGATGTTACGGGCTTTGTGTTATAAATGAGGACTGTGTAGGATGTTCGCGTATTATTGATTACAAGTGTATTTATACGCAAAATCTTTTGCGGGGCCTTTGCTAGTACAATTATTAATTGTATAATTGTATAATAATACAATTATTACATAACATCACACAATTATTTATTATTATTTGTGATACCATTTATGATAAATTAGTTGATCATCTTTTTTGCAACTATTCAAGCACATATATTTCGCAAAACATACAAGATGATTAACTGACAACCGAGTAAAGCACTGTAAATGGCTGCTTTGAGATGTTTATAGTCATTAAAGGCCAAATAAATTGAAGATAAAATTGTGAAGCTTTTGTAAATGCAACTTGTCAAGTTCGACGTCTGTAGGACGATGATTTTTTTGTTGATTTTGTACATTTTTGCTGCAACTAAGTTATGCTATGACTTATTGTGAGTTATGCAATAAAAAGTGCAGGTTCATTAGTTACGTGTGCAAGAAATTATTTTGCAGATTGCAGATTTTCTGTTACACAGTATTAAATGTTGATGTGTTTTTCTTCGTCTTTGTATGTCATAGTTCATGGCAGAAGTTTGACAAGATATCAAAGTACGATGCAAATTGTCTATAAGCCTATCTGTTAAAGCTCTAACTACCTAGCATGTTGGTAATGTACGCAAAATCTGAAGATAATCTATCTTAATTAACTAGTAGTTAGGTAGACAAGCAGACTGGATCGCAAGCAGGCACACAGACAGACAGAAAAAGGTAGATTATTTATTATTGAAGATAAAGGCTCTTATAAGTTGTAATATAGAATGCAGAAAAGGTAAGAATGCTTTAGTGACAATAAGTACAGTTTACAAAATGGGTATAAGAACAAAGTGAACTGAAAACAAAGTTAACTCTATAATTCACCTTTATAGTACTATCCACGGAATCACAAGTCTTGCAAACTGTGTCTCGATAAATGTGCAGGCAACCTACTGTAAGAGCAGACATCTGGAAAAAATGTATAATCATAGAGAATAATGACCGGTCCTCGATATAACCTCAAGAGAATCTTACACAAGGAATAAGAGCACATTAGGAAAAAATAAATAACAATTTAGTTCTTGAAGGGCAACTTGTTAATAAATATCTGGACAAGATAAACCAAAATTACCCCGCATTTCTATACAACAATAAAAACACCCTAAAAGAGTTTTGGGATATTTTTCTTAGTGGTCAGTAGATGATTCAATTACATAGTTTAGTGTATGCTTAATTAATGACAAAACTGATGTTACTGCTAATACATAATTTACTAAATGTTACATAAATTCATCTTTAAAAAAAAGTACAGTACCTTGTTTTTATCAAAATATGCCTTTTTTTGAAATGACATATGAAATACCAACCCAGTCAAAAGAACCTAAAATACTATCACAGATTTACCTGTTTTCAGGAATTTTGTATTAAATGACACTAAATAATGTAAGCAAAAATTCAGACTTTTATTTTTTAAAACGAATCAGAAGAGTTTGAACATCAAACCAGTGTTTAAATTTTACCTCTTGCCAATTTTATGCACTATGGCTACATTATTTTCAAAGGTTTCATCAACGTAACAGGTTTTAACTTGAAACAAAAATGTGCATAAACTTCATCTTAAATTCCCGAAAGTTTTATATGCCATGTAAGAAAGTATGTTTTTAAATTATATTTGAATACATCACTTATTTAACTTACACTATGCAATTTAGCACTCAAGTTTTCCATCATGAAATGCAAACTGTCACCAACCCGATGTGCCTGAATTTCAAGGTCGAAAATTGCTTGAGGATCAATGCCCAGATTGAGCTTGACCTCAGATGACCGATGGCTACCGTGAGATCGCATACTACCAGTGCTAGACACCCGAGACAATGAACGAACTAAAAAGAGTAAAACTCAAAAAGTTAGTTAATAAAACAGTCAACTTTCAGTTATTAAACCAAAATTATTAGTATTTGAAAAGCAGCAAAAGTTAATAATTTGTAAAAGTTATAGTAGCTTACATTAGTATGCTGCTTGTTAATACGTATTATTATGGTAGGGGCGACCATTCTCTGCTAGAAAAAAGTGAATTGGAATCAAATCAAATTTGTGACTTTCAAACGCGAATCAAAATGAACTACGAGATATCGAATCCGAATGGAATTCAATTTTAAAAATTAAATAAAAATTCGAATTATTAATAAAATGCAGTCTCGCAAAGATCATGCATATTACTTGATTTTAATTCTGCAGGAAAAAACACTTATGATTTGTTTCAAAATTTTGCAAAGTAATAGCAGCTAAATTGTGTTGATTGCATAATGTTTTATATGTTTAATAATAAAGAACGCATGTAGCTGAAGTGCTGAATTATTCGAATAAATAATTTTACAATTGAATCGAATTCGAACGTTTGATGCTAACTGCTAATAGACAGCAAAAATCAACAATGGGGCAGTACGAGGTCGACTACATATGTAAAATCATATATATATATGTATACATGTATGTAGATTCTAGCCGTGCTACAACACCTAAATTAAGGAAGTTCTGCCATGGAGTGCTGACTGCTTAGTGCAGAATAATAAAACATTATAAGAAATATAATTATAATAATAATAAGAAATATAATATAATAATTATAAGAAAGAAGAAATAACAGCTCATTTTAAAATGGTGACATTTCTATTATAACAAGGGGACATTTGATCGTACAGCATGTAAAACATTACTCGTCACTTTCACTTTTCTCGTTGTCATTAGAGCCGCTGGAGGAAAGCCGATACCAAAGTAAAAGCATATTGTTTTTACTAGCACAATTTTCCTCTACAACTAAATAACAAGTTGAAGTCTGTGTATGTTTTTGCATCTTAATTTATTTCTATAACTTAGTATAAAAAGTAATATATTTTATATAAAATTACCTTCTTTAGATAAAGGACTACTCATCTTAATTTTTTCTTCCAAATCTTTTGCAATAAATGAAACCATTTCCCCATCTTTCTCTACTACTCCTTCAGAGGGCAAAAATTCTGCTGCTAAGTCACCATCCTTCTTTTCAGATGATTTTGAAGAAACAGCAAGAGACAGAGAATCTGGTCGCTGCGCAGTATGCCGTGGAGACCCATGTTTTGGTGATAGAGAGTGCCTTGGGCCACCATTACGAGCCCTGGTACTTCCGTTATTTGACGAGTCACTTGTAGTCATGGAAGAATCTCTTACCTCCATTGGATCTGACCAGCTAGTAATGCTTGACACAAATGCAGGATTGTGCGTGACACACTCCGAGTCCAGACTATCAGTGTCATCATCTGAACGAATCTCATCAAAACCATGTAGTGAATCATACATCAGGCCATGCTTATGATCCTTTGTTAGACTCGTCTGCGTTGCCTCGTCGTGTGCAGATAATGCAAATATCTTCGATTCATCTGTGTCCTCTGTGGTTTCGATGCTGTAATCGGAGACGGTCATCGCATCGCTTTCTTCCGTACGAACGGCAGCGGCTGCACGGAAGAGATTCTTTGGAAAGTCGACCATGCTCTTTTCGGCCTCTTTCACTTCAGCCTCCTTCTGTTTGATCTTTTCCACAAGCTCCTCGATTTTAGCTGCAAGTTCATCTTCGGTCATAACGGCCGTGGCTTTACTATCCTCTTCATTCATTGTATTAAGATTCTAAAAAAGTAAAAAAGAAATTTCAAATAAAACAATGCATTTAGCACATCACAAAACTATAAAGCTGCAGTAATAGTAAAAATGATAAAAATAAATCTGTACATGGTTGGTAAATTGGTAAACACGCAACATCGATCACCCAAAACACTGGGAACACTACTAAAGAATTCAGAAGAACTACCATCCAAAACAGGTATGTAAGGATGTTCAGACAAATCTAGTTGTTAAAGATGCACATTATTGGAAGGACATACTACAATGTTTCATAATGGAGTTTAAAAACTGTGTCACTAGGATTTTCAGATGTGCCACGTGTGGCTTGTGTACCATCTTTTGCAGTGTGTAGCTGACCTCACATAACGCCAAATTACTGTGAAACGCATGTCATGAGTGTTGTTGCACATGGAACTATATAAAAACTAGCACTGCATATCTAAAGACTAAGTAAGAATTTATGTCAATGTGTAAACTAACAGAATAAAGCTTCCAGTAAATAAATGTTCAATGTAAGTCTAAAAGACAAGCTTACAGGAAAATCGGACGACTGTGTAGACATCAGTTCAAAATAAAGTATGCTCAAAAACATTGAAAATTACAACAGCTGTTTTTGAATCAAAGCTCAGATAAATAATAATTACCTAGGATAGTTAAATTTTGTTAAACTTTCAAAGCTATGAGCAAATTCACTAAGACTGGCATTGGCGCCATTTTGTCAAATTCGCATGGCAGACAAATAGACATGATAAGTGTGACATCAATGTGACACAAAGCTCATTTTTGTAACATCACATCAGCATATTATAGCAATCTTGGCTTACTCAAACGTGCTTGATGTGCAGGGAAGATGCCTATCGCTGCACAAACTGTGGTTAGTTTGTCACGTAAGCGATCGCTGTGTTCGGTTGCCATTAATTAACTTTCCAAGGTAATTATTCAAATATTAGAAACAATTGCTAACTCTTACAGGCAAAAAAATGTATATTTTGAGCAGTAAATTAAGATAAGATTGAGTTTAATCAATTGTCCGGTTTTCCTTTAAGATCTTTTGCGTCATAGGTAATTTTGAGTCATGATCTAAATTTGGTATTGTTTTGATTCACACTATCAGTGTATGCACGCAATAAAATCATTATCCAAATTTTCATTTTATTGTATTCTTAGAGTTAATACATTCTTGCATTAAAGAAGAGCACTGCACTGCTTGCTACTTTCTAGTTTTAATATCATCGTCAGTATTTAGAAGTGTGCCCATATACTTGCACATTTTCCATGACTGGTTACCCACCTCTTGCAATAATATATGCGTGCTTACATAGCAAAATCGTCCATAAATTGGCACATAAGCTTTTCAAGTTATTCACATATCCTGATCTATTTCATGAGGGTCATTTTGATATCAAGCTCATCGCTCCATGTTATTTTTAAGCCTATAAAATCCGCATTGAAGTTGAGGTGCATGCTACACACTGAAAAACATAACCTTGAGAAAATCACTGTTAAAGTTAGCCATTGTTTTTTGTCGCGGTTCTACAAAACACTCAACAACCGCTTAAAAGTTGGTTGCAACGGACTTTGCAAGAACACACAGATGTTATGTTTAAATCCAGTAAATGGCTCTTTCTGATGAGGGTCTGAGTTTGGCAACAGAAAAAAACCCGAAGCAAAATGATTGCTTCTAAGAGCTACTACCAGAATTTAAAAATACAAATTTTTCTTAATTGTTGTACAAGTTTCTAGATAGAAAAGTGAGTACAGGGTTATAAAATTGGATTTTTAGTATTTTTTTGAACTTTTTCTGGATAATTTGATGCTAGAACATTAAAGTCCAATATATTTAGCATTTGTTTTTATGAAAAACAAAAAAATGACATTTAATCAAATTTTTGTTTCTACTTTTATAGTATCATAATGCAGTTTCAACTATGACCTCCTATGGATGATTTTGATTTGTAAGCACATATATTCTTCTGTTTTTGACTGGTTTACTTAAAGATTTCTCTTGTCTAGTTTTTTTTTTGGAAAATCCCTTTTTACTGTGTCAGTTTGAAAATAATCCGGCCTATATCGTCAGCACATTTTTGATCAATCAGGAACTTTTGTAGTCCAGAACATGTTGCAGAAGGTTATCACAGAAAGTGGTATCATAATCATGATGGTCATTCGGATCGTAAGTGCAATTATCAGGCAAACGTGAAAAGTACTGGACTAAGACAATCCCCCTGCGGGACCCGACATTCCTACTAAAACTAAAAGTTCTTCCTAAGGTGTTCCAAACTTTTATAGTAAGCTTTTAACCATCCTTCAATAGAGTGGTAATAACATTCTCTTCATCAGCTCATAGTATGGTTTGCACGTCATCGAAAAGAACTCCTCTCTCTACAGTATCAAATGCCTTGCTGGTAACAAGTAACAAGACCGTGATTTGATAAGAACTGGAAGTGACTGCTTTTTCTGCTAATAATTTTCCTGATATTATTAGTTCAGTACTGCTTCTGCCCTCCCTATATACAGCCTGACCAGGTGGAATGTCACCATTTACTCTGTTATATATGAGTGTGATCATGCATACAGCCAAAATTTTTCTTAGCAAACTCAGCAGTATATTTGGTTACTCATCACGATTTTCACTTTTTAGTTACACTTGGCGATCAGCAGCATGGAAAACCCACAACTTATTAACTTGCATTCTATTCAGGCCCATTTTGTTTCCCTCCGCGCTTCTCGTTGTGGGCACTGCATACCATTTAATGGCTGGTCATTACATACTGTTGCCAGTTGGTTCAATTCATGTTGGAAGCATTAATACTATAAATACTGTTAACAATGCTGGCAGATGTTACTAGGTATTCTGTTTCAATTTTTTTTAACTTCAAATACTTACACCGTTTCGATATCGTCGTAGTGCCGTTAGCTTTGATTATACTGAGATTTATATAGTGTAAAAACACCCTGATAAATTAGCAAATTATAATGTTTATAATGATATTATGGATGATACACGTTTATTGCGTAGAATTGATAATTAAATTTTGCACAACTGACTTCAGTATCAGAGATATTGTAGTCCTATTGCATATTGCGTGTGAGTACTGTGTAATCATTCAATATGTAGCATTTAGTTTGTATCATTTGCTTGCAAAGGTATTCGTGCTGAACTTGTATGGTTCTGGTTTATAGGCTAACTCAAACCTAAATTTGAAATGTTACGCAATGTAACCTAAATCTTTAGTTTTAATTATAAGACATCGTATAGCAAGTAAAATACAGTCAAAAATATTTTTTCTGAGTAACACTGGTTCCATAAGCAGATACTACTTCATTTAAAAAGTAATTTCACAGACAGATATTACTAATTTTCAAAGTGCAAAAAATGTGAGGATAAAAACTTAGGACAGTTATGCACAGACATAACCAAAGACTACAAAAACAAACAGCAAAACTACATTGTTTGTTTTCATTGCAGGCTATTATAAAAGTGTAGCGAGGTTTGAGCTGAGATGTAGGATTCCCGCGCCTCATGCCAGCGGCGTGGGTTCGACGCTCATGGTGGTATTTTCCATAAACCTGGGCTGCTTACTTTGTAGAGGGAGAATGTGTATATATATCCGAAGGTGGTTGATGCACTTCTGTTGGTTCAGTGACTAACAGGGATATCCTTGATAATGACCCAAGCCCCATCATAAGCATCTCTTTCAGTAGAGTCTGTCTTTATTGAGTGCTTCCCGGTCTGCAGTGTGCTGAGGATATCTATGTATCTGATGAGAATGATGTTGCTTTGCTTAGCAATTTAAGGATCATTGAAGGAAGTAAAGATACAAAAAAGCTATACAAAATTTCAAGCTGCAGTAAAATCGCAAAACGTATTATAGATATTCTGGAGTTTTATGATCTGTGCCAGCGCAAAATCGCACAACAGCCTTAATTAAAAGAAAATCATTACAACAAAAAGTTTATTTGTTTAAATTATTAATAGTAGCTTTTAAATGATAAATAACAATAATAAAGATGGCAATATCTACAACAAATTCACAACAACAGCGATTATTTGCAATAATCAAGTGGGAGCATGTAGCCTTCATAAAGGGCAATTATTTTCACGCACGTTTTATGCCAACTAACCCAAGCTTCCAGCTCATTCATAAAGTCAAAAATAGCATATTAGTTATATAAAAGCAAATTACTCTTAACATGTGATTAATTAAAATGGCCAGTTCTAATAGTAATCTTGAATTTTGTTATCAGGGTATCTGCACTTGTATGTCTAAATTAATTATTATAAAATATTACTCAGCTCTTGGCCTTTGGTCATAATTACTCTACAGCATAGTGAATTGTTTTCAAAACAAATCATGGAATACTAAATTCAAACTTATGAGTACAATTCTAAATAATAGAATGTCCTACTAGAGTTGTAAAGAAGTTGAGAAAGCCATTCTTTCATTGCTTCTCCAGAACATGGTACAGTGCAAAGTTTCATCAGTCAGTCAGCAGTCTGCCAGTAAGTTAGTTAGTCAGTCAATCAGTCAATTCAGTCAGTAGTACTAGTCAGTCAACCAGTTAACAGTATTTCACTCAGTTAGTCAATCAGTGACAGCCAAGCAACCAATCAGGTCAACTAGACTGCTTGATGAGTAATCACAATTGCAATAACTAATAAGTTTTAGTATCTTTGTCAAAATTGCAGTCCGAATGTGCCCAGCATACAAGTCACTAGAGCTAACCGTCACCCATGCGAAGTAAGACAGCCAGTGTATGTATTAGACAGGGGAGATGCTTTCCACCTGCCTCCCATGGAAGCAACAACTAGTCTTTGTGGCACAAAGAAGACTTTGTGTGAGTGGAGCTTGCCTCGAACACGTGGGGTATGTGCTCGGTCCATGTATTATTTGATTGTTTATATGTTCAAGTCAAGGACTACTATACACGTGTATAGTAGTCCTTGGTTCAAGTATAATTAATACTAAATTAGATGGTTTGTCGAGAATTAGTAACTAGCCATGCGTAACTTCAAACTTTCAGCTTTTTGGAAAGGACTGCCTTTTAAACAACTTTTAACTATTTAACTAAAACGGAAGCTGAAAATATCAGGTTTTACTGCAGGAGGTTCTGGGTGGTTATCCTAAAGAAAAATTTACCTCAATTTTGTATTGATCCAGTCAGTTATTGCAAAATTTTTAGAGAAAAACCACTTATAGAAACACTTCAGGGAACTGACTAATACTTTAAACTTGGAACTGGAGAGTCTGACAAGAGGTTCTCTCCTGGCTTAACTCTAACAATAAATATACAATTTACAAAATTCAGAGCTGAGTTCTTTGCGGCACTTACAAAAGTATGCAATGCAAATGTTTCGAGTGTTTGTAGTTGAATTGCCATGCTATATCCAAATAAGTGTGATGGCATCACAGAAGTGAGGAGAGGGAGAGGGAGAGGGAGGGGGAGAGAGAGAGAGAGAGAGAGAGAGAGAGAGAGAGAGAGAGAGAGAGAGAGAGAGAGAGAGAGAGAGAGAGAGAGAGAGAGAGAGAGAGAGAGAGAGAGAGAGAGAGAGAGAGAGAGAGAGAGAGAGAGAGAGAGAGAGAGAGAGAGATAACCAAGAAATATTTTTTTATTTATAGACACCTAAACACTAGCTATATTATTGCAGGCAGCCCGCCCAAGTCTCTAAATGATGATACATCCTTCCCGGTTGACAAGAGTCCTACACTTCATTCATTACAGGACCAATGAACTCAACGGGAAGAAGGCCAATTTCATCTCGGCAGAAAATTGATTACAATTTTTGTACATAGTTTTGTAAATATTCACTTAATAAATTCTTTTTGTTCTAATAATGCAGTTTTTGTTAAATTAACTAATATGATATTTAAAACAGAGGTTTTTCATTAGTAATGTAAGTCTAAGCTAAATATCTGATTCCCAGTTGAGCATAAATTAAGTAATAAATTAGTCAGGCATTAAAATGGATTATGACGCAGATTTAATCCCACGTTTTATCAATTTTTGAATAAATCATAATTATTATATAATTCCTGGTGTAAACGGTGACTTAAAATATGGAACCTATTAATATGGATTTTTCTTCAAAACTAGGTGATGTTATCTGCATAATTAACACACGAACACCTTTGGAGAATAAGTTCAAAATTTTGGTGTATGGGTTGACATATTGGTGGAATAGCCCACTATATTTCAATTTTTGCCTTCGTAACACTCGTCCAACACACTCTCGGAATGTTTCTGCCATTAAATATTACGTTTAGTACTTATGATGTCATTGCTTGCTATGCTCGCTGATGTTACCCAAGTTTTTAAGCTATAATTTAATTTTCTATAACACTGAAATTATTGATGTTAGGATGTATACTTTTTACCGGACTTCAAAATTGAGCAGCACATGAAAATCATCCTGTTTACCGTAAGAAAAACTTCCTTATATCATGTTTCAGAATTTCATGCCCGTAACTTGCATAGTACTCTAGCCACTGGGCACTCCACATCGTACCACGGTACAGAATTGCTATCTCCACTAGACATGTCAGGCTTCATGGTTAACGAAAGTCACAAGGCCAAAACAAGTTTCTTACTTAGTTTATAGTTATCAGTTAGCTATACAAAAGGCATGTTAATTAAATATTGATAATTATTCTGACATAATAAATTAAAAAGACCATATCAATTATTTTGAACACAACATCTAACCTTCCATCTTTATAGGCAATAAATATTAAAAGTGATGTTCCACTTAAGCTGAGTTGAGCAACAGATATGAAGCCAGTTATCCCACTTCTGCATGTTGCACCACTCTAATAAAGCTTGATGACGCATTACTATATTGTAAATTTGCCTAGATCACACTGCACCAGCATTTAAGTTTTACAAAAAAGTCAGACAATCAGTCATCCATGTTCTGAAGTACAAAATTAAGTGTCAGTTTCTTGTATTGCAATTTAGGATACTATTACCAAACAGTCATAATACTTATTACCACAAACATCTCAAACATCAAATGCTGTGGCGCGGTCATATGAGTGTCATGTCATGTGCAAAAAGCTTTTGTTTATTGCCTTCAGGTCAAAGCAACGAAGATTGGAAATTACTGTAGAGATAAAAGTGTTATAAATAAATTCCAAAAAAGTTTTGCAGACATGGAGTTTGAACATTGCAAAAGCTGCACTGCATAGTAAATCTTTTTTACTTGAAAATAAACTTACCAAGTTTGTGCCTCTATGTATTAACTATAACCAACAAACGAATGCTAGAATCCATTTTTTCAAGTTACTCAATTCGACAGTATTACTATTAGTATTACATATCAGCACAAAAACAATTCACCAACATTAATGGAGATATGAAATTTTTAACATAGCAAGGAGGAACAAGTCAACGGCAATCACAGCCCATACCGTATGCGAATTAAAAGCTGCAAATTATCACCAAGTAACAATGTAAGCTTAGCGATAATGTTTTACTATTTTTAATAACATTAATTAATAATAAAATGGGTAAAATGAGTGTCACGGCAAGGCATGCTTGCTTGCGAAGTCTAAGAGACCTAACCATAACACGGTTATAGTCTACAGCGGCGGATTATGATTTTATGGGCCTTAGGCTTGAGCTTGGAACGGGCCTTTTAAATGTTGCTACACTGCTGAGCTGAGGTGTTTTTGTGGAGCTCTCGTCGTTTGTAAGTTTGTTTAATTTTGTGAGTTTTTGCCCACCGATTGTGATAAAAATTATATCTTCTTGATCCTTGAGTTGTGGACTAGGACTATATAAACACGATTACAGCTTGGTGAGTTTCTGGGTTAGATGTCAACTAAAATGAGCCAATCAGAAACTCTGAAAGTAACTGGTTTCAAACTGCAGTGGGGAACGATCATTCTCTGCTCTGAAAAGGATAAAAACTTATTTACGGTCATCTCTAAAGAATGACAAATTAAACAATTTATCACTGATGCATATTGAGTCAGATATGTTGAAAAAATGGACTTTTCAGAAATTATAACTGACTTTGCCCAGTTATAACTTTTCAGAAACTGAAATTTTGAACTTAAACTTAAACTGTGTAAACGTGAATTGTGTAAACTTAAATTTTGTAAACTTGAATTGCGTAAACTTAAATTGTGTAAACTTGATTTGTGTAAACCCGATTTGAAATATAGTGACTGACTTTTGAAAAAAAACTTCTTTCTATATTTTATTTTGGCGGGCCCCTTGCTCTTTTGTCAATTTATTTTTTTTACAAAAAAAAATCGTTTTATTTTACCGGGCCCCTTCTGATCCCGGGCCTTAGGCTTCAGCCTATTCAGCCTATAGGGCTATCCGCTACAGGTTATAGACAGTCTCTCCTCAACAATTTGCGAAATTGCAGCAGATTTGATGTGCCAACTGTTTCACCATTAAGTGAATTCCAAGGGCCCACAACATGAGAAGAGAAGAAATGAGCTGTGATATTAGTGAGAGAGTATTGTACAAGTGATTTAGAATTGCGTCCACGTAGATCATGTAGTGGTCTGGAAAAAAATTCGTCACTACGCAAAATAGAACTACCACAAATGACTTTATAACAGTTAATAAGATCTATAGTATCATGGTGTTGTTCAAAAGAAGATACAGAGTCAGGCTGAATATCAGAGGCCAGACTAATACATCTCCATTGATTTTTTTCTAAAGCACTTTTAAGAGTAACTTACTGTCGTGACCAAAAAACGCAAACATATTCTAGTATTGGACTAACTACAGCTTTATAAAGAAATGCAAAAACTTTTGCACTACGTGATGAAATGCAGCATTAAAATGACAAAATCCTCTGGCAAAGGAATATAAACTGATGAAAGAGACCATAGTATTAAATTATTTTTCATGATGAGGAGCAATAAAGAAAGAGATAATGAGGCTTTATTGCTCACAAAATGGCAGTTTAACGTGTGAAAAATGTAATTAAACACGATGTAATTATAATTTAACCAAGTGAATTAATAGGCGTTAATTAAACCAGTGCTGGTCTAAACAGATGAAAGCAGTTTCTTTCTGCGCTGAATAATGAATCTCAGTTAGTATCATATTACCGTTACCGTTACCGTCGAAGGATAGAGGTTAAGCAACTTGCTTATAAACCTCTCCACTCTTCATTGTTTACTTTATCACTGTTAAAAATACATAATGGGTGGCGACCCTGCGATCACGAAGCGAAGTATAGGGTTTCTTGTTGCCATTGTGGCAACCTGGGGTCTATATATTTTTCAGCATTATTTTTCCAAAATCTATCGAGACGAGACTTAAACTGGGCAGGATTGGGTGCTTGTATTACATGGTCAGGCAGCTTGTTCCACTCATTAATTACTCGCCTTGCGAATGTAAATCTTCTTCTGTTCCACCTTTGGGGAACTGTTCTCTTCTTGATTTTATAGGAGTGACCTCTGGTACCATGATGTCTGTCGGTGAAAAAATATTTCACTGTTGATGGTTTCTATGGTTATATAGTTTTAAGAATACGGAATGTTTGGATTAAATCACCGCCACACACTGTGTCTGAAGCTTCACCATTTACAGGAATTTAAACTATACGCGTGGCTGGCCACAAACTAATATTTTCGTGCTCTATACGCTTTCTGTTGTGCGTGATTTTATTGTTGGTAGAATTATCAAGTCAACATTTATAAACAGACGACATAACTCGCATTCTGTCAACAAGACTACTTTGCTCACTTGATTTTGATTGGCTCATAGAATAACATGTGACTAATGAAAGCTTATAAGTGTCACAGCATAATTCAAAAGTAGTTTAAGTTTTAGTCATTTTGTTTCATTGCGCGAAAAAGATCACTCCCTAAAAGAAACATTTAATTCAGTGATTCTCAGTGAGTAATTAGTAGGCTATGTATGTACATAAAATACAAACTAGAAGAGAAACATACCATGAAAAATTCTATATTTTAGTTGTTGATTCTAAACTAGAGGACAATGTAAAATCGTTTGAAGAGCAGTCATGTCTTGACATTCGTAAATATTCATTTACTGTGAGAGTAGTGAATAAATGGAATAATCTGTCTGCCATGGTGACTGCCGCACAAAGCGTAGTAAAGTTTAAATCCTTAATCGACAATTATTTTGTGCAAAAATAAGGGGTTTCTATGAGTGTACTCACTTAACCCCTAATCATGACAATATAACGGTATTCCCAAATACTATATATGCTGTAAAATAGTACATACTGTTATACTGTCATGATAACGGGTTAAGCGAGTACACTCATAGAAACCATAACTGCAATTCCTAAAAGATGCAAACTTTTTGTGATAATTAAATGCAATGAAGTAAACTTAATGTATGTTCTTACTACATAGTACTAAAAAGTCGGTGACGATAATCCAACTAAAACTTAATCTGATATATTTCATCCAGAATCTTTATAATTACATTATAACAAAACAAATAAAAAACAGTAACAAGTACATTAATAATGCAAGCATATAAACAGCAAAACCGACCAAAAACCACAAATTTGATATCAGACTCAGTTCGCTTTGTATAAGTAAAATTTAAATACCACAATTCATATACTTTCATATAAAATTTAAATATTGTTAAAGAAAATTATTACAGCTTTGAATTACTTTAGCATAAATATATGCCTTGTTTTAAACTGTTCTAAAGCGAATGATTAAATCACTTTCAATATTAAATGTCAGCGGTAGTATTTACATTTTAGGTTGTCCAAAATTTAATATCATTTAGTAATTAACCGAAACAGAAAGTTACACAGCTATTCTTACTGCAATACAGACAACTAGAAGTTTGTACTTTGCATTTGCTGACAACCAAATATTTAAGAAATGAGATTGCACTTCACTTTGAACAAAAAAAAGATGCCAATAACTTTTTTCTAGAAAAATCAATGATTTTTAGAGTCCAGAGTCAAAGTCATCTCTCTGTTAACCCTGATTTCCTCAGTTCCTCCCTCATTTTACATGACTTGTCACCATTTTTTCACCATTATGCTTCTACTGACTTACAGTGATACTATTGAAACAATTTACGAAATTAAATTATTCTTAGGCAATGATATCTTAGGCCTATTTCAATGGACCGTGAAACTTGTTTTTGACTTAATACCCCCAAACGTTGTTAGCAGATACAGAAATAGTGTTAAAAGAATAGTAGCAAAATATTTGACACACATCTAAACAATGTACAGCATAAATCTTTCCCAGTTTAAAATTCCTTTTCTGACTGAAATTCCTGCCACGGAAACCAAGTTCTCTTGTTCTTAGAATCACAGTGATCTATTCAGTGGCTAATCAGATTTAGCAGAGGCTCTCTTCTAATGAGCAAAGGAAAAACTGCACTGTAACCTAAAGTATGACCCATAAACAAAATATGACACTGAGCAGCATACAAACATGTTTGATTTTAAAGTATTAGGCTGCAATTGAGGTGCTGTAAAAAGCAATGTGCTGGCAGTGCCCAAAAATCATAACATTAGCTTTATATAGCCTCCAAAAAAACGACAAATCTGCAAAACACAAACACAGTATTATAAATGTTGCTATTTTATGCACAAGCCTTTACATAGTCATGATAGCTATCATGGCTTTTCATGTGATGTTTCAAGCTTGATAAGCGACTAAAAACAGACTCACAGTCATTACACTTATACGGTTTTACACCGCTATGACTCATCATGTGCCGCTTTAGATTTGATGACTGTGAGAATGTGCTCTTGCACACTTCGCACTTATATGGCTTCTCACCTGTGTGTGTTCTGAGATGAGCTCTCAAGCTAGAAGACTGTGTGAATGCCGCCCCACATGAGTGACACTTCAATGGTTTCTCACCCGTGTGAGTCATAAAATGTGTTTTTAATGTTGAAGATTGACTAAAAGCCATGGTGCACAGAGAACACTTGAAAGGTTTTTCACCAGTGTGTGTTCTCATGTGCTTTTTCAAACTGTGTGGTGAAACAAATGTGGCTTTGCATTCGCTGCACGAAAATGGGCGTTCTCCAGTGTGAATTCGTTCGTGACACTCCAGATGGTAAGCACGTGTAAAGGCAGTGCCACATTCGGCACATCTAAACTGTTTTTCGCTATGGTGGTGACATTTTGCATGAGTTATCAGCTCTAAATGCCTAACAAAAGTTGCCTCACATTCATTACACTTAAAAGGTTGTTCATCTGCATGATGCCTCATGTGCATAAGCAAACCAAATGAGTGACTAAAGGTGGCATCACATTTCTCGCATCCAAATGAATTTTCACACGTATGTGCTCTTACATGGCGTTTGAAAAAGCTCAGGTATTTGAAGGCTATGCCACAGTAGTTACAGGTGTATCGTCTGATGAGGGTAGATGCCAAATTAGACATACGTGTAATACCACTGTCACCATCTTCAGTTAACATCTTAATGTTACCGTCAGAATCAACTGGTTCAACTTTAAGTTCACAATGTTCATTGATAATGCCATAGAAAGGTATCGAAAAGTTCAACTGGCAATGTAGTTTTTCCTCATTTGTGGGAAACAAGTTTGGCTCAACTTTAGCAATTCTGGCAGCTTGCAGGCAATGCTCATCTGCAGTTGTTGATGATGATGATGCCAACGACATTGATGAGGGTAACCAAAACACATCAAAGAACATACTAAATTTGCCAGCCAATGCTCTAGCTCTATCAGCATGCATTACCAGTGTTATTGAGAGTTATCATTGCTAGTCACTTGGTAACATTATCTTCAACATCAGCATGTGATGTTAACGTTGAAAGAATTTTCACCACTCTGCCACCATTCACATGATCCAGGAATAACTAGTCAACTGAAAAAAGTCAAAAATGTTAAAGGCAAAGTCTAAGAAACCTAACAATAACACGGTTACTGACGGTCTCTCCTTAATAATTTGTGGAATTGAGGCAGACTTGATGCAACAACTGTTTCACTATTAAGTGAATTCCAAGGGCCCACAACACAAGAAAAGAAGACATGGACTCTGATATTAGTGTGAGAGTATTGCACAAATAATTTAGATAACTCAAGGTAATGGCATAGAAAAAAATTGCGGCTATGCAAAATATCACCAATAACGGTTACTGACGGTTTCTCTTTAATAATTTGTGGAATTGAGGCAGACTTGATGCAAAAACTGTTTCACTATTAAGTGAATTCCAAGGGCCCACAACACGAGAAGAGAAGAAATGGGCTCTGATATTAGCGTGAGAGTATTGTACAAATAATTTAGATAACTCAGGGTAATGACATAGAAAAAAATTGCGGCTATGCAAAATATCACTAATAACTTTATAACAGTTATCGAGTAAATAAGATCTATTGACTAGTATCACGGCGTTGGTCAAGAGAAAAATAAAAAATTACTTACTTATTTGCTAGCTAATAGTTAATGTTTTATGTACCAATAATGCTTCAGCATATATGCACAATTGTCTGTATAATAAACCATAGAATCATAGGTTGTTAATAAAAAAAAATTATAGTCATAGTCAGAAGATGCAGAGTCAGGTTAAACATCAGAGGCCAGATTAATACATTTCGACTGAGTTCTTTCTAAAGCATTTTTAAGAGTAATATACTGTGGAGACCACACAACGCATGCATATGCATGTATCATTTATTTACTTGCTCGCAAGCAAGCATCGCATTAATTACCAAGTACTATAAAAGTCTATATTTTTATTATTTGGGATAAAATAAACTATTTACTTAGGATAAGATAGCTGAAGATACAAGGGACTTGAAATAGCCCACAGACGACTTTTTAATAATTGTTTAGAGATAACTATTAGGTACAATACAAGCGTAAATACGTCACCATTTTGGTGACTTTACCTGTCTTTCTTCTTTTCTTGTAACGTTTCGAGTAAAAACGATAACTACAATATCGGGAATCACCATGTGCATACCTTCGAGTTTATTCGGTTTTGTTTATTTTCCTTGTGATTCATGCCTAGGCAATTTCATGCCTAGGCAAAGAAAAATTTTGGCAATTAACAAGTTGACAAATTACGGCTGAACAGAAAGAAATTAGGTTGAAGCATAGTGCAGCTAAAGACATGGAGCTTAAACAGAAATTCCAAAAGTTATGAAGTTAGAAGCTAAAATAACTTAGAGATGTGGACCACCAGGCTAAAGAAGAAAAATTATTAGAAGATATTGCAGAAATTGAAAACAGCAAAGTTGACTCTAGTAGGATGCATAAAGCAGTCTGGAAAATCAATAAAAGTAAACTAAAAGGCAGGGTATTAGTTGAGACTGATTGTGGGGTTACTGCCAATGAACTAGAAGCATCAGAAATTATTATAAATACATTTTTAAAAGGGCTAATAACAACAATAAAGCAAAAACATTCCTGAGATTAATGCAATGGCAATGGGATCAACTTTTGTTCCCGGAGAGGTTTTAAAGACAATAAAATCTTTAAAGAATGGAAAAAGCCCAAGCATAGATAATCTTGTAAAAGAACAGTTAAAGCATGGGCTAAAGATCATTAGCAATGGAATATCAAATTTAATAAACACTATTGCAGAAACAGAGGAAGTTAAGCAGGGGATATTAGTGCCTATTCCAAAACATAAAAAGAAGAAAAGACACGTAGAAAATCCAAGACCAATTATATTGCTGAGTTTGTTAAGGGAAATCGTGGCTGTATGCATCATCAGACGCATACATGACAGATTAAATGGCAACATTACACCATGCTGCATATAGGGAGGGACGAAGCACTACTGAACTAGCAAAATTACTAGCAGTCACATCCAGATCTTATCAAATCACAATATTGTTACTGCATTTGATACTGTAGAGAGAGGAATTCTGTTTGATGAACTACAAACTGTACTACAGCACATTACTACAATTCCACTAAAAAATGTTATACTAACTGTAAAAGTTGGGAACACCTTAGGAAGAATTTTTAGCAAGAACATTGGGTCCCCCAGGTGGACTCTTTTAGACAAATACTTTTCACGCTCTACCTAGCAAATGCACTTAAGATCCAGACCTCTCCAAAAGATCGTGATTACGATACCACTGTCTGAATAACCTTCCTCAACATATTCTGGATCACTCCTATCCTGCTTTCGAATCCGATGAACCATTCCTTATTGATCAACAATATGCAGGCGATATTGGATGGAGCAGTGTATCAAATTTTGAAACTAACACAATATAAAGGGATTTTCCAAACTATAGAAAAGAAATCTTCAAGTAAACAGAGTATATTATTGCAAGAGATGGTAATCAGTCTTGGGAAAAGTGCAAATACATGGGCACTTTTCTAACCACTGAAGACTAAAAGTAGAAAGCAACAAGCAATACATGCTTTTCTTCAGCACAAGAATGTATTAACTAGCAGGAAATTAAGTCTTGACATAAGACATGGATTACTCAATGCTTACAGTACCAGTATATTTATTTATAACAGTAAAACTCGGGGTTTAACAATTACTAAAAAACAGATTGACACATTATTAAGAAGTTTTAAAGATAAGATGGCCACATGTAATCAAGAATGAAGATTTATACACCACACTGAAAGAAATTTATTGGAGTTCAAAAATCAAGTTCCGAAGATTAAGATGGCTAGGACATCTTCTAAGATTACCAAATGAAGGACCAGTAAGAATCGTCTTAAAGGAAGTCATAAAACCTTGCAAAAAACCACCTGGCAAACTTAAAACAACTTGGATAGCTAAGATAAAATAAAGATGTTCAACAACCTCGACCAAATCTATCTTTAGATTTAGAATTTATGCTGTTAGCTGCGTATAGAGCAAGTGGAATACTCTGATAAATGTTGATACCTCAATGCCTACAATAGGTGGAGCGAGATATTGAAAAAGATACCTCTGTTGTCTCGTACCATTACTTCAGTTTGTACGACACGAACAGAATGATAGCCCTCGATTGAATAATACAATTATAATAAAGTTATTTTGTAACAATGAATCACTAGCTGACACCTTATAAAAAGTATAATTCATTGAAACGTATAATTATAATGTTATTATAATATATTTAATATTATAACCATTTTTGCATGAGCATTAGACTTTCGAGTTCAAACGTATTTTTTAAATTCAACTTCAGTTCAAACCTAAAATTGCTGATTCGAGTAATTCGATTATGAAAACAACCAAACTACAAATCAAATCACACAACTTATTGTTAATCCCATCATACAACATTTAGTTAAAATTTAATATGATGTATATAGTATAGCCCATCAAATGGGAAGGGGTGGAGAAGAACATATACAAATGGAATCAGCCTCCCCAAATCAGTTCAATTTATAAATTTCTAGCATGCAGTGTCAATCAATGATCAAAATAATGACTATAGTAATTTTGTACCATGTACTTACTGTCACCTACGTAATATTAAGCATAGCATGATGAAATGAAATTAAGAACAAAACTTCACTTTTTAAGCGAACAAAGAAAAATAAACAAATAAATTGTACTAGCGCGCTAAATCTGATATAATTTGCATTAGACTCAGATTTTAGAATTTTAGTAATAACTCAATAAACTAAAACAAATAAGGATTAACGTTTATGAACGTATTATACAAAATCATAGCTCAAATATAAACACAATGATATTAAACTATTTGTAATTATAAAATTCAAGAATACCGTCATGCATACGAAATCATGTTACGAAATAATGCAAATAATAATCGAAATCAATGATGTAGCAATAAAAATTAAATTAAACAATAAATTAAAAGCAATAAATAAATAAATACTGTAATATAATGTAGAATATTAGTACATAATTATATAATTCATTTAAAAAACAAAATAAATTTAATGCATGTAATATACGTAGTACTACATGGCAAATTGTTTATATAGCCAAATCACAGAAAAATATAAAGTAAACACTCACCTAAGATATAATTCAAGACAACAGTAATTCACACAAGAGAAGATAATTTATGACATCATTTCGTACCTGTAGCCTTCAAATCAGGTTTCAAAAATGAAAAAATAAACAAATTAAGAAAAAACAGTTGGATCAATAACTAATTTGCATCACAGTTATAAAGCAGTAGGAAAAAGCCAAATAATTTTTTTAAATATTTTTGCATTTAACTAGTAGTTGTTTCTTATATCCTTTCTGAATTGTATCCAGGGTAGCTAGCTTTAGTAAAATCACGAACAGAGAGTTCCACAATTTGACTCCTTTATATTTAACTGAGCATTGGCCTTTACTGCTTGCAATTAAACCCGCTTACAAAAACATCTCTTTTTGCAGATCTAACATATATCAGAAATTTAGGTATAATAGTCAGAAAAAATTCAGGAAGTAAATTATGTTTAAGTTTAAAGACAAATTTGGCAAGTTCAAGGCTGCACTACGTATCATGAAGTTTTAGGCTATGTAAATCTTATGGGCAGTCATTGCATGGTACTGAATGATTTGAATAATCTGTTTGCTATAGTGATTTTCGCACAAAGCATAGTAATATTTAGATCATTAATCGATAATTATTTTGTGAAAAATTATGGGGTTTCTAGTAGGGGTGCTGAAGTGCTGAATAGAAGTGTAGCTCAAAGTACAACACAAATACTAGCTCCCCGTTTTGGAAGGCCAAAACCAAAGTATTACACAGTACAAATTGTACATATTTTGTACTTATTCTCTTGCAGGTTTTTCATTTCTCATTTAGTATATAATTACCTTGCTACCACTTACTTTCATAAACTAAATTTTAAGTACGTCAACTATAAATGTATCAAAGATGATACAGTTAACGAACAAATAAGAGTACAGCTCTTCATAGGTTGTTGTAAAAAGAATTTCCACATCCCTAATTCCCTAATCATTTAGCACTTCAATCACTTGTGTCCTTTATCATTAAAACGATGATTCCTGTGCACAATTTTAAGCAAATTATTAGGGGTGTTACTGCAGAACAAAATCGAGTAATATGCATGATCCTTGTGAGACCAATTTTTACTGGTGCTTCGAAAACTTGTACAAAAATCTTTCAATCTCGATTCGAAATACTGCAATTCGGTTGGATTGAAATTCGAAAGTCAAAAATTCGATTCGATTTGGATTCGCTTTCTGGTAGAGAATGCTCCCCCTAGTTTCTAATACTTCAACCTCTTAGTCATTCATGGGCCATGGCAGTATAACCAAATTATGCAAATACAAGGTAGGAAATCCTACTGCGCAGTTCGCGCAGTTAGTGTCGCCCTAGCGGCACAGCAATACGGACTGTTGTTGTAAGGATGTGTACTGCAGCAGATGAATTGATGAGACAACCAAGCCAGGCCGGTTAACAGGCACTCATAAGTTGCTCAGCAATGAGTTGCGAAAACACAAATAAAAACATGTTTTTAAATTTCCCAAGGATGCAGCCAGATAATTATAATAAAATGTCAATTATAACAAAGTTTTGTAACTTTTGTTACAAGTTAAATATTTTGTACACTAAGCAAAGACTGCATGGCCTACATCTCTCTTAGGCGATTTATAGCAGCTGTTTTAATAAATTTTTAATAATTTTTTAATATTATTTAAAGCAAGTATAAGGCATTAAGAATAATTAGTAGTTAAAATAAAAACTATTATAATCATATCTTATGAAAATAATAGGCTTATTTACAAAAGAAGTTTAGAAAGTTGATCATAAAGAAAGTTTGCAAATGTAGTATTCTATTTCTGGGGAAATATTTTTTCTGAAAAACATTCCTATTTAATATGTTCTTATCATGATATATAACTTGAAGAAATATTAGGCCTAACTTTCATCTTTCATAGAAAAAAAATCGATTTTTTTCAGAAGAGCAATTAATTTTTCCAGAACAAAACCTAATCTAAGCATCTCATGTTTTGTTCATTCCAAGTTAAAAGATGTTTAAAAAGCATATAATCATACATTCGCCTTTGTTATGAGTTGGAGTTGGTTATAAAATCACGTTGAACAAACAGAGATGCATTTAACACATTACTCCTCTTTTTTATTATCAGTGAACAAAAAATAACAAAACGAAACATCAGAGCTGTCATTCTAAGCAGCCGACATTACTTCCACCTCTATAACAGGGCGTGTCATAACACCTTATATATCATGGTAGACGTCACTTATATTTAGCCTATTTTTTTAAGATTCAGTTAGGCTTACGTCAAAATGAATGTTCATTAAATACAGTTTGTTTACGTGTAAAAAATGTACTTGTATAAGCGTACTAATAAAACACCTGTGCCTAAATCCACTGACAAGTCTTGATAAATATTAGTTATTGATGGGCTTAAATTAATTGATTTTATACAGGCCTAGGTGCCAAGAGCAATCATTTTATATAGTTAAATATATAGGCTCAGCTTCATAGAATCTTCGTATGTAATAATGCGTACATCACACATGTATATGAGTGTGTGTGCATGGGTGTATCAAGACGTTACGACGCCCTAGCCTGGCAGTTCAGTCCTACTCATCTCTACTACTGTAATGATTATTTATATATGAAGCACCGTATGCTGTTGCTTGTTGTGTGCATGCGTGTGTGTGCGAATTATTTATATACAAACCTACAATATAATATATGTGTAACTATATAGATTAATTGCAGGGCACGTAAATGGGTGCAATTTTTAATGTGCCAAATTTGCTACCTCACATTGGAGTAAAACGACCAAGAAATAAATGGCAGAACCTTCAACAAAAGGAAAAGAAGGATCTCTCTCTCTGTCCCTCCTTCCCTCCTCCCTCTCTGTGTCTCTCTCTCTCTCTCCCTTCTTCTCTCTCTAAGAAAGGGAGGGAGAGAAAAATCAATAAATCAATAAAAAATGTATTATTTTTTACATAATAGGCAGCCCATCACGTAGGCAGCTAGCCTCTTTCCTCAAGAAGAACAATAAAATTTTACAAGAACACTGGAGAAGTATTTGCAAGTACACAATACAAACATATTGCTACAACTGTTTTTCGTTTTTTAATGACGTGTTTTTAGTTTTATGAAACTAATAATTGCTTTTATTTGAGATATTCTTCTTTTACTAAAATCGCAAAAGTGATTTTTGGGTTATCGAAATTGCGCGTATGCCAACATTATTGGTTGGTGAACTTAAGAATGTTATTATTACAGTCAATGCGCCGCTCAAAATGTTTTAATCATCTGCTGTTTGATGCCGCCAGCATAGCTGCTACACTTTGATGTTACAGCAAGTTGTGCAAGCGGTGCGTTAATGCTTGTTGTATTTGTCCATCACCATGGTAAACTGCACGCGTCTGAAATTGAAATGATCATGGAATGCATTAATGACTGTATTAAAATTTTTAGTGGTTTCTAAGGACAGAGTTTTTTAATCAACGTTTTCCTGCATTAGATAATTTCTTCACGCGCTCAATTAATTTAGAATGAGTGTAAGTACATATAGTTTTTGCGTTTAATTCACAGACCTCAGTCTCAAGTTCAGCCAAGCGAGTCATTAGACATTACTTCACAGTTACTACTCAATACTAGTTTGATTCACAACCATCAAACTCACCAGTAATGCATTTTTATAATATTTTTTGCTTACATAAATGGTTAAACGTACTTCACTATTACAACTCTTCCCTAAATTCCATGCAGTTTTACTTTTCAAAAACTTTTTTAAACTTTTTTAAAGATACTTTTCAATTTACTTTGAATAGTATGAAAACCCTGTTACTACACGACAACAAGCTAAAATTTACCCTAAAATTAGAGTCATGCTAATTAAGGCTGGTTTGACAAAACCATTACTAGCTAACTTAACCAAGTCCATTATTACCACTACCGCTTACCATTGTAATAACGACATAGTTAAGTTAGTGACGGCTTTGTGATGGAAACCGACCCTGCTCTATTTATGCAGAGGTACACAACCATTTCACATGTCACGTGGTAGCACTTACTTAGTAAAGCAACTATACATAAAAGTTGTTAACCTCACAAGCATGGTAAATATACCATCTATTAATATTATTTAGGGGCTGTGCTTTGGTTAAATAGAACGGACACCCCTTTAAGTGGGACATTCACAGCTTTGGATAGTCTCTTTTGTTTTCTGGGAATAGGCTTATTTTTCAAAGACATGCATATAGTTGCAAAAGTAGATTTCTTCTAGAGGCTATAATGTTCAGTTTTTCTTATTGGGTCTTTGGGCTGCAAAAATGCTTATTGCAGGAAGATACAGACTTTTGAAAAAACTTAAATAGGGCAGCTGCACTCTGTGTTCAATGGACTAGTATTTAAACCAGACGATAAAAATACTTCTGTTTTCATCTAATCGCATGGGTAATATTTTGTATCGTATACCCAGCCAGGAATTTTATAATTTTTTTGTCCGTTCATATGCTTACCTGACATAGTCATATAAAAGTGTATTTTTTAATTTAAAACGTGAAACACAATAATTATTATAATATCACTGGTTCGGCAAAGACTTGTTTTTCTTTGGCCAAGTCTCGGCCAGGGTTGCCACTTTGTATGATGCAGAATATTGTAGTGGAGGCTAAAAAGTATTGTATTTTCAACCAAATTGGAGTATTAATGGCTGAGTAGTGTTGGCACTTATACCATAATTATCAGAACATACATTCGTACTGTACAAAAAAGATACCAAATGATTATCGATAATTACATGGTAATTTAGTAATGCGAAATAAAGACTAAAAAACAAAGCGTGAAAAATGTACGTTGAAAAAATTTGAAACTTTACTGCTAATCAGTGGGAAATAAACAGGCCTTGATCTCAACTGATTTTCAGCTTTTTTAAACATTCACAAACTTTAAAAAATTTTTTTGAAAAAAATTATTTTCTTTCTCCCCACTGACATCTTTTGAGTTCATGAGGTAAGACAGAAACGGATTTTTTGTAGCCGGCCTAACTATCATCATTTGGATCTTTAGCACATCGCTGCTTTTTCAAAGTTAGAATTATAGTTTTTTCAATATTTAGGTGAAAATGTCTAGTTAATAATAATAATACTAGATCACTTCTGGGATCACATTACGACTGAGATGCTTGATGTGACACCTGAACCAATGAGAACAGTGGAGTTGTTGGTGTTCAATCGCAGAAATTATATATCGATTGATATATCCACATTTGTTGTAAGTTGAGATGAAAATTAACTGAAAAGAAGGAAATGTGAAAAAATTCAGGTTGAGAGTGGGATTTAACCAGGGAAATTGGGTTAAAAATAGCGAGTTGCATTACATATATGCAAGTTTTTGTTGTGTCTGATTTGGCAAAGCTTAAAAATTTGCATAGCTGTATAATGCAATTTACCATGATGAAGATCATGGACTGAGTGTCTGGAATTAGTTTAGTGAACCAAAAAGAGTAATATTATAAAACTATTACAACAATATTGAAAACTTGATTTGATTTCATTTTAGGCTTAATTAATAGGGTACATGGCTGTAACAGTCATGTGAACAAAACAGTCTTCAAGTAGTGTTCTTTCATTAAGTAGTGTTCGTATTTAATGTAAAGAGTAAAACAGTCCAGGGTGTGGTGGTAGTAGTAGTAAGTGTATTCCTCGTTTTCCTGTACCCAGCCAGCATACTTCACTGTGATAAAGGTAAAGTAAACGTAACACTAACCTTTTTGCTATGATGTTAAAATATTTGTTGCAAAGAATAATTATGCATAGGCCCTACTTACTAAAAAGCACTATCTGCTTGGGCGATATTTTGATAGGAAAGATACTAGTAGCAGAACGGTTAGACAAAAATATCACAAAATATTTTTCATAATTGTTCCAGCATTAATGCAAATACTAGCAAAGGCCGCGCAAAAGATTTTGCGTAAAAAACCACGTATAATCAATAACACGCGAACATCCTACACAGTCCTCATGTATAACGCAAAGCCCGTAACATCCTGCCTACTTACCTAACTCAAAACTTGTACTCATGCCTACTGTATGTTTAACTAACGCAAAGCAGCTTTTTGCTGAATTGAAGCTATAAGCAATAATGGATGACGTCACAACAATGGTTTTGCGTCAGCAGTTTTCTAAGCGAAAATTGCCGAAAATAGAACATCTAATTAACTCGCCAGTACTCCTCTCGGTGGATCAGTCCTAAAATGTAGCTCACATCATTGTGTAGCCCCGTTCTTCCTCTTTCTAAAGAGCCCCATATCTTCTTCCGAGAGTCCCGCCAGGCGCCGCTAGAACGTTTTTCCCGCAGGCTGTTTGGTCAAAATTTCGAAAAAATCGCGAGTTGGGTCCGGGAAAACGCCCGTTGCGGGGCGCCGTGGTCCTCTCGCGAATTCTAAATAGGCCTATGACACCCAACGCTGAACAGGCTATCTATCCATACCCAGCACCACCCTCGGCCCATTCCCGTTCTCTACATCTCAACCGTATAACTTTTGCAAAAAACGGCCGAAAAAGGGCCATTTTTGGAGGTTTTTCGCCCCCCGTTCCTCGCGGTGGGCCCGATTCGAAAAATAAACCATCAATGGCACGACACTAGATCGAGACCTTTCGTTTGATATATAGATTGCCGCAAATGGTGCCCTCGTCCAGGCTGTAGCCTCGAATCTTATATATATACCAAGAATATTAATATAATAGAATAGATATCCACCAGAAGCATCACACTCACAGATGTAGTAGTAGAAGTCTCTCTTCTATCCACACCTTACAAGAGATTTTAAAAAAATAGCAGAACATGATTATGGTTAGTAAAACTTCAACAAAAAATATGTTGTCATTTAATAAATGGCTTATTATTCTTCATATGCCTTGAAAACCTAAGATAAACATCAATTGTCAAATGCTATAAACTTCTGAAGTTCCGAGATCGGGACGAGTTGAGACGTTTGAGATGGGACTGAGTGTTCGGAAATGTAATTTGGAATATGGAGAAAGTTCGGGACCAAAGTTCGATCCAGTGTCAGGATCATAACGGGTGCTAGTTAAAACTTGGCTCGTGTACTGTAATGTTCTATTGTTCTGAATGACGTTTTGCTTAGCAACAATGTTTGCAATTAAGTGAATAACACTGTCTGGTTTTCAATAATTTTAGAGCATCTACCTTGTTAACCAAGGCTTTTCTTAAACTCAGTGTGTGCTTTTGTTGAAAAGGTAGTCGGTCATGCAGACTCTGCTAAGAGTTGGAATTCTCTTCTGTGCTTGACAGTGAGCATTGTACGTGATAACTAGCAGCTTAACTGTTTACTTCTTAACTTGCCTTAGTCTATGTTACTGGAGAACATGGAAGCTTTACCTTTAGTAGTATGCTATGTAGTTCAACACTTTAGCTCACAATGAAATTGTCTTCAACATTTTTTGAGTGTGCAGCGTGTCACTCATCGAGTTCCTGCTTGCCTCTGGTCATTAACTGAATATCATTTCTTACTCAGTTTGTGCAAAACGATGCTAACAGTCGTGTGGTACTTTGTTTGTAGGTTCGTGGTGAAACTCCCCTCACTAATCATGTCAATGATGATTGTACAGCTGACAAGCACAATGATCATATTCATGCAGATAGTAACATTATTACTGCTGAGTCATCTGATACTGTTAGTGAAACTGAGATAAGTGGTGATGTTCGTGAGTGTTTAGAGAATATCATCACCAAAGTTGTACTAAATTTCAGTACATCAGGTATCATTCCAAGAACAATTAATCAAATGAATCCAATTGAAGGACAGTCAGTCAGAGAAGATTCCAGCAGTGCAGGTATACTGTACGCATATCCACAAATTGATAATGCTCATCCAGTAGCATCATCAACAATTCTGAGCAGAGACACACCTGCCAGCAATGAAAAAGATGTGCATTTTGTCGTGACTCACACAAATGATTGTGGAAAAGCAGCTGAACTGCCACCAATACCAGTTAGGCCTTTGTGTCAAGATGTTCTCTCTTTCCTTCAAGAAAGTGTAAGTGGCAGCCATCCATCTCAGTCAGAGGTCGAAGACAGTAGTGTTGTCAGGCCTGCACATCAAAAAGAAATGCAACATAAATTGATGGAAAGTAAAAATACCTGCAGTTTCTGCATGTTTGGAATGAAAGAGCTTATTGCAGTTGCTGGTAAAGCAGAAGCAACTTTTACTTCTGAAGCTACCCAAACCAGTGATGTTTTTGATATAATTGAAGACAGGTGGAATTTGGTTACGTTAGAAATGTTTCGAAGGTCATTAGCACTGCCAGCTCCTGTTTCTTCAGCTATATTATATTCAGTAATGTCTGTAGCAAGAAAAGCAATTCAACGTGTTGAAAAATTAGATGAAGCTGAAGGGAGTCAAATTTTACCGACTGTATTACAATATCCTAAGGAATCACAATTCCCTAATTTATATGTAGAAACACCAAATGAATTTCATGAAGATTTTGACAGAACCACTGACTTTAATGATATTTGTGTATGTTGCGGAAATAGTTTGAGAATTTGTGGCCATGAGGAGCTTCCGTCCACTCCCGGAATAGGTGGAACAAGTCAGGGTGAATTTATGGTTGTATGTACACCACCTGAGGTTGAATATGCTTCTGATAGTGACCAGCCAGTGATTTTAGTTCATAGTTCTAGTATTAGTGCTGAGTCTAGTAGCCAAGCTTTGAGCGAGACAATCTCTGATATGAATGTCCCAGGCGTAAAAAAATATCACATGCATATGCAAAGAAAAGAATCTGAGTACATGCCCAGTCAGTTTTTGGATTTGGATTATGAAAGATCACAAGTTTTGGAAAGCACATCTAGTAACTGTTCTTCTTCTAGTGCTGAAAATTCTGATCAAGAAGGAAGAAGAAGAAGAAGGAATACAATTTTCAATTTGACTTCACCCGAGAGTAACATTGATAAACAGTTCTTAAAGAAACATCGAAAGTCTCTAATTAAACAGGAGGATTCTAAACACAAGTTGGGGAATCGTTCCTCAAAAGGCCAAATTGCTGAAGCGATAATTGAGGATGCAAAATTTGAGAAATTTGCTCAACATTTTGAGCAATTTGTAGAAGAGAAAAGGCGGAAATTATCCACTATCTTTAGTAAGAAAGAATTGGAAGCGCCACGCCGAAAATCATTTCTTGGTGAGAAAACTGAGAAGAAAGAAATGAAAAGTTCTCCTCGAGTTTCTAAACTTGGTCCAGATACTATGATAAGACCAAAAGAAAAAGAAATGAGAAAAAAATCTTATAAAGCATCAAATCTTGATGCAGAAACAGATGCAGATACAGAAAGGCTTCAGAAGCAAGAAAAAAGAAGAAAATCTCGTCGAAAGTCTATTGTTCACCAAACCGTTATGGAAAAACTTGAAGAAGCAAGAAATAAGTCTCGTCGACAATCGTATTTTCTAGAAAAACTCGAAGAAGGGAAAAGGGCCAATCAACAGACATATGTTGACCAAAACACTAAAACAAAACTTGAGGAAGGAAGAAGAAAATCTCGTCGTGAATCATATCTTTTGGAAAAACTTGAAAGGCGACAAACGTCTCATCAAAGATTGTCTGTTTCATCACGCCGAGGAAGTGCCTTTGATGTAGTTGATCACGAAAAGCCAAGTGAAAGTGAAGTGCATGCTCCAGCAATTAAATACTCTCTGCTTAGTGAAGGTACTCGTGCTCGCCAGTCACTTGACTATGAACAAGTCATTAAGAAAACGCTGAGACATAAAGGTTTATCACAAAAAGGGACAGAAGAAAATGATGGTGACACAACTTTGTTAGATGCTGAAAGAGCTGACGCATACAGAATTAGATCTACTAGTTCACACCAGAGTGACAGTAAAAGAAAAACATCAGTGTTGCACATAACTCTTAGTGATGATGATACCAGAAAAAAAGAGCAAATGACTAAACGAGATGTTGTTGGGCTAGAACCACATGCAAATGTAGTGAAGAAACAAAAATCTCGCGGTCAACTTGCGGCACATGAGAAGAAAAAGAATGAAGAGCAGGTTTTGACAGCAAAACAAGATACTGATAAGACATTTCCATCTAGTATCGATGGGAGTAGGCAGACATCTGTAGTTTCATTAGGTGAAAAGCGAAAAAAAGCAGATGTAGAAGATCATTTGAAAGTTAAGCACCCTATTAGTCAATCTGCACGCCAATTTCATGTGATCAGTTACATCTGGTCTTCTAGGTTGTTTTACCAACTTGGCTGGACTCTATTTCCATTTTCTAAGCCCAGTACACCACCAAAGAAAATAGACCAAGTAGAATTTGTAACACTTTGTAGAGAAACTAAGGATTATAAATTTAGACGATATTCTTATGCAGATTCTGCACAATTGTTCTGTATTACATTTGAAGATGGCACTGGAACTGTGTACTATCCAACTGGCAATTTGGCAATAATCGCTACCAAAGATTCCACAGTTCAGCAATATCAGTACATGGTATGGTCTGACAGAAAAGTAAACCCTATCATGTTGGCAACATTTAGCACTTCAGGCTCGGCTACTTGTTATTATCCAAATGGTCAAATTAACACCTGTTTAACAAAGCTTGGTGGAGTAATGCTTGATGAGCTTGGTAATATTCGCAGAAAATGGTCATGGTTTAAAGTCGTTTCTCGAAACATTAGCTCACTGTTTGACCCAATTAAGATTATGTTGAATGAGTATGTTAGTGTGCATATTGTCAGTCAGAGTCATATTACAATAAAATTTGCCCATGGAAAAAAAAGATGTCAATTTGATGCTGGTGCGTTGGTGAAGATTTGTGGGTTATATGTACCTGTAATGCAAGATTTGGAGACAGAATATGCTGAACTGGATGAAAAAAAGTCCCATGTAAAAGACTTACTTTATCGTTTAGGTGCAGAATGTGTTAGGACTGACAGGAATGTGAAACGTTCTACACGACGAAAAATTGTACAAAAACGAGACACATCTTCTCCAGTGAGCAGTCCATCAACTATGACTAGAGACTCACTTACTAGTCTTGAATCTCAAAGACTATCAACATGTGACAAAAAACCCAAGAAGTTAAAACGAAAAAGAGCTTCCGCAGCTCAGAGTTTCAATAGTAAACCTGGAAATAAAACGATTGAGACACCATCGAACAGACGTCGATCAACTAAGGTTAGTGTAAATATTCGAAAGTATAGATTGGGTTCGGAAGTTGAGAACAGCGAAGTTGCTACTGACAAAAGGACGGTGATAGATGATGCTGAAATCTGTAAGCCAGTATCTGGTGAACCACCTGTGAGACAAGAGTTACCAAGAAATCGACTGCATAGTAAGCGATCTGGAAACAAGGATGGACATGGAAAAAAATCTAGGGCTTGGGAGACTAGTATATCAAGTACTCCTACAAATCCTTCGGTAATATCAAACAGTACACTTCAAAAAGAATGGGAAACAGACAAGGTTGTTGCCGCTGATACAGTTTCAGGAGAACAGGAAGAGAAATCATCTACTAGGCCCCATAGGTTGAAGAATAATCGATTCAGTCGTCAGAGTTCAATAAGAAGTGAAGGTGTTCCTCCTAGAAAAGCAATCTCCAATGACTGCCAGACAAATCACAACACGTCAACTGGTAGGAATGATCGTCTTTCACAAGAGGAGCTGGAAAATAAGGAGCCAAACGCAAAACGCAAAACAGCTAATACAAAGAATGCAGTGAAAAAGTCTGGAGACAGTCGTTTGAAGCGTGACACTTTTGTTAACTGAGTGTACTCGCAAATAATTCTTTTATATACTCATTACCTAGCTAATAATTTCAAACTACCATGATATTTGCTCCTTGTTATCCGAATCGACTATTCGTGTACTGAAGTGCATATGATTTTATATGCACAGTGTAATTTTTAAAATTATGTGCTTTTTTGTTAAAGTCTGTAAAATTGAAATTGTGTGAACTGTTTCTGACAATAATTAATCATAGATATAGATATAAATGTAGGCCTTGATCACTAATGGTATTAATCATAGAGATAAATATAACAAATGTGTAATTTATATTTGCTAAAATAAATTATGTTTTTTTGAAGCCTTTAAGTGATAAGCATTGTTAACTTTGCTCTGTAATAATATTTTTCACATCTACAAATTGACAAAATCAAGGATGATTGGCTCGGCTGCAAAACTTCCACAAAATTTTATTAATTGTAATCCTACAGTCAAGATTATAGGTTAGCAAACTTGTAGTAATGCGACATAAGTTATTCAGTATTGTATAAAAATAAGTACAGTTCGTAAAGGACCATCATTGTTGTATTTTCCCTTGCATGAGCAAGCATGGTATTACATTGCTGTAAATTCCGAACTTTTCTTTTGTTACACTTGTGTGAAGCAAACAATTTCATTTAATATAATGTATTGCAAAGGTCTTGATTCAATCAAAACTCAATCTTAAGTTTTTCACATTTCCTACCTTTGTCAATGTTGGTTCCATCGTAGATTTATTCCACCAGTTTGTATGTAAACAGTGACGATTAAGATGGTTCGGCCACAAGATAATTATTAATAAGTAGGTGAACATTCACATAGCAACTACAGTCAGTCTTAAAGGAGTAACAAGGTAAATTGTCTCACTGTTTAACTTTTTATCCCTTTAAGGTTGTTAGGAGGCTAACAGATTATGTAAAGGTGTTATTTTAAAAAGCAATCCACATTGTCTTGTAGACCATTTCTTCCATTCCTTATTCCTAAATAGTTACAGATCAACCTCCGATGACAACCTCTAACAACATTAAATCACCTGACTGTTGACATTTATTAGTGATCGGTCATGACTCAAACGTGCTGCAATTCTCTTAAATTAAGGATGAAAAAGAGGCAAACACACAAAAATAGATATTTTTGTTTTTCATTTCCCCTGTGGTCTGTTCAACAAGTGAACACAGATGAAATGATACTAAATTGAGATGTTTTGCAATTGAGATAAATATGAAGTTATCAAGGAAAATAGCCAGTGGAGGCTGGAGCACTAACTAAGGAAATTATATTGGAAGTACCACTGATTGTATAATAATGTCAGTTAACTCTGAAGATGTAAAAGTGCCACTTAAAGTGAAATGACTGAAAGTAATAGGGATAAAATTATGGAAATTATATTTTGGATCCAAAAAAAATTAACTAGAAACATCAATGGTTTATTTTCTTCACATATTTAATATAATACACAGTCAAACCTCGTTACAAAGCCTCCTTTTATAATACCAACCTCGCTTAACAGCTAAATTTTTAGCAAAGCAAAGTGTTTTTATTTGCACAGACATGTACGTATTAATGCACATCATTTTACTGCAAAACTCGCATTAAAGCCAACTTTTTTGCTGTCCCAAAGAAGATGGCATAAATAGGTTTGACTGTACAGGCATAATCATTGAGTGAGATAGGGACTCAGGGAGAGTACTTACTAACATGAGTATCAGCCAACCTTCTGTTTATATTCCTTTTCAAGAAATGTGCTCCTTTTGCATTTGGTTTTGGTTAGCAGACATGCATTAACTTTTTCGCATTGTCATGTAATTTATGGTGCTTCTTTGCCATGGAAGTAGATGGAACATCCATATTAAATACGTTACTTGGGTGGAACATAATTAATTCCAAGCTCATCAGCATCAAGCAATCTTTCTTTTTGGTATTCCAATGATCGTGACACATACGAGTCACACGATAAATACGAAGCAAGTGTAGTATGTGAATATTGTGTATGTTACTGTAATTCATAAATGGACACTGTTATTATATCACGTCATATTATAATTGTTAAGTATCAAGCAGTGTCAGAGTCTTTGGCAGTGTTTACCAGATGTCTGGAATGCCATATCCACTGCTGTGTATCTAGCATAAACAATTTACTGTAGCAAGAGTAGCTATAGCGTAAATAACGCAATAATGTATACATATGTTTGATAATTGGGTGCATTGAAAACAATTAGAAGGTGATTTTAATGCATTCCATATGTTTGGTAAATACTGTTTTATGGTGGTATTGTATAATTTTGTATTGTCCTGCATTGTACTGTACTGTGTTGTGCTTTTTTGTACTTTACTGTATCGTATTGTGCGTATTTTGTATTGTATGAATTATATTACAATAACTATATTGTATCATATTATGTCATTTCAATTATATCATTTTAAAATTTTGCATTAATTCCAATTGATGTAACTTGACTATGACCCACCAATCTCATCGATACACCACCTCATGGGACTAAGGGTGATGATTACAGATAGGAAACTCACCATGCAGAGCTGGTAGCATGGTAAGTTTGGCAGTGTGGCAACTTTGGCAGTTTGGCGATTTGACAATGTGGCAGCAGGATAGGGTGTTATTTCTATACTGGTGTTTTAGGAAGTAGAGATGTTGTATGAGAGGAAAGGGCGTAGGTTTCGATAATTGTTATTAGGAGATGAATCATGAATGTTCTCAGTGTCTCGTGGCAGTCTATAGAAAGTTCCAAAATTTCATACGGCTCTGCATGGTACAGAATCAGCATTCATACTAAATGTATTCACATTTAGTAATGTTATTAATCTATACTAGAAACCATTCTATAAGCCTCCTACACTAGCACATACTGGTGCACACAGTGCCATAATGGGTAAATTGCAGTTTAGGTGATTGTTTTTCAAGGCACTCTCACATTTCCCAAATCAGAAATATCACTGAAAGCAGGGCTACAATAGAAGGATGCATCCTTTATCTACACACTTATGTAAAGAAACGTTGAAACATACCTCCTATTTATAAAAATTAATAATTTTAAAAAAAACTTACTGTTAGCGTCACAAAAATGGACTAAGATTGAGTGATTTCATGAAATATTTTCATTTGGAAGTTAGTAGAGAGCAATATTTTTTGTCTACTACTGTGAGCGACAGCTAGGAAATAACCACGCTTCACAAAATAAGAACCAAAGTGTAAACTTACTGAAAAGTTAAAAAGAGCTTCAGGCGAATTTTCTGTACATGTTCCATTTTGCAGCGTTTGTGTGCCAGTAAGTGGCGTACTCTACCAGCACTGTTTTGTAACTTTTGTTTCTCTTTCGAAACGCAGCATAACTAGAGTTTTTTATTACACAATAAAAGAATTAATATTGGAACATATGATAATTTGAGGCTTCATACTGTACAAAAAAGGTGATTACGAAGATTGTTTATTAGTTGGTTAGTTAGCTAAGCTGGTCAGGCAGTCAATTAATTAGTTTTGGCCAGTTGCGGTATGACAGCTTGGTGTTCTTGGCATTCTTGGTGGCTTGGCACTCTTGGTGATTTTCCATTCTTGGTGGCATGGCGTTTTTGGCTGCATGGCATTCTTGGCGTTTTTGGCGGCTGGGCGATAGAGTGGGAAAGGAGGTTTGGAGTGGGAAGGAGGTAGAGTGACGGCAGTGGGACTGACATAGAAGGTAATAGGGTGTCAAGAGAACCACCTAAACTGCAAGTGCACCAGTATCGCTTTTCCTCAGTTAAACTGTGCTCAACAAATCTTAAGATAAACTTGTTGGGCACCGAGTAACCCACTAGCCGAAGTATAGGACAATTGGCATACATAGCCGAAGTATAGGACAATTGGCATACATGGGCTAGCCCCAGCAGGATGCGTCGAACATGGGCTGCCCAAGTATGACACTAGAGACAGGTCACAAATTGAGTTGTTAACCGTACTGGCAGCACCCGTTGTCCTTGTTTATTTAATAATAATAACTGAAAATGTCAAAAACGTTGAATAATTTATTATATATTTGGTAAAATAAAAGAATCTTATTTTGAGTTAGTAAAATTTCCAATATTAAATTTGGCTTCGATATTAATCTTTTTGAAGTGAAATAAGCCCACTTCTTAGGCGATTCCAACATTTGCTTAAGGTATATCATTTTTATTTTGTCTCGCTTCACAGACAGGTGACCCGTTTCACTACCTCTTGGACAAATAATTGTTTAATACTAAGTAAATGGGCTAGTGAGCTATGTGCCCTACATAGTTCCTCTCTTTAAAGCATTAGATACTTAGTTGAATGTTATGATGATATTAATGGAGCTAATAATAATGATGATATTACTGTAAAAGCACATTGTAAATTGTCAAGGAGTATCCATCATTATTGTAAAGCTACTTTTCATAATTCTCGACAGCAATCACTAGTGTCCTACTTGGGCTACGCATGTACGATACTGCTTTTCCGCAAATTTAGCACATGCGTTTTACCGGTTTATTCGGCGCCCTACAAAACTGATTAGAATTCAAAAAATGATCAGTTGGCTAACATTCACCAGCTGGTAGAGCTTAATTAAAAAGAGAATGTAATACGGAAACGTTCACTATTGAGAGATTAAATTAAGATAGTGGTAGTATTCTTATATTGATGCTTATATCCATGGTGACGATTATGGTGGCGATTGCCTTAGAAAAGACGGATGGATGGATGGATGAAGAATTCTCATATTGCCACGTACAGTCATGCACGATTTTGCACCCGTAGAAGTTGTGCGCGACTAGTACGATTAGATTATACGTGCCTAAAAATATTTTGCAATCAAAGTATATTTTCAAATTTTTATTTAAAAGAAGGCTAGAACTAGTTAAAGTTTATATCCTCACGTGAGACGTTCGTGCTTGTTCGATATCCTGTGTCCCGTCTCATTGTACATGCTTCCTTGCCAAGTACTGCCTCACGGTATTGTGCGCAACGCGGCATGGGTCAACGTGGTACATTATTCCAAGGTACGTGGAGAGGCGATACGTGGCGCCTCAGTACACGGCACTGTCGAGCAAGTGCGAATGTTCCATGTAGTATTCTCAGGCACTAATTTAGTAATTAGCTAACGCATGTCAATTTGATTGGACACCTGTTAGTAACAATATTAGTCGTATAAAATTATAGCAAATTAAATATTATAATAGTTTTTAGTTGCTACAGGCGAAGCGGTGACGAATGAACATTAATTACTGAGTCAGCCACCGTATCATTAAAGTTTTTGAGTAATATTTTCAAGTCAGACTCGAGTCCCTACTGAAAACCAAGGCATGAGATAGTAGTGAGTTCAAAAGCTAAGGGCGTTTTAAGGGGAATGACTGGTCACTGATAAGGAACAATAAATAAGAACCACCTGCTTTAGAAACGGGTTACAACATTTCAGGTGCCCAAAATCGGGACAAAGGACATTTCGCAGAGCATACCTGTAAGCAGGCCCATCAAAATACTTGGATACCAACTGCAAATGTAACATATTTTTGGCTCTTTCTTTATATATTTAAACACAATGCTTAAATATAATTTTATGATATCGAAAAATCTAGTATTACTTGTTACTGAATTTTATTAATGCCAGAAATAATTGTATATGTACCTTTAATAGAATAATTTAAATATCTGTATAACCCCATTAAAATAATTTAAAGCTGTACCACATATGTGGTGCCTACAAGCTTCTCTTACCTTAGTGTAAGGCCATTAATATTGAACACTAGCTGTTCGTAATTAAGCATGTTTATCAAGGGCCTTGTGACGTTAAAATGCAGTCATACTTATTGATAGTAAGTGTACAGTTCGGATCATTATGTCCGTTTTAAAACTACTCAGTGAAGTGCAGCAAGATTGCTAATTTAAAGGAAATGATGATGGTTTTTCAGATCTTATCCTACTTTGAAGTATAGCAAAAAGCATACATTCTAACACTTAGATAATAATGCCAAAGTGTTTAATGGCCGGTGAGCCACAACAGGCAATGACTTCACAACTGAACATAATTTTCTAGTAAAAACATTCCATGAGCTTTTTGTGCATATTTACAATAGCAAAAATTGAAGTACATTGTTATCTTACAGCTTTGTCTATGGTTTGCATGAACTTTCCAAATTGTAAGTAAAAGACATTTTAATTCCGAGTTTACGTTTGTGATTTCACGAATGTAACATTTGAAATGTGTTTGATGAACAGCACCTATTTTTTGTACAATGCATTTCCGAATACAAGCGCTGTTGTCCATCTTATTAGAGAGTGACGAAAACCGTGAAATAGCCAAAAAAACTAATCGCGCAAATGCGAAATTCAACTCTTCTGGTGATAAATCTTTAAAGTAAAGCATTATAACAGGAAAGGACATGAAACTTAGCATGTTGGGTTTATTTTAGTGCTATTGCCTAACTTTAGAAAAATGTAGCAAAGCAATTTGCAGAAAAATTGTCTATAAAGCATAAACTTAATTTTTATTATCGCACTATAGAAATTTTCCAGGATGGTGTTTGCTGCCATTCACTTGAAATTGTGATGTAAGTGGTGGACATTGTGTGAAAAGTTCAGATTTTGGCCAGATCCAGTTGTAAAATTGCCAGTCTTTTTTGTATTTGGTTATCGTTATTTTGCAATTATTAGTTATTTGCATCGTTTTTGCCATATCAAATACAAAATTTGAATTGTTTGCCCGAAGTCTTTTGGTGTAAGAATTGTGAAATGACTTGTGTTTTTGAATTTCCTACTACAGGGTGATTTCATGCTTGAGATATAGTCTCCTGCATCATTCGTGTCATGTTACACCAAACAGCGACAAACAATAATGATACATTTATGACAGTGCAGCAGTAATGTTACCGCTTTCCAAGTTCTGCTTGTACATCACCACTTTAAAGATTTGGGAAGCGCTTTTGTAATTGATGTTTTGATTTAAGTTCAGTTTTAGTAAAAAGTGAAAAAGTTTGTATTTACTCTCGTTCTATTCATGAAAATTCGTCAAAAATTCAATTCTGCTGTTCCCAGTGATGAAAACCTTTGATTCGGTTCATTAAATTAAAGTGCAGGTTCTTGCAACTTAATTATGAGTGTAAGGAAATACCAGTGTAGTAGTGTAACAAACTTAGCGAGAGTGCTATCATATGAAAATTGTAGTTGGATGTGTGCAGAAGATGCTAAAGAGAAAAAGGAAGTAATAGAAGAGAATAGCAAGCCATTTTAAAGTAAGAAATTAAAGGATAGGATGGCAAAAATAAAACAAGAAGTGTTAGGACTGGCACCAGTGTGATTTGGAGAGGTAAAAAAGTGAAAGTGATATTAACAACCTGAAAGAAGAAGCATTTGCTGTATTAGTAAAGTCAGAATACTGTAAGCTTGAAGATAAGTGTGTATTTAGGCAATATTTTAAATCTAATAAAAAAGTTACTAATTTGTCAACTTTCTCACCTGTTAGCTTATTTTTGCAGCATTAATTTACTAAAAATCAAGATTTATTTTCCCATTTTAGAATTTTTAAGATGTCTGCAAAGCAGATGTGTGAAGGTCCACTTGTTGTAGATCTGGCTGAACAGAATGATGCGGCTGTGTATTCTCTTGATAGATGTTCCAACATGACACGTCATATTAGAAAAGTGGTTAGCAATCCACTGCAGGGTGACTCACAGTCCGCAGAATCTAATTGGCAAAATCACGCTGGAAATTTGGCTGATAACACCTGGAAAAGTGCAATGTCACCTGTGAGTCAAAATTTGCCCGAACATTTAAATGGTAATGCTTCTCAGATAGCGTTACCGTCAAGTAATAAAAATAATGCCAGAAATTTGGTTGACAGCAGTCAGCCAAAGCTGTCACTGTCTACTAAACGCAGGGATGCTAGCTGTTTTGTTGACCCACCATTATTCACTAAACAGAATAATACCGAAATGAAGCTTTGTAATGGAAGACACAGTGCACCATCATCTACTTTGCACAGTGGTGCCAGAAGCATTGTTAGTAGTACCCAACAGAGTATGCCATCGTGTATTCAGGCAAACTCTTCTTGTCAAAGTTTTGTTAGTAACTCATCTGGTAGTTTTCCTTGTGAGGTATCATCCCGCAGCCCAGGAATTAATAGAAAAAAAGTTTTGCAATACTTAAGGTTTGTGAAGTTTCAAAAACGAAAGTTGATAAGTCAGCTTAAAAATGGAAATTTGACAAATTCACAGAAGTGGCCGATAAGGCTTCAATTGAAGGAGTTCTATTGGCGTGAAAGAGTTGCTAAGAGGCATCTTAAAGAGAGGCAGAAGTCGAAGACTCGCTCAAAGAAGAACAGTTTACATGAGAAAAGTGCCGTGCCTTTGGGGAGGGTCGTATTAGGAAAGGCTGCTGTCATGGTGACATCTGGACAGGCAGAAGTTAATTCATTGCCAGCCACATCGGAAACTGCCAATGTTAAAATCCCCGAACCTTGTCTTCTAAGTCGGACTAATTCTTCAGCTGATGTGGAAATTATTGAAGTTAATATGCCAAAGGATAGCCCTGATAGTCCTGATGAAAAATTGTCAAACCAACAAGATAATGAATGTGGATTTCGAGTAGCAAACAGATCTGGTGCAAGTACCCCATCTTTGTTCACAGCCAATGCAGACTTTGTACCAAATGCTATGGGCAGGCAAGCACCATCATTATGTCAAACCAGTTCTTTTGATCCACGATTGGCACATGAAGATCGGCTGAGGAGCCTTGTTGTAAGGAGCAAAATCATCTATAGAAAGTGGAGGAAATCAGTGAAGAGATTATTGAAACGAAACAACAAACGTGCAAAATGTGCTAAAGTCATGTCAGCGGCATCTTGGGAAGGGGGCACTGGAACAGTAACATCAGGACAGGCTACTGCTCTCCCTGTAGATAATGGTGTTCAAGCTCATGTTCAAGATTGGCCTACTTCTATAGAGCCAGTAGAAGTTGTTGAATTAAGCCGACCTATGTCAGGTATGATTCGTGAACCTCAAACTAAATCAAAGGATTGGCGGTCATGCAAGACGAATAATCGTAGGAAATTTCTAGTTGATTTACCTGTGGATGAAGGTCCTACATCCATATCAAGATTTGCAGAAAACTGTGAACAGAATCACATCGTTCCTAATGCCGATGAAAAAGCGTCTGGTAATACTAATAATGATGTTGAAGTCATTCAAGTTATTCAGAATGTGCAGGGCATTGATGGCACGTGCAATGATGGTTTAATGCAGGATTTACAGAAAACACGGACTAGTGATGGTAATTCTGATGTTGTACTCATGCAGCGTATGCAAAACATTCAGCCAAGTAATGATGCTCAAATAGTTCAAAAGGCACGAATCAAGGATAAGGAAGTAGTTCAGGGTTTTGAAAAATCAGTAGGAAGTAATATTAATTCTGATTTTGAATCAGAGGGTGCAAATGGTAACACTGATAATTCATTAGCGCATGTCTCTCTTGCTGGTACATCTAGTGCTAGAGCTCGTACAAGTGCTTTCCAAGAAACACAGCTTACTTTTTCATCACCAAAGCCTTTTTCGAAAGCTCTTACTGGCCAGAAGAGGCCAAAATTGGGCAAAATTGGCAATGTGTCTGCCATTTCAAATCCAGCGCCTTCTGCACCTGGAACTTCCCGGTTCCAAGTCAGAGGCAATTTATTATTCATTCAGCCACAAAGCTCTGAGTGTCATGAAAATACAGCACATAAATCGTATATTACTGCACCATCTGGCAATGAACGTCTAAGAGATCAGAATCAGACAGCGGGTCAACAGAAGACAAATTTGCCTAAGAAGAAGGAGTTCACATCTATGGAGCCGGAAGTAGTGTCGTGCAGAGAGGAATCCACAGCTATTATTCCAGCATCGTCGGCTTACAAGTAAGGTTTTAATTTTAAAAGTACTAGTTAGCTTTTTTGCAGTCATTAATTTTTTGAAGTGAGGTTCTCGTAAGTAATGCTTGGTTAGGTTTGTTGCTGCCGCTGAGTGTTCATTAAGCAATGTGTTGTTAATTTTTTGTTTTTCCAGTGGTTTTGAACAGTTAAAGAGTTTGTAGATAGATGATGCTGTGTGAGCAAGTTGGCTTGCCTTAATTAGGGCAGAGTGTCCCTTTGTACAAATTTAACAAAGCCAGGTAAACAGGCATGTATTAAATCAGCCTGTCATTTCTGTGCATACATAGTTTTGGAAAAGTGGTCACGTTTTTGCTAAAGCTATGTTATTTTATGTTTTTTTGTGCATCAGTTATAGTCACATTTGAGCCATCTGTTATGTTGCTTAGCAACTGTCACTGCTTGTAACTAAGGTCACGTGAATATAGTGTTTTGTTATGGCAAATACGGTCTGTCACTGTGCCGAAAGAAGATGAAATTTTCGTAAGCTTTTAGTTAAAAGACTGAAAACTGTTGTTAGCGGGATGCAAACTTCATCAAATTTTGAATATTTTATTTGAACTATGTACTTTTTAATTGCAAGCTCAATATTTTAGGCCACTTAACTATTTGGTCCTTTGTGATCTAGACAAGTTCTTTTCTAGTCCTAACATTTCCCCAGTTCTTACAGTTTGTTCAAGTGAATAGTTTTCTCAATTTAATTATTTTTGCTTATATAATCAAGATTAATTTTCTGGCTAATTGAAGCCTGGAATTGCATGTGATTAATTAATTAACTATATGGTTTTAATTTTTAAAATTACTAATAACTGGTCTAAGACATTAGCTTGTACATGTATCTCAGAGGCCTGTAGTTCACTTCTAATTTTGCTAAATTTCCTGCCTTGATAATTTGGCAAAGAGGAGAAAACATCGATATTTTTTTATTTGCAAACTGCGGCTACCAATGAAATTTTTGGCCTCTGAGCTTTTATCTAACAAGTGTTTACTCCGAATGTGAATAGTAGCATCAGTAATATTATTTATAAGTTACAAATTCGGTTTTGTGATAGTGAATGGCAGAAAAATGAGTAATTGCTTTAATGGCATTCTAATACTACAAACAAGATAAATTTGTGTGGATTACAATAAGTGATCCAATCCGGTAACTAGCATTAGAAATTAACTTTTGTTCAGTCACTACATTTATTTAAATCGGCAAATTAGCAGATTCAATTCCAAGAACGTAATGTATGATGTGTAGAAGTCATGCAATTATATTATTATAAAAAAGTTATTAATAAAGCCGCTTAACTTAGTAATTAGATTGAATGAAAATTTGATTTTGGTTGTTTCAAGTGCTGCATGCATACTGAGCATTAATAAATTATTTGAAAACTCATCAACTTATTTGAAAACTTGAAAAAGTGCAATCAAACTGTTTGTGAATGTTATACATACAAAATATTAGCAAGTGATTTCTAAGACTGCTTCAAGCAAATTTCTACAGTAAAACACCCAAGTTTGTGCCACAATTTTAACTTTTCAACTTTTTTGCGTAATGTGCAATGAGCTGTATACCAAAGTGTTAGTTCTCTTGCTAATAAAAACTGTTAATTTTCTCTTTGGTACTAAACTCGTTATGCAGTTCTTAGAAGTTCATTGGCAGTTTGCACCTTTTTTTTATTTTTTGCATGAATTAAACCATCGGCTATCGAAATGCATTAACTGGAAATGAACTCTGCACCCAAGAAATCTAGCACCCATATATTATTGTTACGTTCATTTCAGAGCTTACAAGTTGAGTGATGATCTTGCATGTGTGTGTGTGTCTTGCCCGACACAGGAGATTGCCCTGAAGGGGAAAGTGTCAGTTCGCGTCATTCTGGGAAAAGTGACTGTTCTGGGTTATATACTTCAACCGAGGAAGGCCTACTTCGATGTGTATTCTCCGGAGACAACCTCACTACTGTCTTTCAAGTGCGAGCGGGGGTATGCAAGATTTATGTAGCTTTTTGCGCTTATGCTTTGCATGTGCTGGTTCCATTTTCCGGGATAACTGAGACTTGTGTGTGTGGTTCTATTTATTTATTCGACTTTGGCTCATTTTCAGCACCAAGGCTCCTGTTTTTGCAAAGACCGTCTTGCAAGCCGTGATGAAAGAGAAAAACGTGCCAAAAATGTTAGCTGATACGATTCTGGCTCGAACTCACAAAAATGCTGTAGTGTTTTTACTTCGTAAGGTATGGTAAGCTTACTTTTTTGCATGTTTTTGTCACAAACAAGCCACATAGCAATTTTTGTTTCTGCTAGTGTATAATTAGATCTTTTATTGTAGATTGGATATGATTATCCTGATATATTTATTTTTCTAAGGGAGGTATGTCTCTCCACAGTTGATCTTAGTTTACGTATTGTAGATGCACAACAAACTTAAGCATTTTGCTTGTCGTGCTTCACATCCTACTTCCCAGAGAATAAGCATTAATGTTTTATTTCCTGTGAATAGATTATGATTTTTTCTGTATTTTTCATAAAAAGACTTGTGTCGAGGTGAATAGTCGAGAGCGGCTTTTTTACATATTTAGTGACTGAAGTTAGGCAATACTAAGACAGAGCTCTCTGCGGTTCAGCAACTCATCTTAGAGGATTATGATTTACTAGACATTGGTTCCGGTCCGGCTACAAGACTGTGTAGGGCCAGCAGACGGATGTGCTTTATTCTCTCTTGCAGAGTATCATATTGTATCAAGATACGTGATATCTAATTTTAACTGACTGGCCACTGGATTTGAGCTAACCGTTCCATATAAATATTTAAGCCATCATAATCTTTTTGTCTTTATGCAAGATGAGCAAACAAGTGAACTAAGGCAACTAAAATGAAGCTTTATTAGCCTTTGTGGAAATAAGTAGTTCTTTGTATGTGTGCTATAGTGAATAATAGTCTGTTAACTACTGGCAAAATGCCCAAATCTTGTGCTGGCTGTTGAAATGTGTATGTTCTTGATTACCTAAAAATATAGATACTTAATGAGCACTGTATACATTCATAGCTCACACTTTTGTTTTTATCTTTATCATCTCATCTTAAACTTTTATATGTTTTAGCTGAATGACGTACCATGCCAGTACATCAGCAAATTCCGGGAATACCGTTTCTTGTTCGACTGCGGCACTTTACGAGGAGGTTTGCGCAACGTCAACGCATCCATCGACTTTCTTGGCTGCCATTTTGCTGACCCACAGCAGGTGCGCACCGTGTGCATAACACCTAGTGGTCGTGAAGCTGGGGAGAAAGTAAAACAGGCTGTCGTAAATGCAACAGGTTTAAAATAATTTAATTATAATAAACCTTGTGTAGCAAAGTATGTAGTTAATAGTGAAGTGTTTAAAAGTAAATGTGAGAACATTTTTCAGTAAGTCACTTTAACACGTAAAAGAATTGCCGTAATTAGGCTGGCAATAAAAATGCTTCTGTTTCCGTTTAATCACCCGGGTAATAATTTTTTATCACACACCCAGTCATGAATTTTATATTTTTTATGTTCTTATATTTACCTGACGCAGTCACATAAAAGCGTATTTTTTTAATTTGAAATATTGTTACAGCAAGCCAGCCATGTTTTCTACTGCTAACCGTGACTAGGATTTCCATTTTGTAAGATGTCGATTGTCTCATTGGAAGCTAAAAAGTATCACTTTTTTCGCTAAATTAGCATGTTGTAGTAGTGTTGCAGCTTATACCATAATTAACTGAACATGCATTCATACCTTACAAAAGAGACTATACAACAATCGATAATTATATGATAATTTAGTAATGTGAAACTAAAAAAACAAGTCAGTAAAAATGTATTGAAAAAATTTAAAACATTACTGCAAACAAACAAGCTTTGATTTCAACGGTTTTTTACTATTCCACATTTCAGCAAAGATAATTCTAATTAACAACATTAATTTTATGACAATTTTTATTTTGCTGCCATGCATTCAAATTGGGGAGCAGAAAAACAAAGCCCTTGATTCGAAAAGCATTTTCCCAACAATAATCCATCATAATTATATGCCATACGCTCTCTTATTTGCTGGACTTTCTGCTAATTCGTTTTGTCATTTATTGGTTCTTCTATTCACACCGTTCATTCATTCTTTTACTCTTTATTTATGCCTTCATTTACTTGTTGGTTTTTACTCATTTCACACACGTTCTTGCATAAATAAGTTAACTGATCGTTCATTCGAAAATTCACTCGTTTGTCCATCATTTTATCGACTTTAAATGATTTGTTCAATGGTACACTCAGTGTTTGACTTATTCGATTTATCTGTCTGTTGACTCGTGGAATTTATTTATCCGTTTATTCATTCATTCATTCGTTCATTCATCCATTCGTTTATTCTTGTAGTCAATAATTCATTTATTGAGCTATCAGTTCATGCATTCATTTTGTCAGTCACCAATTCTGTCATGACTGATGCTTATATAATTTTTTCTTTATATGTTGTTTTCATAGTGTAGCTGATTCTCTTTATTATTCTCTTATCTTTATTATGTAGATAGACCACAGGTGGTAGTTGTTTGTGGAGGGAAGAACGTCGGGAAGTCAACCTTCTGTAGATTTCTAATCAACAGTTTGCTAAGTGACCATCGGTAAGCCAATTATCAAAAATGATTACTTGTATAACTGTGATATGCTGGACAGTAGAAGTTAGCTGTCTTTCTACGATGACTGTGTTTGTATTCAAACTGTATTTATGACTGTGAATAACTCGCCTTTGTTAAAAGTGTCTCCATACTGGAGTCTTTATTATCTCTGAGAGGCTGAGCACATAATTTTGCTAATGCCAGTGATGGTGTTTCACTGTGAGCTACAGGGCGAGTGTATGCTACTAGAAACTAAATTCAAATTGAATAGGATTTTTGGTTTTCAAAATCAAATCTAATCAAATTTCAAGATTTTAATTCAGTATTGAAGTATTCAGAGTTAATTTTTAGTAAAAAGCATTCTTGCAAATATCATGCATACTCCTTGATGTTGTTCTATGTCAGCCAATGTATAGTAACAACAATAGAAATTTGTTAAAAAATTGTGGACTGAGGTGGTAGTTAAATTGTGCTGATATAGCATGATTTTTTAAACATTTTAATAAAGAACAAATAAATTATTAGAATCCATAATTCTAGGTTTGAATCGAATCTTGATAAAAAATTTCTGGATTTGAATTGAATGTCTGATGCTTGCTTTTAGTTGGATTTTTTACTAGAGACATCTGTTGACGTTGATGACAACTTTTCCTGCAAATGTATTGCAGTGCTTGACATATTCATAGAAATACTTTTCTTAATTTGTTTGTCTAGAGTTTGCAAGAAAGTTTGTTATCTTGAGTGTGACGTTGGACAGACAGAGTTTACACCATCAGGTTGTGTTTCACTGCACGTAGTTCAGCGACCCTTGCTTGGTACGTGATAGTTATTAAAGAAACCTCGACTGATGCTGCTTGTTGCAGAACTTCCTACTGTATTGCTATTTCCTTGACATTAAAAAAAACATTTTCGTTTAATTTAATTTGGCAAAAAGAAAATTTTCTACATCTGCCACCAGTTGTAAAATAATTCTCCTTGTTGCTAATTGTATTATACTATGATTGGTGTCAGACTAGATATGGAACACCCTAAAAGCAGTTTTTGACAGTGTAACTGATAACCAACCAAGGAACAATGGAAAAAAATCAGTAATTGAATAACCTGTTATGAGAAACTTCTGTTCATACTTTGCAATTATTGTGTTCTGCTGCTGACACATCATTATCTAGGTTTGTGACTGCCATGTTTTTGTAATTGCATTTTCTTGTAGGACCGCCATTTACTCATCAGCGCATCGGATTCAGAACTTGTTTTTTAGGTTGTAAGAGCCCCAGTGACGATCCGATACGTTATGTGAGTTGCCTCAAGTTTGTGCACAGAGGTTACCTTAAAAAGTACGCTCAGAAAAATGTTCCCCTCATTGTCAATACAATGGGTTGGACCAGAGGTAAGTGTGCCTATGATAGATGCTTATGCTTTAGAGAGATTAGTGGCTGTGGAGAAAGCTCTTCAACACTGGTTAGATGAAGCCACAAAAATTGCCGTAATATCACTGTTTGTCTGATTCCTTCTGATGTTTTTTAAAAATGCAATTAGCTTGTAGAAGAAAATAGTAGTTTTTGCTTGTGTAAAAATACCAAGACTAATCACTGGGATCAGTAGTTTTTAGACAACTCGCTATATGAACTGGATTGTCACGACAGTGCATGTGGTATGACAAAGACTGTTGTGAGTTGTTTTCGTTACTTTCAGTTCACTTCATTTAATTGAATTAGTTTCATTTAAAATACAAAAAAACAAAAAAGTTAGTATTAAGAACGAAAGTTACTAGTGTGATGCTTAATGTAATTGGGTATTTAATTTCACATAGTAGTCAGCGTGATGTATTTCTTTCTTTGTCTGAAAATTAGATCTTATAAACTGTTTGGAAATAAGGGATGAAAAATTGTGTTGTAGTTAGTGAGAGGAGCTACATGTGCAAGTCATGGCAGGTCGAAAATGAGTTGTTCTACGATATTCTTGTCTTAGCAATTTTTGTTTTCTAAGAAAGGTCTCAAAATCGTTTTTAGAATTCAGACAGAACATCTATGTTCAATGCTTTTGCCTTACACTTGTACAGATACTCATAACAGTCATCATCAGTATTCTGAGTGGTGTTGAGCTCAGCAATGGTTGGCGCCCAGAAAATTTTTGAATTGCTAGAACGCCAGAGAAGCATTTTCGAAGAGAAAATATGGAGTTATACAGTATGTTCGCATAAAGCAAAAAAATAATGTTACCTCGGCGCGAGGCCCCGGGGAAGTATCCCCACTTCCCCCCCTAGAAATAGGCCCTGACTGTCGCTAATAAAGCTTTCAAGAAAGCTTCATTACCTTAACTTTTGGGTGTAGGATTTCCCATCTATCTTACTCAAAATCTTGTTTTGATATGTTCCTGAATAAACATGTACATCTTTTTATTTAAAACTTGTTTGATTTTTGAAAGCTGTTGCAATGGATATTTTAATGAAGCAGTTGTCATAACTATGTTTGGCTTATTGATTTCTAAACAACTGCTACTCTGTATGCATTGTTTGTCATCCAACCCGCATGATAAAAGTTATTATATTCTTTTCAGGAATGGGTTTGAATTTTCTGGTTGATACCCTCGCTCTGACGCGGCCCACTCACGTGATTCAGTTTCAGCATCCGTCTAAGAACAAGAGCTTACCTCGTATCGACAATAACTTTCTCTCTAGGACGTCGGGGATGGTTTTCCACCTCCATTCTGCATCCCATCAGCTCTTTTGCGTGGCCACAGCTAGTCACATCTATAATAAATTGTAAGTGTTTCTTTCTTCGTGTTATGCATTATTAGAATGTATGCATCTTACTTTGATTAAATCTTTGTCAATGCTTGGTCAATATATCTCATATGGGTATCTGAGATTTTAGGTTATCTAGCTTCATTACTGGCAAGATTTAACCTAAGGAAGAACCATCTTTTATTATTCTTGTATAATAGTGTTTCAACAGATGTTACATTGTACATTAGGACCGCATAGTACATACCTACTCACTCATAATTATCCAAGTATAGGACAATTTGTCCTGAGAAACGTTTTGGAAGAATATCAGTACGAAAAAAATGCGATTTCTGTTGGTGTTTAGCTTCATTTATTATCAAAGTTTGCAGAAATGCCAAACAAAATTCTAGTTTTGTCCTTTTTTTTACTTAAATTAAAATTGACGTTTTTTCTTGTTAAGACTAGTTCAGTAAACCTCGCAAATTTGTAAAATGGAATATGCTGATTTTTACGAAACTCTTACTTTGGAAAACACCCCGATTTTTTTATTTAAAACCTATGTACAGTGGCCGCCGCTTATTATGGACACGGTTATTGTGGACAGCCGGTTATTGTGGACAACTCGCGAGGGACGGAATTTTCCCCTAATAAAATCCGCCGGTTAATATGGACAACCGCCGCTTAATATGGACAGCGAACATTCTTGGCACGTGAACCAGCCGTGCCAACCACGGCCTGCGCGCGTGATTGAAAAGAGCTTCCCGCTCTGCTGCCTGTGTGAGTCATTGCATCAGTCAGTTCGCCGTTTGCCGTGGCCTTGAGAGCTTCGAAACTGTGATAACTTCCTTCCGTTCAAGGTTGAGAGAAAAGTTTCCTGCCAAACAAACTCGTCTGACTTCTTTTTTTCAATAAAACAGGAGACGAGTTGATACAGACAGTTTTTTGCCTTTTTTAATGAAGGGGAAGGGTCTTCATGGGTCACTTCGCTTAATATGGACAGCCGCTTAATATGGACATACACTGCTGGCCCGAGGTGTCCACAATAAGCGGCGGCCACTGTATTCCTAACCGTTATGCATTTATGATAAAAACTAAAATTTAATTTAGTTGAATTTTGCTTCCTGTTTTATAGTCGAGATTACAAGGCTGCTGATCATCGGAATCTCTGTTTAATGAGTTACCTAGGAAAGTCCCTAACGGTCAATGTGGATACTAGAAATCTCTCTTTAGAAGCCTTACGACCATATACGTATGTAACTTTGTGTATCCAGATGTTTAGTCTTTTTTTATGTCCGTGGATTAGCTAATGCAATTTGTGAATTTGTTATTGATATTTATGAATTAAAAGCTAAGTTGTTGCTATGATTTGCACTTTCTATTTCAGTGTATGTAATGCAAAATTTTTATATAATTTTTGCAAAAGAGCTTATATATATATATATAGAGCCTGTTGTCTAGATTTGTGTACAGTCAAACCTCTTTATACTGCTTTTTTGTCCTTCAAAAAAGTTGGCATTAAGCAAGTATGGCATTATAACGAGGTGCCTTAATCCATATACGTTTATGCAAATATAAATATTTGTTTTTCCAAAAATATGGGTGCCAGGCGAGGTTGGCATTGTAAACTGAATGTTATAACGAGGTTCAACTGTAAATGGCTTGAGTAGGTTCTGTTAGGATTGCGCTTAAGAGAAATTTGTGGAAATTGTGGAAATTCTTATGGATTTGTTCGTATATCTTTACAAAAAAAACTTTAAAACTTTCACTCTACAGGGTACCATGGCACACAGTTGCCATCCACATTTCCACGGCTTCTGTACCAAGGCATCTCGTCATGCTTTCACTTAACGCCAGTGTGGTAGGACTGTGTGGTGTACCGGAAGACAGCATGATAACAGTAAAAGATCAGTCTATGCCAAAATTTCTGCGTCAGACACCTATCTGTCATTGCTACGGTTTTGGTAAGAGATGCTCTGAGACATTTGCCACACAATATAAAAACATCCCAATACTTTTTATGTGAAATTACAATAGGAAATAGTTTTGCAGAGTGTTGTTTAAGCTTGTAAGGAATGTTGTTGTTTGTACACACAATATAAAAACATCCCAATACTTTTTATGTGAAATTACAATAGGAAATAGTTTTGCAGAGTGTTGTTTAAGCTTGTAAGGAATGTTGTTGTTTGTACTTGGTGTGAAATAGGCTTAACTCAGATCTTGTTTAACTCGGTTTTGCTGTCAAGTCAGTTATTTAAGTACTGCTGTGTCTCTGATCTATGCATATATTATGTGATTTACTTTCATAGTAAAGTTGACTGTAATAGTGTAGAAATTCATGCAAACAGAGCTGCCATATGTTGTTGAATGTAATAATGAATTGCCATTGTTTTCAGGCATAGTACGTAGCATTGATCCAGTTCAGAAAATCTTCTACATCATAACTCCGTTGTCGCTAAACCAGCTGTACAATGTAAATGCATTTATTAAAGGTGTGCTGGAAATCCCAGAATGTGTCATGGTTAATCAGGTAAATGTCTTTTAGTGCATTGTCAACTTTGTTATGCGCTAACAGCAGAAATTAAAGTAGAGTCACATACTAGATGTGTTGAAATAATCAAGTCAGGAAGGGAACCTAGCTATGCATCAGACTAACACACTTCTATTTTATTTTCTGTGCCCACTGAACTAGTGCCATAATTCGTTTTAATTTTCTATAATTTCCAAAGGACAGGATGCACCATACATACATGTTCTGCTGTTATTGTTCTATAGATTCTTCCAACTTTCAAATCACTGTACTTGTAAAATGTTATAATCTGCTCTTTCTCATTTGCAAAATACTAAAATGCAAAATTTCAAAATACAAAATATGCAAATTGCAAAATTATGCAATGCGCCACAATCTATAGTCCACAGGCATTAGTTCCTTTGACAGCTTTCAAAAATGCCAAGACTTACTGATTTTGGAATTTTACGGATTTTGTGTGTAACACCTACCGTGAAATGATTGACTTTTTCTGACTAGAATTGCCCGGGCGAGATTCCGTACGTTCAGACTACAACTGCTCCCACCATGGTCGCTGGAGACAGACCTGTACAAAGACCAAGGACAGTATGGGCTAGGAAGAGATGTCGAATGCAGTCAGCAGACTTCTCTGAATAACAGCAAATACTACCTGGCAAACCATGCAGAATGTTGAATGGAAAGAATGCTAATTGCATTATTTACAAGATTAAAAAAGCTGTACGCTTACTTGTTTTTTAAGACGTTTAAGTTTTTTTTATTATTTCGAATTTATAAAATGCGGAGAAGTACAATAGAAATATTTTTATACAAATTGCAAAGTTATTACTCAGTAACAGTTTTGTTTTACTATTTCAGTTTTTGAAACTCTTATCGATTACATTAATTTTATCAAATACTTAATAAGATTAGCAAGTGTGTGGTATCTTGCTGTATAGTGAAAATCAATTAGTACGGGTACAGATAATGCATTATTTATTAAACTAAAGCCACAAACTGCTGTATCTAATACATGTAGTAGATAATTCTAATTACTATGTAATGTTACTATAGTCTCTCAAATACTGTCACTCAGACTTGTTTTGATGTTATTGCATAAGTTGATAATGAATTATATTAATAAACTAAGTAAAAACGTAGTTATAATTTACAAATAATAATAATGATCAGTTTTGACACATTGTGTTTATGCTTGTCTTTACTGAATACTATGCAAGTTTTCCTCTAGATGAGCTGAAGATGCAGGCTGCAGCATTATTCAAATAATACATACTTTGACGGCAATACATCAATGTATTGTTGCCATCAGCATTCTCAAGGCTGTAGGCCAATGGAATAATGCCGCTAGTGACAATCCCAAGGGGTTATAAAGGGATTGTTATCCTAAAAAACAAGGCTATTATTTGTTATATTACACCACTTGCAGTACCAAATTATTATTGACCGACCATTTTAAAATAGGCATTCCTTTTGAAATTTGTTTTGACAAATTGCAGAATATATTAGAAATGTGCGTGTGCTACGAAAGTGCTATTGCTCATTTTTACAGCCTGGTTTGGAACAGTAAGACAACATTTTACGCAATAGCAAATCTATTTTCGAACACCTGACACTAATTTGACAAATTGCATAATTTATTATAAAACTGGTGTATAATAATTTCAAATAAAAGTGTAAGTGAACAGGACAATCCAATTCTCCACGGATAAAAATGCTTTCTCTAAAATTAGATCAGAGTTTGTCATTAGTACAGTAAAATATACCAAATCATCTCTGCTTGCAGTAGCATTGGATTTTACAATGTACATGAGTAAAGAACGAACTATGAAAAAAATGCAAACAAAATAAAAACAATGTTTTTAACATTATAATAAACTTATTCCTAGTTATAATAAAAGACTCAAAAACTGGTTGTGATATAAATGTCTTAGTCAGTTACATTTAAAATAAGTTAGCCAAGTATCAACAGTTTTGCAAAAAAATGAGATTTGCTTTTTGGAACTGATGGATGTTCAAGGAAAACAAAATTCATTTTCATTTCTTTGCATCCAACAAGATTTTAACCACAGAATTACACTAAATAGTACTTAAATTTAATATAAGGCATTAAGTTTATGTGACATACATAATTAAAATTTAACAGTGTATTAATATTTGGCCCTACTAATTTTACAAACATAAATTTATTGAACTGAATTGACAAGCTCTAGCTTAGCTTTTCTATTTGAGTAAACATTACCTTATGAAAAACCTCTGCAGTTTATGTCTATCTAAGTTACATAATTACTTAACTTCATCTATATAATGAGTATAAATTAAGATTTTCAGTTTGTGTAATACAATTATGGTAAATAAATACATACACTTATAAACTACTTTCTGACTTTATACACTTATGCGTTTTCCAAAGGCATGCGTAAAATGTTCGTAGTGCTTTCATTATGTACTTGCAATTGTTTAGACAAAAGCATATAATTTCTGAAAGAATCAATTTCACTTGTAATGTTATAAATTTTTTTTAATATGTTGCTTTGAAATAGATTATCGAGATACTTTTAAAAAATTTTGTGAGATTTTTCCAGTACTTTCTAAAATCTGTTTTCCACTGAATCATGCTTCTCACAAAATAATGCACAACATAAAAGTTGCAAAGTATTTTTCCTGAATAAAAATGCTAAAAGAATTATTAAAAGCATACAAGCTTCTATTAGTTTAATAATAATTTTAGTAGTTAGCGACACAAATGATGTAAACAATTTCATGTTAGAAATAGTAGGTTATGCATAAACTGGTATGTGTCACCTATTAACAGGAAAAAGAAAGGATTGTAAGCTAGCAATCTTCAAGGCTGGACCAACATTGCCAATTTATGGCTGTTTAATAATAGAAATGTATTAGCTTATTATTAGATTTTCCTGTAAAGGCAAATAGAACAATAATGGCAGCTGTTATGCTCTGTGAACGAATTCTGGAACAACGGTGGGGTGGTACATCATGCATATCTTACTAAAAATGTTTAATCTGGATGCTATGGTATATGCTCTCTGGGAAGGATCTTAAAAAAACTAAATGCAAAGCACATTTTTTTGCATTTAATTTGCTAGCATGTTTATGATACCAACAATTATCATGATATTGTCGACTCGAGAGTACTAGGAAATCCCACAAAATTAATCATACTTTTAAATAAACATCACTTATACGAATTATTTTTGCAGTCTAAGAGATATCAAACAAAATAAATCAGTTTTCAACATTCATCCGACCACCTATTTCTCTTAAAAGCAAGCTCAACAACCCTTTTATTTGCAACTGCACTGTATTTTATTCGAAAAATTTGTAGATCAAACATTCTTGAAAATTTAAAGCAATCTTATAAGAAACCAGTAATTCAAAGTAAAGTAAACCAATTTTCACTTTTATATTCAACTTTTTATAAATGATACTAGAGTCAATCTTTTAACATTGAGTTTAGGATTGTTCCCATAAAGTCAAAATCAAAATAGTCTGCCATGGAACGTACATTTAAACTTGCAGTGTTTTTGCTCGTCACAGTGCATCTGTTCTAAACAAATTTTTCTTATTCAGTAGAAATATTTTAAAATTATCAACAACGTACACTGACATTCTTAAAACAAACTTTTGTAATTATTGCACACATCATTACAGCTTTTGTATCCATGATTATAAACGAATGAGCACATTGAACAGCTGCTAGAGTACCTTGCTTACAAATCTAACTAACTACAATAAAAATAACTATGCAAAAAGTTAAGAGATCATCTTGGTCGGATCACTGCTACGTCGTCTGGCCACCGCATCTAACGGTTCCGTGTTGATGCTGTGGTTAGGAATGGCCGATATACCACTGTGCAGGCTTTGAGACTGTAACATCGCATTGCCGTAACCACCTGTCCCAAATAAAATGAAAAAGCATGTAACCAAATTTATTGAATATAGATTTAGAACTAGCCAGTATAACTCACATACCATATAACCTAAAGCCAAAATAATTAAATACAGAAATGTGAACAATTGTTATTTTGTCTGGACTTGAACTAAAAACCTGGAATGCAAAGTCAAGGCTTTTACCAGTTAAGCTAAGCAGTCATTACTGTCGGCAACATCAGCAGCAAAAAATTACAATATAAAGACAACTCCGAATAACTGTATTATTCATTAATAAACTGACATTCAGTATAACTGACGAAATTCAAAGGCAAAGGTTTTAGTTGCAAATTTTTGAAATCAATGACAAGCACGACTGCCTTTATGTTGCATTATTTGAAGCTTTGTGATGGTAGAGGCTTTGGACTAAAATTACTTGGACATTGATTATGCTCTAATCAACCAGTTTTCAAGTTGTCGTCTGTCTGATGTATTTTATTTGGTTTTTTAAACATTTCATTAGTCACCTTAAAAACCCTCTCAAGGCTTTCGGTAAATAATAGATCTATGGTAAATGGTAGACTAGTACATGGTATAGTGATTTTTATTGAAACACACAGCAGAAAGAAGAGTGTATCAGTACCAATGCTTACCATCTGGTCCTGGATAAACGGGACTCGGCGTCCCATGCGTATCAAAGTGTGTGCTATCATACATGCTCGTCCCATGAAATATGACATCAGAATCAGTTTTAGTTGATGAGTAGGAATGTTGCGGAAGGCTGACGTTGTCTTCCTCTGCTTGTTCATCTAGCTGCGCTTTATAACTGAAGAGAATACTAGGAGGTGGAGTGGCACTGAAACAGTATTGTTAGTTCTTACTAACCAAAATTCTATAACAGTTTGTGAGTTCTCAATAACCAAGATTGACCAAGTTCACTTATGCCAGTAATGCAAATTAAAAAGCTTTGTCTTTTAGCTGCTCTTTGCAAGTGACTAAAGTACTTGGTATGAAAGTGGAACTGGAACAGAATTATTCTGTCTTGCAAATTTGTATAAGCACCTTCATATATACCTTAAGCATAAACGGTTGATGCACAATTGAGAAAATGTAGTTTTAATTTAAGACGTTAATTTAGTAAATCTAATAGTAAAACGTAAATTTAGTATTAATTTAGAATTACATCTATTAGTAAATCTGAGAATGTGTGCCTTTGCACTAAGTGTACCTTGTTGAAAGAAAAGTTTGTGACTCTTAAAGTGTACAAAATGCAAAAAGATAAAAAATTTCTTTAATTTAACTGTTATAAAAGTTATGTTCATGCTAAAAAGAAAGAAGAGCTTGTGGACAATGAAAGTAAAACAGAAGCTTACCCGAAGAAATCACTCAGGAATGTCCTGTACACCAGAGGCGTAAAAAGGGTGAAGTAAATAAATGTAGTAAAATCAACAATGCACAACCCTGGCTGTACTTGAAAATACAGAATACCACTGCCAACTGCTTGCACCAAATTCAAGCAGGCAAGAAACAAACAGTACAAGTAGAATGATTTCTTTGCTGGAACGAAATAAAAGATATACCTATATATATATGTTAGACATAAATGTAGTCTCTAACACGAAATAGATTGGCAGATAAACAAATCTATACAAGGTATGGACAATTTACATCCATAAAATGCTTAAACAGTTTTCAATTTTTATTAAGATGTTTTGTAAGGCTTCATCACTTCATAAACAATAATGGCAGTTTGAACAGGTATAAAAATCTGTGCTGCAAACAACATTTTTCAATTTTTTTTACCCTTAAAAGATGATGAATTTTTATGAACTAAACAAATTGATAGTCTATTTGTTACACACTAAAAACAGACTTACTTGGTAGGGCAATTCTCTCACAAATGGGCCGTATCCATGGCAACAAAACTATCACAAAATAAATCTACAAAAGAGAAAATAAAAAGGAGTAGATACAAGCTATAAGTTTTTCCTTCACATACAGATTCGCTCACGGAATAGGATAGAATAGAATACCGTATTTTTTCCTTTTAGGGCCACGCACTTATTTTTAATTATTATTTATTGATAATTTTAGGGCCAGGCACTTACTTTTTTAGCAACATTAATTCGTTTGCACTTTGGAATCACGTTGTTTATGATTCACTTGTTGCTTAGACAGTGCACATATGCTAGAGTACTAGATGAAACCAATATCATGCAAATAGTGCCTGAGTCTGTTCAAGCACAAGTGCTTATTATTTTTTCATTTGGCGTCTTTGAGCACTTATTAAGATACCTCTTACTTGAACACTGGTGCTAAAATGACTAAACATGATATTCGTATATGGGTGATCAAAATGAAACAAAACGATTTATAATTTTGCAAAAACATGAAGCTTCCTTTGAAATTTCTAAAGCAAGATACACTTTAGCAGTACTCAAGGGTCACTATAACTTAATACAACAATGTTGGTCATTACAAATTAATACATTAAAAAAATATATTTCCAGAATTAACATACAGATGGCAAGATGCAAGTCATGTAAACAGGAATTAAAAATGGCATTGCTATTTGCATTGAGAATCTCATTCATTTCTATTGTTCTATGTTCCTTTTTCTGACTACCTTATATATAGGGCAACATTCACCAAAACAACTGTTTGTAGTGTGTTAATAACAATAAATAGGCTTTTGTCACTTCAAAGGTACTAGGTTGGCTTATGGTATAATTTGCCTCATTTTACATCTTGGATAGGGCAGAAAAGTGCTTTATATGTCTTGTATATTGACGTCTAATACAATGTCAATCATTTTCGATGACTGCCCAATCAGCGTGCAAGTTATTTTGCACCCCTGCAGAGCTTAATTAATGCAGGTAGGTTCGGGATATTTAACTACAGCTCCATCTAATGCTGTTATGAAAAATGCTCAACTTTCATTAGTTAGCCGGTGAAATATTGGCCTGTTTGTAGATTTTATTATTGTCAATTGAAAATGCAAGTGAATTAGTGGTAATATATAGTCTATTTTTGTTTATAGGGACAAATACACAATGCTCAGGTCTACGAGTTGCTGATTAAACTATTTTGCAATCAAAAAAATACGCAATTTAGCTTATTTTATGGCTTTGCAAGTTAGATAAAAACAACTATTTGATTAACTTTAAAGAAAGACAAAACAAAATGTTTTCTTTACTGGCCAGTTTTTATAAACCTCAAAGAGATCTTCACAGTCAAAATTAATTCAAATGTGGTCAAAACTTATATTATACATCAATGTAATATTAAATAGTTTTGTGCTATTCTTCTGTTTATAACAATGGCTAAAAGATGCCATTGGGACTTACGTGACTCGGGCATTTAATATAAGGGTCGTCTATGGAATGGAACAATCAAATTTATTCCATTTCCGCAGCCTGACAAACGGAAAAATACTAAAACTGAATAAATCTTGCAGACGAGCACATGATCAGCTAATACAGAAAAATACATGGCAGGCTTGATGTTCATATGTTTAAAGGCAAGAGAGACTTAATATTTGTGTTGCTCATTTATTATAAAGCAAGGTTAACTGGTTTAGTTTCTTTATTATATTTATGTCTCTGTATTTTGTAGTGCTTTGAAACTTCGTCTCTACATTCTGTTGAAATTGAAAAAAGTCATCTTTTGGCTACTTGAAGTGTTAATTTCGTGTAAAAACAGCTGCTGCTCTGCAAATTTGCGTTTATGAAAAAATGCAATCAGTTAATCTGCTGTTTAGACATGAGTTGTGACTGCCGTGTTGTTTAGTTTAGTTTAGCTTAGGCAGTTGTTGTCCTGCGTGAGCTGTTGTCCCGAATGCTGCTGAGCGTGTTTACGTTATAGCGGGGGTAGAGCGATAGTCCCATATGTTTGACGTCATGTATATAGCCATTCCATAAAGGAGTTACTTTCATAACGAAATTTTCGTTTTCCATTTTTAGTCCAGGAGCCCAATTTCTAGTTTCAGTATTCCTCTGAGGAGTTTGGCTTGAGTTCACTCCTGATGAATCTAGTTTCAGTATTCCTCTGAGGAGTTTGGCTTGAGTTCACTCCTGATGGATCTAGTCTCAGCATTCCTCTGAGGAGTTTGGTTTGAGTTCACTCCTGATGAATCTAGTTTCAGTATTCCTCTGAGGAGTTTGGTTTGAGTTCACTCCTGATGGATCTAGTTTAGGTATTCCTCTGAGGAATTTGGTTTGAGTTCACTCCTGATGAATCTAGTTTCAGTATTCCTCTGAGGAGTTTGGCTTGAGTTCACTCCTGATGAATCTAGTTTCAGTATTCCTCTGAGGAATTTGGTTTGAGTTCACTCCTGATGGATCTAGTTTCAGCATTCCTCTGAGGAATTTGGTTTGAGTTCACTCCTGATGGATCTAGTTTCAGTATTCCTCTGAGGAGTTTGGTTTGAGTTCACTCCTGAAGAATCTAGTTTCAGCATTCCTCTAAGGAGTTTGGTTTGAGTTGACTCCTGATGAATCTAGTTTCAGTATTCCTCTGAGGAGTTTGGTTTGAATTCACTCCTGAAGAATCTAGTTTCAGCATTCCTCTGAGGAGTTTGGCTTGAGTTCACTCCTAATGGATCTAGTTTCAGTATTCCTCTAAGGAGTTAGGTTTGAGTTCACTCCTGATGAATCTAGTTTCAGTATTCCTCTGAGGAATTTAGTTTGAGTTCACTCCTGATGAATCTAGTTTCAATATTCCTCCGAGGAATTTAGTTTGAGTTCACTCCTGATGGATCTAGTTTCAGCATTCCTCTAAGGAGTTTGGCTTGAGTTCACTCCTGACGAATCTAGTTTCAGTATTCCTCTGAGGAATTTAGTTTGAGTTCACTTCTGATGGATCTAGTTTCAGTATTCCTCTAAGGAGTTTGGTTTGAGTTCACTCCTAATGGATCTAGTTTCAGCATTCCTCTGAAGAATTTGGTTTGACTCCCAGCGGAAAAGCAAATGGTTTTGCAAATGATTTTATCTTGGTTATTCACAAATTATCTGAGTCATTCAGAAATGGTGATGAAAATTCAGTAAAAAAAACACTTGCTACTTACCACAGCAATAAAAACAGAGCTAATAAACCAAAACAGCATCCCACCATGTCCAAACAGGTCGTAATTTTTCTCGTTGATGTGAAAACTCTCATCTGGCTTAACAAATTCCAGGACAGCTTGAGTGCTCGAGTACATGAGAGATAAACCAAAAGTGACTAGAAGAACCCGTCGTATGCTGGTCCGACTATCCAGATGCCCTGGAAACAAGAGAACAGTGATTACGAGAAAGCGACACACTGACACCAGACTGTTATATTTGCATCAAGGATCACAAACACAAGCTGAGATGGTAATCTATACTGAAATACGGAATAAAACAAAATTAAGTATGATTCGAGCAAAACTGTCAAGCAGCTACGGTGTATACTACACGATCACAGTTAAGCACTGCCAAGGTTGGTCAGTGAATGACTACCCAGTTCAAAACTTGCTCTGGCATGTTACATTCATCATGCTGATTCTGGCTATTTTCTATGATGACAGAGGATGTATACGCATCTGAAAGTGGCTACGACACATTCGCTGTTTCAGCGTCTTGTTTTAGATTAGCTTTTTAATGAGCTAGATTCCCGTCTTGCCCCAACCACGTACATGAAATGGGTCCTGCCGTTAAGTGCTAAATTCTAGTTTTCAGTGTGCCAAATTGTATATGTAATTATTTTGTTAGAAACACTTAAAATGGTTTAGTCAGCAGATTATGGAAAACATAGAGTGCCTTCAAGTTGCAAAAAAATCAGCAGCAATGTACTAATGACATTCCATGTTTGGTAAATGTTATACCTATTTATAGTCCTACATTTGAGAATTTTTATCTTTCAAAAAGTCTAATACAATAATGCGACTAATAAGCTATGTATTAAAAAGCAGTTATGCCACTATAATGAAATAAAATAAATGCATGCAGACAATAATTTTCCTATAAAAATGAACCAAAGACAACTAAATCAATTATATTGTATTATATCAATGAACTGGATCCAACAGACAATTAATATTGCTAAGTAAATTATTGTGGGCTTTAATTTTTATTAATTTTTGCCATTTGTATACACACACGCACACGCACGCACGCACGCACGCACGCACGCACGCACACACACACACACACACACACAGTAATTCAGATTTTAACTGAATTGTGTTGTTTTAATAAATTTACCTACTTACTAACTTACCAAAAAAACGTACTAAAAATACAAGATGGAAAAAGTGCCTGTTAAAAAGGCAGTCATCATGTACTTAGATGCCAGGCCAAAGATATGCTTACCAAATGCCAGACCAAAGATAACGACACTCATTTCGGTGGAGAGAAGAAAGAATCGAAGAACCAGCCACAGTATTTTATCGGCATAATCACCCAATGGTACAGCTGCATTCACAGTCATTGAAACAACACATCGCACTAAGCTGATTAATATATTCAAAAATACCTAAAAATACCAATAGTAATAGCGATAATGCCAAAAAGAAATAATACCTGTTAAAAATAAATGTGTACGGTTCTCAAATCAAGGAGGATTAAAAAAGGAAATCCAGTAAATAATTTCTTGGTTATTACCTGCCAAATCAAATCTAGGAAAATCTGTATAATATAATTATGAAAGAAAAGTAAGAATTTTGAGATGAAAATGGCTTACTCCAATTGCAATTACTAGTTAGTCAGGGCCCAAGTTAAACAGCCTATAGATGTGAAGATTTAATTATTTCATTGTTTGAGCCAGCTAGGGTGTAAGCGTAGGCTATGGAAACAGACCTATAACCTACATACATTTCAATCATGGCAGCCTAAATTATATGGAAATTATACCACAAATCTCCAAGCTACATTTGACACTAAATTAATGAAAGCCTAATAATAATAATAATAATCAATACCTTACTTCCAAAGATTCAAATCAGTAGTTTAAAGAGTTTCACCAAAATCAGTGCACCTACTTTGTTCAGGTAAAAAATAGAAAACCTGAGGTCTTCCACAAATTGGCTAAAGTTCACATTTCCCCGCACGAAAGAAATTAATTCGTGAAGCGGATTAGGGTTAGGGATAGGGTTGGGATTAGGGTTAGGGTATTGAAAATGGGAAATGTAAACTCATTCCTTTATTGTTTTTATCATTTATTATATAACCGTCCAAATATCACTATAATTGGATTTGCAAAGACGGCAGGTGTTAAGAAAAAAATTAACTTACCTTTAATTTGCCTTTAATGACTGATTAATATTGATTAGACAGAATTGCTGAACCACCCAATATAACGAAATTACTTTTCACAGTGCACAATGGTCACGCTACAGTCTCTGCTGTCATTTGTCATCGTTACCTTATTACTGTCTGGATTTTCTCCGAAGAGTGAAATTTTAAAACACATAAGGACGTTTAAACTCACCAATGCGTAAAAAGCTGAGAAAATTGGGCTACTTGTCTGCTGTAACTTCGTCCTAGCTCTTTTTAAACGGACTAAGAGAAAAATGAGAAATAGTGCATTTGGAATGAGAATTGCTAGGTCCCATACGCGCACTCTGAAAAAAAAAACAGTTACAGTGTTTGTTATAAAACTAAAAATATTCAGCAGCTTTTAAAGCCAGTTACTTACTTATTTATGGATATAGGTATGTGTGTACACTTTTATGAGAGCATACACGCGTTAATTTGAATGCATAGTATTTTCTTTCATTTTGTAACTGATGCAAGTGTGACACTTTCAGTTCTTTGTTATTCTATCCCCTTTGTCAGACTTGAAGTCATTTTTTTACCATCTAGAGAGCTTCTCTAATTTTGGTGATGTTGGTTGCAGCTGTAAAATGCAGAAAAATTTTCAATGTGTATTAGAAATCTAAGTTAAGCCTGCTGGCTTTATCATCAATTCTCATGTTAAATAAATATGTTTGCAAAAAAAAACTTATTAATATGTCAGTCAAAAAAGAAACTGTGTGCAAAACGTCATCTTGTTGCCCTGGTTAGATATGAGCAGAATTGATTTAATCTTATCTGATATTATAAAAAAATCCACAGCTCTGGTATAGAACATGGTGTTACAAAATGCTGCAATTTACATGCACAATATGAAAACAAAGATAGATCTCAGTCAGAAACAAACAGTTGGTTAGCTCAGATGTCACTTAAATCTAATGGATATATATCAAAATTAGTCTGGATGAATCACATAATAGTCCTATTCCTAGTTTTTGTAAGCAAGCATTTTAAATACAAATTAGTAGTGCATATCAATTATTGTAGTTTTTACTACACAAACTATACTAAAATTTGTTAACTTTACAAGTCCATCATACTGCAACACTTGGAACGATGCTTTATTGTTTCTATTATTTAAAATCAGTACCTGGAGTTTTTAATTTCTATATACAGGATGCATTTGCAGAATGATTCAGTTGTTATATTTTGCAATGGACTCGTCGTCATATTCTCCTCCCTCAAGGTGTCATCGCCCTCCGTTAACACCACCATTACGACTAACGGTCTGACATGAAGATTGTGATTTGATTATGATGCTTTACATTTCACTTTCTTTTGCTTTTCTGGTACTACAAAAATTTTATGTGACTTATAAAAATCAGGATACTTGATAAACATACATGGTTGTTTACAGCTTAGAAGGTTCATGCAGATTAACATACAAATTGCACCAAAACCCAGACAACTTCTAAACTGTAATAACATCAAATATATAACTAATAGCAACATAATGCAGTCGGGTTTTATATTTAATGACCAGTAATAACTTTACAGTGGACAGATGGCACCACAATGCAACAGCTCACATCTTACGCCCTTACTTTACAAACTGTTTGGTCACAAATGTGTTACAGTAGAAAATGGTACAAATACCAAAGCTTTGCTTCGTAATTTGCAACACAAGAGTTGACACGCAGTTTAAGCAAAATATGCTAGATGTAGGTGAAAGGCTTAGTTACTGACAACTCGCAACGTTTGACAAAGGACTAGCAAAGGTTGGAACTAAATGTGGCCGCAAAACATTTAGAGGCCGTCAAGCATCTGACAAAGGCCTACAGTCAAAGGGGTCCTTGTAAATGACGTGCATTTTAAGATCAAAAGTAAAGGAAGCCTTATTGCTAAACTTTATTGCTAATTGTTTAAAAGGAAGTGTATATTGTTCCGAGGAACGGAATTCTGAATTTGCAAGATGCTCTTCCGTTCATCAGAACTGCGACTTTGCTGTGTTCAAGTTCCGATCATTGAATTTTCTAGTATTCTTTCGATAATGGAAACCATTTGGCTACACTAATATACTGCACTCATTGTGCAACATCCCTATTGTTTCAAAGAACGTATGTACCCACAAATTGTGAGAGTATTTTTGTACAAAAAAGCCACTAGGTATAATTTTTTTAAAACTGAATTAAAATAATGTCTGGCATGAAAACATTTGAAATTTGTGTAGCTATACCAGCTTTTCTTATACCTGACAAAGTATAGTAAAGCACTTTTTAAACTTACTCCACCCCTCACCTGAAAATAGAAGTACCCAACCGCTGTGCCAGACAAAGGCAGCATTGCTGGGAGAAAATCGTCTGGGAACAGAACATTAAGAAACGGGTGGGAAGTTTGGGGTCCCAACATTTTATTGTAAATATGCATTTTACAATTTATAACTGGATGAGGTAATGACAAAACACAGTGAGAACCACAAAGGTTTTATTTAGTGCAATATAAACAAAGTTCAAATGTAATTTTATTTAAAAATATGTTTATTTAGTTTCACTATGCCTGTACAAGGACAAGAATGAAAGATATGATTTTTACTTGAAGTTTTAGTCCTTCCACATCACTGTGTAATGCAATGTGTTGCAACCAGTCATTCAAGCAATTGTCCAATGACAAGAGAACAGAAAAGCTTTGATCAGTAGTCTGACTAATTCATACCAGCAACAAAAACAGCCAAAAATTGGTGAAAACAATGAAACTCTTTTTACCTATGCAATTTCAAGATGAAGGTTAATAAAAAACAGAAGACTAATTGAACATCGTAATTTCAAGGTGTTGATGATTTTGTAGTAAAAGAGAGTAATGTTTTTTATCACATGCACATTGACCGAGAGGATTTATCATATAATCCTCACACCTGGTTATTATTATTCTTAATTGTAGTTGATTATTATCCGCTCTTGCCGATAATAAAAATGTGATTTTATTACAAAGGATTATTACAAAACCGATTTCTGTGATATCAAAAGCACACTTAGCCAGCATTATTATTTCATATTGCCTCATTGTTGTTTGGTTATCAGATGTCAGGCCACCCACAAACAGTGACCGCAAACTCGCAGCACAGTCAGGCACAATTTTGTTGCAACTAGCAGAGCCAGAGAGCCACAGCATTTGCTACATGCATGCTAAAACTTAACTGAAGTCACTGAAGGTGGAGCTATGCAAGCTTGATATTTGACAGTGTTTAATTTAGTATTGACGTCCACAATGTTAAAAAGTTTCGTTTTTCAATTTTTGTACTTCAAGCTATTCTTTTAGATATCCACTGTGCTTAAATTCCTTTGATGGTTCTCAGAACACTAGCACTTCTCTCTTCACCACTAAGGTCGGTAAAGTTTGGAAAACGTCAGCTAATTAACTGATTATTGGAAATTTCCTGTGGTTCCGATCATCGGAACAATATCCACTTTCTATTTAAAATCGTTTTGGTGCAGTTAATTGACAATTTGTTTGATCACTTTTATCCAGCTATCGGCCTGTGTTACTTCTCTGGTAGTACGGTCCCCCATATCGAACAATCGATACTATAAAGGCTTACAAGTCGTCAGCAAAAAATATGTATGCATGTGTGGAGACTAGTTAACAACAAGTAATGTAAGTAAGTAAGCAAGTAAATAATTTATTTATCACCTTTTGTAAAAAAGAACATGTAACAATAAAATAACTGAATACAAGGGGTGGTGATGATTTAAAATTATTCTAGTAAAATAAAATTATAAAATATAAATTATAATGTTGGTTGGTGAATAGGTGGCGAAAGAACTGAAACGTTATCGGGTTAGCCACCTACATAGCCCTATACGTATGGTCGTTAAAGTTAATAAGAAAACCAGTGGCATGAGATCTTGTTTAAATTTACACGGTAGTGAATTCACAGTAGTCAAAACAGTATATAGATTATTACTTAGTTACTATAAAATGCCAGTATCACCATTCAGTGTAGAATCTGATTAATTAAAGCACAACTTTAAAAGAAAAAAACTGAAAAGCGCATTTCCATTTCAAAGCATACTATTTGATAAAAAAGAGAAAATGGGTCACTTACCTAAATTCAATTTATTTTTCCAGTTTTTCGCAATCTGTAATCACCTCATCTACAGCAGAAAACTTCTAGAATAACGCCCATCTGTTAGTGGAGAATTACTTTTTCATGTACGTTAACTGACCAATCAAAAATAGGTTTGCAAAGGCGATGCTTAGTAAACAATAATGGCTGCGTGCACGTGTTTTGTTTTTGCGCGATTGTTTCTTGCTCTATATCAATTGTAGTCAGTATGGTAAGGAGTTATAAACAATGGAAAGCACAAGTCGAATACAAACAGGAGGTAAAAACGAGCATTTATAATTACAGTATGATAAATGTAATTCAAAATTTGCTTTTGAATTTGAATTGGAGTTTTACATAGTCCTTGTTGTTTACCGTACTACTGAGTACTATAGGGCGCCGAGTAACCCACTAGCCGAAGTAGGACACTTCCGGCAAAACGCATGTGCTAAATTTGGGGAAAAGCAGTGTCGTACATGGGCAGCCCAAGTAGGACACTAGTGATTTCTGTCGAAAATCAAGATTTATGACATACAAAAACATAAAAATTTAAAATAAATTTGTTTTAGAAAAAAGTAACTTTATAATAATGATGGATAGTCCTTGACAATTTACAAATGTATTTTTTACAACAATATCATCATTATTATTAGCTCCATTAATATCATCATAACATTAAACTAAGTATCTAATGCTTTAAAGAGGGAAACTATGTAGGGCACATTAACTCGCTAACCCGTGTACTTAGTAGAAAACAATTATTTGTCCTAGAGGGAGTGAAAAGGATCACCTGTCTGTGAAACAAAACAAAATAGAAAATGATATACCTTAAACAAATGTTGGAATCGCCTAAGGAGTGGGTTTATTTCACTTCAAAAAGATTAATATCGAAGCCAAATTTAATATTGGCCATTTTACTAGCTCAAAATAAGATTCTTTTATTTTATCAGATGTATAATAATTGATTCAACGCTATTGATGTTTTTAATTATTATTATTCCATAAACAAGGACAACGGACGGTGCCAGTACGCATAACAACTCAATTTGCGGCCTGTTTCTAGTGTCCTACTTGGGCAGCCCATATACCACGCGTCCTACTTGGGCTATCCCGTGTACACCAATTGTCCTACTTTGGCTAGTGGGTTACTCGGCGCCCAACACTACTACTAGCCTGCGTTCCGCAGTTGCACTAATAGGCATGCCCGAAAATTGCGGAAAACCATTTGGGTATATGGTCAGCCCAAATACCGCATTTGGAAGCAAACAGCTCACCAGCTTGCAAACGTAAAACATGCTTTTAACGCTTAGGAAAGGCAAATGTACTAAAAAATTTAATAATCTATGCAGTATTGCATGCAATATATTTTTTTAGAGGAGGGGAAAGTTAGCACCAATTGTCATGTAATAATGATTTCAAAACTTTGAGACTTGAAAGGTAGATATCTTATTAGCCTGTATACTGCAGTAAGGCGGTAAATGGTTCATCAGGCCAGCGCATGTACGACAATTAAGCGGCAAGTGGCTTATCAGCCGGTATGTCACACTTATGAGAAGAAATTGTGTTTGATGAAGAGGTAATGAAACAGATCACCTGCCTATATGTATGTGCCTCATATGAAACGAAGCAACAAAGAATGACGTATATTACTGAAATGTTAGATTTGCCTGAAACGCTGACCTGTTTAACCTCAAAACGATTAGCTCACGAATCCAAATGGCTTGGAATAAATAATATTTTTATTTTATTGACTGTGTAATTTATGTTTAATTAACAATTTAAATTATATTGATGTCTTAAATTATTGTTATTAAATAAACATGGACAACAGATGATGCCATAAGGTAAACTTGCCCCAGTTTCTGCCGCGTTGTTTGGGCCAGCCCAAGTACAGTGCGCGTTATATGGGCTGGACCACTTACCACCCTGTGCGGATTATGGACTAATCCGTACACGGTGCCCAACATAAAGCATAAATATGTATATATAGGCTGTACAAATTTTCATTCATTCATGATAGAGTTTGATCTTTATTCATTGTTTATTTATTGCATTATCCCTAATGCTAACTAGCTGAACTAATGAATAGAATTGGTCCCGCCTTGAGGAAAAATTTTCCTGACATTAGAACATTTTTCTCGATTTCGCCCAGTGAAATTGGCTTTACGCCAACTATATAAAAAAGTATATAAAGTATGTAAAAAATTAGGAAAACATATATGTGATATTCTAAACTATTACTTAGATAGAACTATATTTTTTCATGAAGAAAGGTACTTTTCGAGTTTTTTTACTTTTGTCCCCCAGTGTGGCACATTTTTCTTCTTTTATTCTCTAGTTTATTTTTCTTTTTAAGAGTTACACTTTTCGTGCTTATGAAAAACGGAGGATAGTTGATCGAAAAACATAAAATGGCAGCAGTTACACACATTGTCACGAATGCACCTCTTGTAATGTTGTCATCATCATTTCAAGTTGCTGGACAAGCATTTCTTATTCTATTGGAGCAGAAGCACGATGTTTTTCTGAGGTTGCACTCGGTGAACTGGAATTCCATCTTAAATGCTATGCATTTCTCAAGGTAAGAGTGAGCACATCTCAAATAGTTACTTGTGTCTGTGTGAAATGAATTAATCACATCTATTCCATTCATTGTAATTAAACAGGTCTTGTTATATAAATTGCAAACTTTATTGTTTAATGTCTCTTTATGTGTGAAGTTCATGAAGGTACCACTAAAGCTACATTGTAGACAGGATCATGAACTCTTCAGATTAATACCGCATCCTTCATGACAAGTTTTGCCATTATGTGCCCTACATTAAACTAATGATGAAACATTAATGTGTTCTAATATCGGAAAAATATGTTTCTTTTTAGTAAACTGATGGGTGTGCTACTGGTAGTAGTGATTGTTGATATTAACTTATTGATATAAGTAAAGAATCATTGGTTGACATATTCCCGCACTTTACAAATATTTCTTTATTGACATCAGAAAAATTGAACGGAAAAGAAACATGCAACTCCAGGATTAATTGTCCAGTGAATTCAGTATTTTCAAGTACATTGATTTTCAGTTTTTTGTATATCACCATGGAAAAAACAAAATGTGTATAACAATTTGGATGAAATCCAGGATTTTTTGTATAGATGAAATGACTTGACAAATAAAGGACTGAAAATTGGGAATGACTGAATGAATTACTATAGTGATTATTGTATTAATTATATATATTAACAGTTAATCGAGTGTCTTAAAGAGGTGGAAGACGAACAGAAATATAGGTGGAACATAGGTAGCAGCACACATTAGTGTGTTACGATTACTAAGGCATTTGTAATTCAGTGATTTTTACTCTTTCAGAGACCAAAGTGCATTTCAGCCAGGAGATCTGAGATCTGGGAAGCAGTGCAAGCAACCTTTTACGATGTTATGGAAAGTTCCAAAACAGATGTTTTTTGCATTTTATGGTTTTGCATCCACATTTGGACATTTTTTTGGAACTTAGATTTAGCAGGTTTGTATTACACTAAGTCTTGTTCAAACTCTAAACTAATATTGTGCTTGCTGCATTTTTGTTATCAAGAGGTATCAGTAAGTGGAAAAATTACAAACTGCAATTCAGTTATTTGTCATGCCCTATGTTATTGATGACTCAGATGTAGATCTTAGATTCACAAGTTGGCTGAAAAGCCTTGCTATCTTGGTCCAGGGTGTTTACCCAATATGTGTTTACCCAAAAACTGTCGTCTGACTCTTTTCTAACTTTTGCTGATATGCTTCAACTATGCCAACATTTGCCTGCTCATTAATCAAACTTTTCTTATGTTACGATTTTTTGACTGCTGAGGGTTTCGGCTGTCTTGTGTTGGCTCTCTTATGTTATGATGACTGTTTGTGATAATTATTATTCTTTTTAACGTATTACAATCTTGCAACTGTTGCATTTGTGATTGTCTCTGTTTGAGATTTTCACCACTCTTTGCAATTCTTTGTGACAGCTTTTTAATCTTCGCAGATTCTTTGTATTCTTTAGAACTATGTAATTTTTTGCTATTGCAATGTATCATGTGTGCTTGTTTGTAATTGTTTGCAAGACTTTTTTACTCTTCGCAATGTTCTGTTTGTAAATATTTGCCTTCTTCTTAATTGCCTTCAGTAGTTCCTTTAGAGTGTTTTAGATGCTTTACGCCATTTGCCATCTTCTTAGGTAATGGTTAGAATGGAGTATGTCCATCTTGTCGAAAACTGTTGCCATGATGTCTCATCCCAGGTAATCTGGCTGCAGTGCATGTGCTTAGATCATTATTGTGGTATGTTTTGTAGCCTTTTTTTATAATAAAATATTTATATTAAAAATAATAATATTAATGTTAATTTAGCTCTAACATTAGCTATGTTTTAGATTTCTAAACCCAGTTTTAGCCCAGTTAAGTAAATAATACCAAGTATTACTCACTCGGTCCACAACTTTTATTCTGTTGACTAACTAATAAAAATATGTACATTGTTTGCAACTTTAAAATTTCTTAAGTTCTGCCACCTAGTAACCCATGAACCATTGCAAGTAGGGCTACTACTTTTTTTAGAAGCGATGCTCCTCTTTTTTTGGCTTCAGGTTTTGTATACAAGTCTGTAGTGTTTTTTCTTCTTGCTAGATGGCAAAATAATGAAATTCCAATTACTTTCTTTGGTGGTTCTTAGCTGTCACTTTCCACACCCACTTTTCTTCTCATTTCTTGCCTTTGCCCTATTTCTCCAATTAAACCCTGTTCTAATTTGAAACTGCAGACATGCAAGATAAGTCAAACAAGAGTAATAAATAAAGTAGTATGATATAATTACTTTCTGTGACATGGACCAATTTAAACATAGATAGCAAGACACAGGATATCAGGTATCATATTAATATTATATCATAAAATTGGAACACATCATAAGATCAACACATGTCAACTGTTTTTGTAATACAATTAAATATTGAAGAAATTTTTGTTTGCCAGAAAAACATACTGCCAACATGAATTCACACTTCTGAAAGGCACTGTCCCAACAATGCAGCATTCGTTGCAACTAAGCACATCGTCGAAATGTACGGCCGGTCAAACTGCATAAACAACATGGATACTGCCAGACAAAGCATTGGGATGAAAAATAAGCTTTTCAGCGTAATCAACAATGTAGCAAATGTTATGCAGAACATTGGCATGGTATACTGGCTGCTTATTCGCCATAGGAATAATGTGATTGTCAAGCCTACTAAAGTAAAGGAATATATGTTTTGTAAGAACACTAAATATATCGTGCATCCCAGTGTCAGTAGAAAGGCAGCAGTCTCTACCATTAATATATGGCTGACTTCGATTAGGTCCTCGTCGCTCTCCTTCCCTGTTAGATGCATTTTGGCTGATTTTTAAGATGGCCGTTCAATCAAAAATAATAATTAGTTAACTGCTGAATGCTTCAGCTATTTCGCTCTTTGATATGCAAGTGTGTTCAAGGCAGATAATTCTGAAAAGCAAAAATAAAATTAGAAATGTTTTTTTTTCAGTGATGAGAAATTTCTGTTTACCACAGTGTGTTTAAGCTTGGTTTATAATTAGTCCATTCTTTTTTAGGGATATTGCATTGTATTTCAGGTTTGGCATATAAGCTAACCAAACACATGGAGGTTAAACTTATTAATACAGCCCCATTCAAAACTCTATTCAAAACTTTCCATTGCAGAGGCTACTGCAGATTTTCTTTATTTACTTAATGCTGCACGTTTTAAGAAAAATTGTTGGATGGAAAGAATTAATGGAATTAATTGTCAATGCTTTTTCACAGCAGTGAAGTATAAACTGGGTAATAGTCAGTTAGATGATTTCGGTCTATTCTTCTGGCAATCCTGGTAATGCCTCCTGGAAATCTAGGGAAGTGACTACTCCTGTACTTACTTAGACACTATTAGTTTGTAAATTCTGCAATACACCTGAAGCAACCCAAAAGGGTTCTTTAACTAGTAGGAAATAATGTGAATTTTTAAACGAATTCTAGGTGTATGCAAGTGGTATCATCTGGCAGGTTTACGAGTAGTTACTACTAAGCGGTTCTAGTACTACAGTCTAGCCTCGTTATGCCGCCAAACTCGTCTCTCGCCATAGAAAGTACCAGGACGGATTTCCTGCTTTGATATTTACCTCGTTAAGTCGCCACCCTCGCTTCTCGCCCTCGCCACGTCATGCTAGGATGAGTGCTTATGTAAACTATATTCATTATGTTGCCAAACAGACAAACTCAGAGGTGAATCAATCAATACATATACCGCATGTCAATCAATATAACCGTGGTATGTAGACAATGTTGCTGTCTCAGAGGTGAATCGATCAATACGTATACCGCGTGTCGATCAATAGAACCGTGGTATGTAGACAATGCTGCTGTACTCGATAGACAGACAGACATTACTCTAGTGTGTGTCTCACCAGGATTAGATTAGGAGTGTTGTGGTTGGTTAATACACAGAGTTACAATAATAAAGTAACATTCTAAGATTATTTTTATGACATTTTTTCATTTCTGATTTAATTTTGATTGGTATCATAATGTGAAATATATTTTATATGTACGTAGAGGAACACTATGTTAATCAACTATTATGTATATAGATATAGACTAACTTCGTTATATTCCCGTTATCTCGCCATACTCGCCGAAAATTTGCCCTAGACGGACAGTGGCGAGGTAACGAGACTAAACTGCACTTACTAGTTATAGCCAATGATGCTTAATACCTAAAAAAACAGTTCCTAGCTTTTTGTGAATCTTCCACTCTCCTCCAAGGCTAAGATGGCTTCATTTTGTCCTAATTTCAATCGCTGCGACTTAAAATTCAAATATTAATACCTGATGCAAATGTTAAAACTTTTAGAACTTAATGTCGAAGATTTTGTCAATATTTTGAGATGCCGGGTGCTTGACTTGTTCTCTTTATTTTTGTTTTTCACTTCATTTTTTGCAAATTTCCTTTCCATTTCATATTACTAGTGCTCTTTTCCCCAATTGTTTATGGTGACGTTTTATTTGACAGATGCAGAGTCGTTCACGTTAGAGGGCAAATTTACACATAGGAAATGTAAATGCAACCATAGTACATTGAGGGAAAGTGTTGAAAGGGCAAACGATAGTCAATGGACATAGAAATATAGAACAGGTAAAATAAGAGAAACTTGATAAACAAGTAACTGCTTGCTTTCTCCTTCTTCCCCTTTTCTCTTTCTTGCTCGCCTCTCTCTCCCTGCTCTGTCCTTGCTCTCTCTCCCCTTCTCTTTTTCTTTTTCTTTTCACAATTGTACTCTCTCCTCTCCTCCTCTGTCTAGCTCTCTCTCACTCCTGTATCAACATGATGCTGTGATTGAAGCCCAGCAATTTAGAAAACCAGTACACTTGGTCACCTTGGGCTGATTACAATGTTATTGTGAAATCTTACCTTTTTTAGATAATGTGCAATGCCCCTCGACACTCGAATTGAACGGCCGCCCTTTTTTACAGAAAAGGTTATATAGACGATCGATTTCATAAACAAACGTCCTACGCTTTGCCCATTCGTTGTAACCTCCCTTATAATACTTTACTCTGAAAGTAAAATAGTCACTTTTCAGAAGTGAAATTCCCATTATTGTAGTATCCTCACTGCTACATAGGTCATATTCATGTTAGTGCTGCCATCTAGTGTTGATTTTTATTATGCATTTGACTTGTTTACTGGTGAAATGACATGTTGCATTGATTTGATAATTTTCCAATTTGTTTCCTGAAATACTATAGTACTCATTCTTTTTTGGTTGCATTTTTCCCCATTTTTACCAGATCTATGTTATCTCTTCTCTGGCATGTTACTTTTACAATTACAATTCTGATTAGTTTTTTCTCTTTGAGATGAAGTTACATCATTAACTTCGCAAATTTTTTTATTCCTAATCTATGTAAAATTCTATTTTTGACATTTGTATGATGATGTGAATAATAGAAGTAACAATACTGTTAAAATTCCCAGATTATCTATTTTTACACTAACTTATTGTGGAGAAACTGTTAGTTAATTTTGACAAAGCAGTTCTCCACTACATGCTGTCATAGTTTACTAAATCAGATATAGGAACCCCACATCCAGTTGGTTATTTTTTTGGTAGCACAGAATCACAATGAACCTATTATGATGTGGTAAAATTTATCAATGTGAACTTTGTTGTAAAACATGAACATAAGACAATCCATATGTGCTTGCACAAGCGCTATATGAAATTGAGTTTTCACCTTTCATATCCTAAACGGCTAGCCGACTTTTGAATATCTTGGCTTTCTTTGTCAGAAGAACTGTAGACTATGATTTTATCAGTTTTTTTAGGTTTTCGTCTCTCAAATATGTATCTAAAGTTCCCTGGATTCATCTGAAGAGCCAGAACAAACATGGGTGCTGCAAGAGAATGGCATTAATAAATAAACAACTTTTTAAAGATGTGAACATTAAGATGTGATCTTTTTAATTGTTTTTAAATCAAGAGATTTATTAGTTGGATATAAGCTCATTTCTTATACCAAATCAAAGTTTTATCAATGAGTTAATATGAGTGCATGAATTATCTCTGCTACTTCTTCTATTGTTTTCTTTGAATAATAAAGATGATAAGAATAATTTCTCATGATGTACGTCAGTGATATTGTATACTCTCATTCTGTTGTGCACTCTCGATTCTTGAGTTATGCGAAAGATTTGGAAAATTGTACTTGGCATTTGCTACCTGAAACTCGTCAAGACCAAGCAGGTTACGAACATTCCGATTACTAGAGTAACCTGTTGCACTAACATGGAAAAAAGTTGGTGCACTTCAGCTGTCTTAATAACTATAAGACATTTTTATTATTATTGCTTAAGGAAATGCAACAACCGCATATACATAAAATGAAAAGACACTATCATTAATGCGTACAACAATACATATTAAAAACATTGAAAACAGTATTTCATATACACTTCAGTTACTGAGTGGATCTTTCTCCAAAATGGGTCTCGGTTGCCAACTAAAGGTCTCAAATGATAAACATGTTTTAACATCCTGGATTCCACGTTAAAATATGTATATGATGTTGCATACAAAATTATATTACCATTGTTAAGTGAAAGTTGCAAGGAAAGTTGAAATATCGTTGTATAAGCATAGTCAAATTTTGATGTTGGACTGAAAGACGCTATTCAATAAACCAAATCTAATTGAAACAATGTCGTATGATGAAATATATGCTGTCACTTCAGGAAAGATGATCACAACAAAAATAAAAAATTCTCAAAACAAAGAAGCAGTCAACTTAGTTTTCAACAATAAACCTTGAGATCTTTTTTAGATCCATTAAAGCATAAAAAACTCATGATGGGACTTTCTTGCCTTAGCAAGTGCATAATTAGAAGAACACTGCATTTTCAAAGTTTTGGTATTCCTATTCTTCAGTTACAGTCTAATGGAGTAGTACTTTATGGCTGAGCTAAGTAATTGTGATTAAAATTTGCAGTCAACTCTTTCTTTATCCTGTTGTCCACTTGTCCTAATTACTGGAGATTTCTTTAGCGAAACATTTTAGTGTTTAATAAGAGCTGAAAACACCCATGTAGCAACTAGACTAAGTTCTAATTCTTCCAGTCACAAATGTGCAAGCAAGTGAAAGATAGCACTGAGTGGAACCTACCTGGAATGTTTATGGCAGTCTGGATCATTCCAGATTTATGCACTTCAACTGGTGGTCTCAAATCAATGACGTAAACAAGTTTATTTACTATCTGCTGGTCCAAGTCCGCATGGAAAATATCTTAACAAAAACAACAAGCAAACAACTATTCAACTGGAAATTTATTTAAAATCAATCATTTTTTATTCAGAAAATTAAATTGAAATAAAATTCATCGAGGTACTGCTTGTGGCTTGGCAGCTAGTTTAGCTCATTGACTCGGTTTTCTCTTTTCACGTAGGAGAGTGTAGTCATGAAGACACGTAAAGGTTTGCTCTTTCACTAGTGCTAAAAAGCGTGTAAATTTATATCTGTAATGAATAGGTAATAATTTGGAAATAAAAAGTTTTGGCAAAAATTATCTTTCAGAAGCGTTCTACAGAAACATTACTATTTCGTGGTTCAGAGATTTAGGGCCTTCACGAACGCACACTATCCGTACTTACCCATCCTGGCCGCCACACATTGTCAAGCTTTCTAGCCTAGAAGAAAATTCATTTTTTTAGAAATGTTTAAGTGAAATGATAAAAATTGATCAGGTTTGACACATTTATTATTATTGAGATGTGCTATATCTATTCTGAGTGCTTCATAGTCATCATTGCTGTTGTTGTCGATGTCATGTATGTATTTATTCAATGACATCTAAAAATTCAGTATAATTCTGAATTGAAAGTAAGTCATTCTGCAAAACACTTAGATCGTCACTGTCGTTGTCGTTAGCATTATCTTTATAATTATCATTGTAGTCGTCCTCTTCACTGCCTGTTATTGTAATCATAAATACAGTTTCTAATGTTCAAAGAAGAAAATAGTAAATAAGAAGAAATTTATTTAGGGCTGGACGAGGTGCAGATGTTTACAAAATCATTCTAACTACTAATTCACTTTTGCTTTTCATCTATCTCTGTGCGTCTCCTGATTGGGGTATGAAAACCTGAAACTTGCTAATTCTTTATTGACATTCTAATCATAAATGTAAATTTGTATCATTCTCAAAACACGCAAAACAAAAAAACATCAAAAGAAACATGGTTGACATGCCACTAACGGCCCAGCCACTTTGTGTCTAAAGCACGTTTACAGTAAAGACCAGTCGTGCATTAGTCGCAGAATTATCAAGAGCTTATCGTATGCGTGCAAAATAAAGTTAGTTTCATTACAAACCTCCAGGCCTTCTCAGATCTGCCATCACCCGATTTGTACTTTTCAGATGACGGAATCACGTTGCATTGACAACGGGCGAGTAGCTTGCAGTCCAGGCAACAGAAGCGTAATTTGTTGTCATGGTAATAAAAATTTTCTAATTGATGTCTCGCATTGTCTTTGCGCGTGCCTAATAGCAGTTACATGATGAAATTTGTCATCTTGGACAAGTACCGTATTTGTATATTGGCTGAGCGGTCATGCTCCGTTTTTTGCGACTGAATTTAAGTAACGTTGTACCTGGTAAACAAACATGTGGGTGACCACAAAATATCTCGGGCGATTTTTATCTGCCACCTTATTTGCGTCTATTTACTTTTCACTGTTTTATTACCTTTTGGTGAGGATATTTAATTTGTATGTCTAAACATTTGTATGGCTAAGTCTGTCTAATGTGGCGTGTCTAAACTTGCTTGTTCGATTATCGTCTTGAATTACTATGTTGATACAGAACTATGTTCCCACCCTGCCATAATCGTTAACATAATAAGATCGTTAACAGAATAACAGGTTAACAGCATGGTTTGCAATTGAGTACTGACTACTGACATATTTTACCCAACCTTGTGTATAATGGATTGTTTCTCTCTCACCTCCTCCTTTTTTTCTCCTTCTTCTTTCTCTCTCTCAGCGTCTTTTCATTTTCCTTATTTTTTTATTCTTTTGTTTCTTTTTTATTTTTTCCGTAGTTGCATTTTTTCTAATGTAAAAAACAGCGTCGAAGTGCCAAGAAGTTGTAGCGTGTTAGAATGAGAATGATTGTAAAAGAATCAGTAAATCTCGTACGCCCCCGCTTCACTTGTTCATCTCTGTCCTCCTTCGTATATCTGTAATGCAGGTGCGCACGTTTTCAAGGTGTTACTTCTTGCACACTTAGTAATTAATTTGTCCGTGTCGTCTAAATGAGCTGCATGCCGCTCTAACACGGTGTTGGGCAACTAAACATCATAAAACACTCGTTTCACTGGAGGCAGTGGAGTTTTCGCCAGTAATGATGGAGTTTTTGGCAGTTTTTCTTAACACTGTATTCAGACAGTGTGTGATGGACTGTCTGCAATGAGATTTTAATCAACCCTTGGAGGGGTAAGTTCCTGATTCTCTTTTTTTGCTGCATTTGTTATTTCTCTTCTTTGTAAGTACCCGAATTCACTCTTTTTCTTTTTTATTTGTGTGTGTTTATTTTTTGTTTGCACTTATTGCTTCTTTCTTCATTTGCCCTCCTTTTTTCCCTTTTTTCATCACCTGCTTTCCCTTTTCTTTTCTCATACGCCTTCTTGTCTATTTGTGCACTTTTCTTTTCTGCTTACCCTTTTTTCAATTCTTCTTTCTCATTTTTGTTGCTTTTCTGTTTTTCGGCTTCCTTCCCTGGCAGTCCATACACACCGTCAATCTTGTTTTCTCTCAACTTACTTTCTGACGTGATTATCACGTTGTGGGCTTATCTTAAGATCAGGTCGAATAGCTAAGGAGTAGGAGAAATAAGTCTGACACAAAGCGAAATAGTTTTTAGACGTTACAGTAGTGAAAGGAGTGAGTAATGTATAACATGCAATAGCGAAAAACACATATGAAGTTTTAAAATTGAAGGGTAGGCGTATTACGATTTTAATGTCGTCACAAAGCTTGCTTTGCTTATTGGGCCATTCACTTTTTGGCGGTTCTGAAGGTGACGCGCTGAAGCCTATCAGGTACGGCTTGAGGCTGGAATTCAATCTTTCTTCTCTGTGCTTGGTTATTAATTTAACTAGCTATCGAATGAGAGTACAACTTCATGGGGATCAACAAAATTGAATGGAAATGATCTGTGTTATAATAATTACGTATCAAGTTAATTCTGAAAACTTGCAAAATGATAAAGAACTCTCCTGTGTCCATTCTTAACCAGAAAAGTCAGAAATGCGCGTATGCCCACTTAGTCTCATAAACTGTGATATTCAGCAGATTCGCCATTTTTACAAGCTAATGTTGCGATAACATTTCATCCCAGGTCGCCTTGCTTGTTAGAACATATAAGCTAGGTTATTTTTTGCAGTTTCGTTAGTGAAATTTAAGCCATTTGGAAATCAGTTTATTTTCAAAGCTGCCGGCATGTTTTTACAAATTTTCTGGGTGTGCGCACCTTCTCTGCGTGTTTATAAAACGTCTTGCTTGTTTTTTTAAGTTTTTAATAACACTTTTTATGTTTTGATTGATCGTTTTTGAAATTGGAAGCTGGGTATGTGTACAAGGGAGGAAAAACTGAAGAGAGAACAGACGCACACGGAAAAAGAAAGGGTACTTAAGAGACAGTTGAAATAAAGGCTATAATAATATAACAATAATTTTTATTTACAGTCGGCTTTTGGATGAACAATTAACATAAGCTCAAACAGCCGACAGAAAATAACAAATCTACAATTATATAACAGAGATTATTATTACCCCACTTTTACCCTAAATGCCGGTGCCATTTTTAAAGTCTTTGGCGCCGTATTGAACTCACGACCCAGACGGAAAATGAACTCGTTAGAACTAGAATAAACTGTCTGATTTATAAGGGCTGTAAACAAGAAAAGAAGGAACAAATGAAAAAAGTAGGTTTATGTTTTAAAGTCGTTTAGATAAATTATGTTTTTTCCGTAATAACCATGCTGCCATGTCTAAACTCTTAAATGGTTACATAATTATACATAATAATAAATTATTCTACAGCAACAGCCTAAATCAAGATGAGCGCGTGTGGCGAATATTTAATTATGATTTATAATGTATTGAAATTAGGGATTCCACTTTTGTAACTGAATATTTTTTGCATATGTAGAGGAACCGGACGTTATAGCCTCTGCTAAAATCGCCTGAATAACGCGTGGGTGGTGGCCACCGTGTCCAGCTCACGGCTTAAAATCTCGCTTCATTTACCTGGTTTAAAAGCGGCAGTATAATCCAATTAGAAGCATACGAAATTAAATCAATTAACAAAGGTGAATAGTTAATTTATTTATGCTAATCTCGACAAACGAATGACCGCTGGAAATAGCCACCCAGGTGTTCAAAGCAGGGCGTTTTTGGAAAACTCCTAAACAGGAAGTTGCCCTTTCTTTGCTTTTCTGTGGCGTATAGAAAGCTGCTCAAGAAACAAGATGGTTATTACTGTTATAAACCCATTCTAACAATTATTTGCAAATCAGGCGTCATGTCTTATTTTTGTGTTAAATTTTGTCCTTCACTCTCAAATAGGCGATGACTTTACTAATTAGGCATATATGATTATTTTTAGTAGGTTTTTTCATTTTTGAAAGTTTATTGTACTTCAGTTAGAGTGGTATTTTTATAATAGCAGCTGAGCGAATCATTACGAATGCAACTGTTTTGGAAATAGTTTTAATTTTACTTTGCATTTATAAACTATGCTCATTTGGCGTTGTATCGGTTCAGTTTGTGACTATCTAGGGTAGTCACAGGGTTATTAAGTTTAAGGTGTTCTTTGTTTAGGCCAAAGATCACTAGGCCTACATAAAAACGGTGGACCATTCAAGTCACTCACTGCCCCTGTCGAAATTTTCAAGCCGCAAAACTGCAGACACCGATTTATTTTCACTCGTCTTAGCCCTTTAGCGCTAACTTTTGACATTTGATTCATTTTCAGCTTCCTGTCCCTTGATAAGTTAAGTAACCGTACGTAATCCACGCTCATTCATAGAGCTCGTCTTGTCACCAAGGGCAACGGGTTGCTCCGGTCGGAAAAATGTCCACTTAAACAAATTTAACGACAGTAATTCGTTGATGGATAATGTCGGCCATTTAGTCAGTTTCGTATTTACAGAGTTGTTAATGTGTAAACTGTTGCTCTTTTCTTCACAATGCTCTTCGCTTTCCTGTGGTCAGTGAGCAGATTGTACCTACTCATTGTGCAGAGAGAGAAAAAAATCACGAAAAATTTATTTTGTCAAGGAAATTCCGCGACTCGAAAATCTTGAGAATGGGAACTATTCCCGCGCATAAATCAAGAGACCGTGACGTCACGCGTGCTAACAACGACCCCTGGTGGGCAAACAAGGAAACCTTTTCATTAAAAGAAAATGGCCAGGCTCTCCAGTTACTGTTTTGACTTGCAGCACATGAATTATTGTGTTAAAATTCTGCTACTGTTTGCAAGTGCTGTGCACATACATCTTTGTCATCTTTTTTGTAGCCTAGCCTTATATCAACGTGAAAACATAAATTGTAAATAAATTTTTCAAAACCTGTCCATTTTTTCACATTGGTCTTTTGTAGCTTTTCGTTCAACAGTGTTCAACAACGTTACAATGTTCATTTAAGCGAATCTTCTCGTTTCGCTTTTTGCTTCTCCCGTTTCGCTGTCTGATTGTCCTTCTGTCCATCTGCTCTGCTATACTGCGTCTACCTTTCTCTGTGTTTCTGCCCCATTAACTTCTTGTGTCTCTGGAACTTACCTATACTATTTCCCTTCCTTTCTCTTTCTGTGCTTCAGCTCTGCGTGCCTCCTTCTTTGTCTCTTTCCCCTTCTCCCTCGCACGTCTCTCCTCCTCTCCCGCTATCTCTTTGTCTCTCTCTCTCTCTCTCTCTCTCTCTCTCTCTCTCTCGCGATATTGCGCCCAGTCCGAACCAAACGGTTTTTTATTGAACTTTCTATCAGACATTAGTCAAATTCTAGACACGCCGCATATGATTGATTCGATCCAAATTGCAATTTCATCGCTGTTCTTTATTTTCATTATAATTGGTACATGCGCTGTATTGTTACTAATGCATTTGGCTATGCTAATGGTGTCGCCAGGGCCGGATTATCCTATAGGTTAGTATAGGTTGCAGCCTAGTGCCCTCAGCTTGGGACCCCCGAGGTTTGGTAATATTTGGTAAAAAAAATCTATTTTTTTCACTACAGTTGTGTTGAAATACATGCTAATTTGGTTGCAATAAATAGTAAAATAGTAGTATTTCTTACAGAGCAGTTTTATTGACAAACGAAAGATACATATTCTAGCTTATTTTAAAAATTTGTGATAAGTTTACTTCAAGCGCTGTAAAAGTCCTCAAAATATATTACGAGTAAAACATATTCAAGACGGGTGGGGGTGAGTTACATGGTGGCTCCGAGGGGCCTAATAATTTCATTAGTGTAGGGGCCCCGAAAGGTCGTAATCCGGCCTTTGGTTGTCGCTGTTTTTTGGCAATGTTTGTTGATGGTTGCTCTTTCATGAGGCAGACACTGCATGATAATTATTGGCTATTACTTGAGCTCTGGTAGGTGTTACTAAATCTTGATGAAACATAATCAAGAATACTGTGGCTTTTGTAACTTCTGCTCCAGTAAATTGTGATACCAGGTAACTGTAAAAAATAACGCAAAAAAGAACGCATTACATCAAATTATTGCAGGAGAGTTTTGGTGTAGTTTAAATTTTTATTAAACTAATATATGCAGGTTGAACACAAAAAAGTAAGCAATTTTTAAAGTGGCATAGAGCCGAGAATTTTTATCCAATTTCTTTTATGAATTTAACAGGATAAACTAGAAAATTTTGACACCTTGCTAATTCTTATTGAGAGTCCAAAAAACAAACATTTTATGTCTGATATTTTCATCAAGCCATAAAATGTAGATATTAATGCGATTGATTGTATTGGCAGTAAATGTATTGATCAGTTCGAACGCAACCGAGAGTTAGTACCAGGAAAAAAATAGGACAGTTTCTTAATGCAAAAGAAAAGAAAACTTAGACGGCAAATTATTTTTGTGTGTTTTAGGAAGCTTGGTTTTTTTATTTAGACTGCATTACAATCTCAGATTTTTTTCATTTTTTATTTAAAAGTGGGTATTATTCTTAACACATGCATCTACTTTCATGGCAAAAGTTTATTCGAATGCGAAGAGAAATAAATTCATAATGAACTGAATTCCTTAAAAGGGACTACTTTTTTGTGTTCACCGTTATGATTATGAAGTAATTTACCAAATGTTCTCTTTGAGAGTAAACTTGGTAGACCATAGACCAAAGTGAGACCAGTAAATAGAGCAAAAGAAAGAATGGGTGGTAAAAGGGAGGGGGTGGGGAGGAAACACGGTAAGGATGGAAAAAAACAAGTGAGAGAAACAGAAACAGAAACAGACATGGGAAAGAGAGAGAGAGAGAGAGAGAGAGAGAGAGAGAGAGAGAGAGAGAGAGAGAGAGAGAGAGAGAGAGAGAGAGAGAGAGAGAGAGAGAGAGAGAGAGAGAGAGAGAGAGAGGAGAGAGAGAGAGAGAGAGAGAGAGAGAGAGAGAGAGAGAGAGAGAGAGAGAGAGAGAGAGAGAGAGAGAGAGAGAGAGAGAGAGAGAGAGAGAGAGAGAGAGAGAGAGAGAGAGAGAGAGAGAGAGAGAGAGAGAGAGAGAGAGAGATGAGGAATCATATTTCGATCAAGGTTGCTCATTAACATTTTTGCTTGGTCAAATCAATTACATCTTCCTTTTCGTCTCAGCTGTCAATCAAACATTTAACTTGAAAGGAGAAACATTCAGATTTCATTAATGCTTAGTCAACAGACGCCAGACACAGCAAACACATGAATATGAAACAGTTGCTGCCAGCTTTTCAGCTTCTCTCGGTGATCTATGACAACATCATGATCTATGGTTTCATATCTATGACTTTGATCGCCGTAATGATTGCTAACGCACACACTCTTTCAGTACCCTAATTATAGTGCGTATTTGTCACAGCGCAAAGTGTGGTTGGCTGATGCGTTTTTCATATGTAAAAGCATGCATATTGTCAAAATCATAGGTTCTAGATTGACAAAGGTTCAGTAGACATTCGAATACACCGACTATACCGTATGACCGTTTGTATCAAGTAGAACATGACGAACCTTTACTTATTTTAGCTTAGTTTAACTTGACTATAGATGTTGATGACTAGATTATAATGTTGGTGAATGTGTTATGACGTTGGTGGTGACGTCGACGAGCATTTACAGGCAGAAGATAAAATTGCGTGCAAGTTGCTTCGCTTTAGAAAGCTAGTTTATCTTAAGCAAAATGTAAAATATTTTTTATTGTTTCGTTGCAGCCTCGTTTTATTGGCAATGACGCCCATTGATACCCTGCAAAATGAGCATCCTGATTTTCAATTTTGCATTTTTTATGATTGGCTGTAAATAAAGCCAATACAGTACATTAAAGGGGAACTATTTAAAATGAATTTCCAATTGGTCACAGGTCGTAACCGAAGTTAAACTACGCCGTGATCAGAGAATGGTTTGCGAGACCTAAATTCAATATTCACTCTGGACAGTTTCGTTCACCGTACTGATTCTGTCTGTTTACTTCAATGAGGAAAACTGTATCTATGTGAATGTGACTAAAACAGTTTTACCAGCTGACTATCTCATCTCTTACATCCAGTTTGTACCCAGTGAAAGTCAAGTCAGTGTACGACAGACCTGTGTGTGAATTTTGGCTGCACTAACAATGTTATGTACACGTTCTTATCTTCACGTCCAGCATGCCAATGTAACCTCTTTTATTTTCTCCTCTTTCGTTAGCTTTTACTTTTCGAAAATAATTATGCACAACCTTTTTTATTCTTTCGCGATACTATTTCTTCCGTTACAGTTAAAAACGATTAAGCATTATACTAAGGTATGAACATTTTTTCAAAGCACTCTGTATTTGTTACGTATCATATCAATAGCATATCGACACTCTTGTTAATCTTTTCATGCGCGTAAAAACGACAAAACTTTTCTCTACTGATAAAACGTCGAAAAGGAGAAGTAAAGAAATCGGCATTTCCCCACGATAAAAAGAGAAGAAACGGATTTCCCTGCAGGCTACTTGACACCTGTGATCCGAATTTAGAGTAAAATGTTAACCGGATATTGGGCTCTCTTGATGAATCTTGATGCGAATTGGGAGGGACAGAAACTGGGCGGATAAAGAAAATTCGAAATTAAGCGCATGTAAAAAAAGAAGGTAATGAAATTAATGTAGATTGACAGCTGCATCTTATTGTGTGGGACCACTAAAACAGTTATAATATTTAGTTACGAGGACGCTAAATTGTAACTAGTCCAAGCAATATAGGGGCACCAATATGGGCTAGTATTACTCCTATTGGTGGACGTGTTGAGACTGAGGTTTTTAACGTCTGAAATTATGGCAAGAGAGGAGATTAGGAAACAAAGTTAGAAAGAGAGAGGGTGGCCGACGGAAAGAGAGGGAGAATAAGAGAGAATGGGGAAGGAAGGAGAGAGAGAGAGAGAGAGAGTGGCTAAGATGGAGAAAATGGCGAGGGGAATGAGAGCGAGGCTAAGTTATCAGTAGTTTAAAAAGATTGCATCGTGAACGCGAATAGATGTATTTTGTATCTAAGATCGCTTGAAAAAACTGGGTCTTGGTGACTTTGATCAAGGTTCTCTGAAGGTAATAAAGCCGAGGTGCATATGCTGAATTTCAAGGCCTGTCTGCGTAGGAGGACGTTTTAGTAAATTCAAGTTTATGAATTGGCTGTATGGTGTATGCATTTCTGAAGCCACTTCCGATGCTTCTTCGGTATTCTGCCGTTACACTGAAAAGCTAAATTTAAATTGAAAGATCATACAGTTATTGCAACGTTGGAGTTTTTTACGATTATAAATTTTGTCCTGAAAAACGGTGACTTTTTGCAGTTTGAATAGAATGTAAAAAGGAGTACAAAATTGATTGCAATTATGCTATTTATATTGTGCATATATATGTAGCCACAAACAAGCCGTCTTGCATTCGAAGTGAGTGGATGCATATGTGGGTTGGAATTACTTCAAGCGTTTTTCCGCATATCATGTGTGGACACAAAAATTTGGTGCACGCGAAGCCGCTTTAATTTAAAAAAATATTAAAAAATTCTCATTGCATTGGTATAAAACTTTTTTCCATGAAAATAGATGCATATACTTACGAAATCTATGAAATAGATACATATTATGAGTTTAAGATAAGAAATGGAGAATTCGGGATTTTAACGTGGCTTTAGATAAAAATGTTCAGCTTTTCTAAAGTAACAAGAACTGTCATGTATCCCTTTTGCTTTTGAAAACTTTCGTTTTTATTTACACTAAACAACTGTTCAAGACGTTTCCTGACACTTCACTTATTTTTCTCAACTGGAGTCAGAACTGATTGATAACTTTATTTATTTGTTCTTGGGAAAGTTCTTCCAATTTCAACGATAACTTGCTTAAAATGATGCAAACTTTTTATTTTTATTTTTTCACAATGTTGTATCAATTCTGTAGTGATTATATAAACGTTTTGTCTTCTTTTGTAAACGGTATGGTCTATATTTATTTTTTTATTTAAAAACTTGGAAAACTAAAAAATGACTAAATGAATAAAATAAAATTAACGTGTCCATTAAGAAATACCATCATACTAATGTCTACTTTTCTTCTTCAATTTATGGGCTCATTTTGGGCGCTGTTCAAAATCGAGATCTTTGGCTTGTTAATTTGTCTGTCTTTTTTCATACCTGTTCCATTTTTAATACTTTACCCTAAATTCCTGTTTCGAATTCTTTCCCATTCATCAAAACTTGACCATAGATTTTTCCCAAATGATTTCACCAGCTTTCTGGATTCTCACAAATTCTTTCGGGCTTACACTCTCGTAAGCAGCTAAAACCGAAACTGCCGCGAGCTAAGCAAAGTGGTTGGCTAAATGCTAGGGCTGCGTAATTGTAAAGGGTGTTTGCAAAAAAAAATCCAGTATTCACGTAGCGAAAATGTCCTAATGCGTGAAATTGTGCCTTTTGATGGAAGTTACAGCTATTTAATTCCAAAAGCTAGTTTGGTAGATAACGGCGTTAGGTTTTAGTAGAAATATCGTTTTAGTTTCGTCAGATTAGTGTTCTCGTTTTTTACGTCTGCCCCCTAGCGGAGCTTGTGCTCAAGTACGACTGTTTAGCAAGTCAGTTTCAGTTTGTGTATTAGTATTACCGCGTTTAGTTGCACGTTTGCTGCTTTCCTGAGAGCGTTGATTGCAAGTTGATAACTTTTCTGTTAACGCGTTTATTTATATTGTTTGTTGTTTATTTATCAGCAGTTGTTTTTGTGGCGATTGCATTGAAATGTTGTGCGCATTACTGAGTTCTTCGGATTAAATTGTCTCAATAAGAGGTAGGCCTATGTTAAGTTGCAGGTTAATCTAAAAGCTGCAAGTTTGGGTGAGTCTGACTCTGTGTAAAGACGTTTCCACACAAACATTTTTTTGGTTCTCTGTTTTTTAGTAAGGTGTACAGGTACCATTTTAGTACTTGTACAAGATTTTCGTGCTTTCTTTAAAAACCAGTCTTATTATTTCGTTTCGTTTCTTTTTTATTCATCACCTTTTATTAGTTATTCTTTACCTATTTATTTACTTACCTGTTTTATGTGGACATTTACCTGTTTTATATGAACGTCAAATGGTTTTACAGTTTTTAGATATTTTAAGTACAGATCCATTGAAAATTGTACGTAAATGATACTTCGTATAGGCACTTTCAGTAATAAAACTATGTTCACATATTAGGCTCACTTGGTTTAACTATGTTGTTTATTGTTTGTATCTGACTTTATGTTTTCACTAATCCCTGGACCAAAAACATAACAAGTTCGTCATGGGTGGTAATTGTATTTTGAAGCGTTTTTACTCCGACTTTTGCTCGCCCCGACTAAAATTATTTATAATACACGTCGTGTATAATTTTACTTGCTCGTAGTAAACAATTTGGAGAATTCTCCCGACTCACTGGGCCGTGAATTTGCGGAGTTTTAACTAAATACTGTCTCAGTTAATGAAAACACAGCCGATACTAAATACTGGCCCAGTTAATGAAGACAACCGATACGAAATACTGGCCCAGTTAGTGAAGACACAACCAATATTCATGAAATGTTTAAAGTTTAAAATAGACAATTGGTAATTGGCATATAAAGTCGGGTTGGCAAAACATAAGAAAACACAAGGACACTGAGATTGGACCTACAGTACTATTTAATGATAAACATATGCAATCTCTGTAAGCTCTGTGCGTACTATCTGTTTAAGTACATGCTGTATACAAATATTAGGTGAATCCATTGTGCTTTAATGGCGTGAAAAACTTTATGTAGGTGCCCACATTCCCGCGAATGCCTCAGAATTGTAGGATCCTCTAACGCACAGTTATTGAAGTGCTACAGAAGTTTGAATTGCGAGAATATAGATCTATAATAAAGTAAAATCAAAAAGAGAAAAAAGTGTGTATAATATCTTTATTCGTAGTAAATTTGTACTCTTTGGGTTAGTTAGCAGTTAGTTAAGTTAAACAGATAACAACGTAAACACTATTTGCATACACATACATATACACACGAAGTAGTAACGGTTAATGCAAGGAATTCCACGCAATGTTTACTTGTAGGTACTAAATAATGGCTAAATAGCTTATGATTATTTTCAATTGTTCACTATTTAGACCTACGTCATATATACACTCCATGATCATATTTAACGTACACTATGTTCTCTTGCGTCAAATTACCAATGTGAAATGGGTGTTGTATTCTTTTGTATTATACCTTTATAGTATTACGTGCTGTACATAACAGGCACGCACGCACGCACGCATGCACTGTAAGCGGGGGTGTGACATGACTTATGTCAAAAAGTACATTATAATAATAAAACTTGATCTGGTGTTTAAATTTCAAGTAACTTAATCAAACCTTGTAGAGTTTGGTAATTCTCAGATTGTGAATAAAAAATAACTACTGATTAACATTGATCTGTGACAGAACTTTCTTAAATACATTTTAACAAAGCTAGCACTGGGTGGACCCGAAGTAATAAAACGGAAACTAGTTCTCGTGTAATAGGTTTTTACTGTACTATGATCGTCAATTGCGGGACTGTTGCAGATGATACGTATGCCAATTTTAACTGTTAAAGATTAAAATTAACTTCAATTTTAAAATTAGAATTTTAACTACTTCTTGCCACGCGCGCGAGTTGAGCGCCAAAGTTTGACCAATGGTCGCCCATTAACGCCGCAAACGCTTTTAAGTAGCCTTTATTTTCGGTAAGTGCTCGAGCAAATATTCAATATTTAACATTTTGGCCATATTGAGTAGAAATTAGCATTTAAGTGGTCTTTGTTAATGTTTGACCACTTTCGTACTTCGGGCTTGTAAAAGTAAATGAGGATTTGTCGTTGTTCAGAAAACAGCTTCACGTCTTATACGAGATGCCATTTTTGAAAATACGTTGATTTATCTGACGTACCTGAATGTTTTGTAATGTTGAATATCTAATTTCTCTCTTCTGCCCTCTTTCTCTCTCCCACTATTTCTCGCTAGCTCTTTCTCTCGCCCTGTGTCTTTACGTCTCGCTCTTACATCTCTCTAACTCTCTACCTCTCTTCTCTCTATCTCTCTTCTCTCTCTCTCCCTCTTTCTGTCTCCCTCTCTTTTTCTCTCTTTTATCTCAGTCTCTTTCTTTCTCCACTTTCCTCCCCCTCTCACTCCCCTCCCCTCTCACCTCCCTTGCCCTCTTACAGCCTATATTTTTTATTTACTTAAGTTTCTAGTACATAATCAACCACTGTGAAATCTTAAATGCGTTTGTGCCTTGCAGTGACAAGCATTCCATTACTGCCACTAAAATCCATGTCATGTAACTTGCACAGACCAATTTTACAAGTGCTTTCACCCAACATGGCCTTAAGTTATGCGTGTATGGTAATTACCAGTTCTGTTGACATGTCCAAGAATTTTTTTCAATATTGCGTAGCTGTAGCCGTTTGGCGGTCAATGTTTGTGGTTTGAACTTCAAATTTCAAAGGATCAAATTTCCAAATATTCGCTGTATCGATATAAATTGTTTTGGAAGTTGGGACGGTAGGGTGGTGATTATTGGCAATGTTGTTCCATTTAGAATTACTTCTGCAGATAAAACCAATGCATGATTTTATTTATTGGACACCAAAAATTGCCATGCTGAAAAAATTGATGTAGCATAGCAGTTTTCAGTTTTGTTCTCGATGTCGACTAATTTGAAAAATGTAAAATTTGGATACAACTAACATTAGTGTTGGTTTTAGTCGAAAGTAATTTCATAACCTGGATATGCTACTGGAACCATAATAGAATAAAGTGTGCCTGATATTTGGATCTTTAAATCAAACTGGCAACATGTTGAGGTTTCCTAAATTGTATAGTGTGCAGTGTGTTTTGGCTCAAGGTCTGCCTGATTTATTTTGAGTCTTAAAACTATTTAGAATCAAATTTACAGTGTACAATCTTGAGACTATAGTTTGAGGGAAATTGATTGGGAAGTCTCAAGTTTTGCAGTTGTTGGATTAAAGTGAGGAATATGGAGACTGTTTTGTTCATAGTGTACATGTTTTGAGGTTTTTTGTTGATTTGAAGGCTATTTAAAAGAATATTGCTCGCATTCTTAAGATTTGGACACACGACTGTGTGCTGTCTGACTGTCAGCAATAGTTTGAGTAACACTATATTATGTGGTGGCTACCATTATTTATTTGTGGCAGTGTACGAAAGTCATACACGGATCATCCCCCAGGCTTTTCCTAGTATTGACCCTCTTAACCCACGCTTATCCACGCTGCAGTTCAGTATAGTAATCACTGGTCAACCTTGATTACTTGACTGGACGTTGGGCAGCTTGGAGGTATGTGTTAATAATACAAGTGCCTGGATACCCGAATAGGCTCAGGTCGTTGTGCTGATAATGCCTTGATTTCGCGCCCTGAACAATGGCAGGTTCAAAGTTAATCTACTTTGCTGTTAAAGCTAATTAGCCACTGTAGGTGCGCTGATTAGATACAGGTGTACTAATGGGCGTGGTGCAGTGTTACGTCATTACGTCACCTGGTGGTATCACCACACGCTGTATCTAGTGCTGTAGTAGTGTAGGTGTTTTAAGGGGTTAAATAGTAATTACAGTATTTCAAACCAAACGCCGGGTTATTTTACCGAAGTGATGGCTCTCAGCACATTGTGTCTGGGTAGAATTATTGTTCCATGCAAGTTTGCAAGCTCTTGTCAGTTGTATTTTACAATTGGAGCACATATTTTCTGTTTTTTAATATTTTTCTTTCTTATGTGGACTCGGTTCAAAATTATTTTCCAGTTTGATAGACGATACACATACAATTCCAAAGTTTCCATTTCTTAGTTTCAAAACTATACAGCTATGTTGCATTGTTGCTGACAACTTGCTGTGTTTGAGTATCCATTCAATGACTGTGAATTAAAGAGTACTCGTCAAAAGGCCGGATGACTCGCGCCGTATAGCTTTTACTGAAAACTATTTATCGCTGTAATTTCCTAAACAATTGCCACTCGTTACTAATGGCGCGCAATTTCTGATGCAAATTACGCTTAGCATCTAGCCTACAAAAGAGAAACTGGCCTGGGACCTAGCTGTAAGTTGTTCATTAGGGACGGATTTCCAGCCACCCTGCCGGGAAGAATGCGTCTTCTTCACGCGAGAAGAACGTATCAGGAAAGGCAGAAGTAGTGGTCTTGCTTTGTTTACGCACGCCACATTTAGTTATATAGCGTTTCTAGCTTTACATTTAAATGGGCGAGCTGCAATTTTAACTTAAAGTAGACGTGTGCAAAAATGACTTACTGATAGAGTAAGTAATGAATACACAGAGATGGAGCCAAACAATGTTGCCCCGGCTACCTTTTATATTGTGAGCCCGTGTTTTAAGTAAATTTCAGTCATTTAAGTAAATTTGTCACACTGTTTGGTGAAGTAAGGCATCCCCTACATTTTGTTGTTAGTGATAAATACAGTAGTTTCTAGCATCCCAAGATACATGTGTTGAACTGATTATCACAAATACCCTTAATTTCAGCACATTTTATGTACAGCTACGAAGAAAGACGCCATATATGTATATACCCGCCCCTTTACCACCCAAAGTTTGCTTTCCTGAACTTTGCTTTAATGGAAACTACAAGACGAAATTGTGTTTCTGATTTATAATATATTACGTTTGCAGAGAAGATGTAAAAGTGTGATAACCATTTTCTCAAGGCTAGGGATTCTATAACTGGGGTCTCGAGTCTTCTTAATCAGATCATTGTTCCAGGTCCTGCAGAAGGGTATTGAACCTTTACAACGTCTTTCATGGAAATCCCTGAAATCTCTTTACCGTGATTAGCAGTGTACGAATCGTATGATGCTGATCATTGATTAAATGACAAATTGAATTGATGGTCTTGGTCGGAAATTGATAACAATGACCTCAGCTTGACCGCTACATCCATTAACAATATTAATCGAGTAGGAAACATTGCCAAAATCAGTTCTGCACACATACATTTTTCGTTAAGTACTGTTTGTTGACATAGTAAAATATAGTTTCGTTTTGGTTTATTTAAAAAACGGAAAATTAACTCAAAAGCTCTAAAGGAGCATCATTAAATTGTTTCGACTCATGAGATTGATACGCTTAGAGGAAATGTGAATGCAGTTTGTCTCAGTCTGTTTAGTTACCTCTTTAGATAATGTAGAGACAACCTGTACTGTAGTTCCTATATTGTAAAACTTCAGTTAATGGTGAAGCTTAATTTTCTCCTAGGATGTGATGTAAAGGAAAGATGACTCTGTCTTTGTGGTGTTGGTACCTGTCAGTGACTGTGATAGTCTTCAGCATTCCTTCTTGCTTAACTTCAAACTTGAAGCAGCTGACACTTGGTGGCAATTCTGGAAAATTTCACCGAGTCGTGGTTCACCCGGAAACTGGCGTTGTCTATGTGGGTGCAACAAATGCCATCTATCAGTTGACTTCCAGTTTAAGTCCTCTTGAAAAGACAAGATCTGGCCCAGTAATGGACGATATACGATGCCCTCCTGTTCCGCTGCCGTGTGAGGACCATAATAGGACGTTGCAAGACAATGAAATAAAAATTTTAGAAATAGACCCAATCACAAAAGTTTTATTGCAGTGTGGCAGTGTCAGTCAAGGCATATGCTCATTACACGACTTGTCAAATGTGTCCCACGTCCATTCTCTGCCCAGCAATCTTTTGACCAATTACGTCGCTGGCAAAGGATCAGCTGTGGCATTTTTTGCTCCAGCATCTTATTCTTCCACCGGTCAAGTTCTGTACAGTGCTGCTGCATTTGATGGTCGACCGGAAGTGTACACCCCACCCACCGTTTCCAGTCGAAAGTTGTCCATAGATGGGGGAAAGTATAGTTTTGACTACGCGAAGGACACTCCAACAGTGAAAAGTTTTTTAGATATTCGGACAAAGTATCGCGAGAAATACCAGATCCAATACTTGTATGGTTTTAGCCACGAGGGTTTCAGCTATTTCCTTCAGATTCAGAGAATCAACATCACTTCTGACATTTATGAAAGTAGACTTGCCCGCATTTGCCAAGTAAGTTGTTCATTAATTACTTGTCCATTGTTTAGTTTTCGTTGATTTGCTGATCTTAATTTCATACAAATTGTATTATTGTTCGCAGTTTCAAAGACTAATTTTGTCCATTGTGCCCACGTCGTTGTTCTGCATGTCTAGAAGACTGCGACAAACTGATATTTCACCAATCAGAAATTGGTGTGAGTAATTTGTTACTTTTTATTAAAAGCAATCTGGTTTTGTTTTTATCTGTTTTTTGAATTTAGTTGTGCTTGTGGAACATCTTTACTGTTTTAAAACTAATATCCAGGCAGTATTTTTTTTTATTTATTTGTTTGAAAATAAATTTTCAATTCCACTTTTATATTGTGATATTGTTTACTTTGTTATTTCAAATTTTTGCAGGATGATCAGTATTACTTCTCCTACACGGAGGTGCCACTGGAATGCAATCACATTGGGATTGACTATCAGATTGCACAGTCGGCATATTTCGACAACGAGGACGACAATGCTATGTTGACCATTGCTTTTGGGAAGAGCAACAAGGGATCATCCACGCCTGTACCTGAACATGGGACTGCTGTGTGTGTCTACACGATGAGCGATATTAGAGAGAAATTTCGCGTAGCAGCGCAAAATTGTTACATGGGGCAGGGGACGTTAATGCAGTGGTTTCTAGGGACAGTTGTGCGTTGTAACAAGGCTGGGGTAAGTACTTGGTTTTTTAATTGCTGTTACTTTCTGTAATACTGCATATTATTTCTTTTCAAGCTGTAATTTGTTGTCGTCTGTGGAATATTAATTCTCATAAATTATTATCTGGTCAAATGTTAGGATTTACTGCTATTACATTTTCTATTTTTGCAATTTTGTCAACTAAGTTTCAATATTAAATACACTGTACTTCAAATCGTGAATTATCATCAAGTTTCTTAACCATTGGCAACTTTTTGCAGTGCTTAGAAATGCACACGATTTAGGCAGTGATGCAAAAACGATATACTGAATTTTTATCCCTTTTTACTATATATGCCCGATTATTCATGTTATAACAAGGATTATGGCTCTGCAACATTGGATTGTTGGCTAAAAGTTGTTGGCTAATCAAATTAATGGCATTTAATATTCTCTCTGAATCTCACAGTGAATTTATAAGCATTAACCTCATCTCCGGTGCTATAAACTAAAAACTGAAAGTTTCCTCACCCTCTTTTGCTGGAAACCTTGTAATGTCTGCACACATAATTTTAGAGTGAAATCTTTCTATTGTACTTTTCTTTTTTCCACTTTTATGTAATAAATTAGATGTTTTTTAATTTCTATAGAATATACGGATAGATGACGATTTTTGTGGAGGCGGGTTAAACAATGCCATCGAAGGCTTAGAAATGATCTCTGCCTTGCCCATGGCTGTGCTCAATGAAACTATCACAGCACTGGCCACTGCTAGACAAGGTGGCACCTTTGTAGGCTTTCTTGGAACGTCATCTGGCGAGGTATTGAAGGTAAGTAGGTTGTGGCTTTTACTTTGTTTTGATGATTGCATTATTATTATTATGCATAATTGTAGAACCAACACAGTATAATTGTAGCTTTACTTGTAAGCAAAGGTAAGTAATTTAAGTTACACAAAATACTGCCCATACAAAAAGGACAACATAGAACAGTTCATCTTAGCCAAACATCTTCGATAGAGTATTTGTACTACATGTTTTTTTATTACATAGATTTTGCATTATGTTTTCTTTAGCAGTTTTTTTTAAAAACATGTAAATTAAAACAGATATTCTTTTGTATGGATTACAGCCCCTGTGTTTGTTGTAAGGTTCAATAAATCTAGCTGTTTTGTCTTACAAAAAGAACATCCAAAATCTTTTACTAAATGGAATTGTTTTATCTAGCTATTTTTTGCCTAAATTAAGGTTATTGTTTAGGTAATTTGCAGGTAATCCTTTCAACAAAATTTTCTAGGTATAAGCTTTTAAGGATTAATTTACGTGTTTTTAGGCAGCCAAATTTGTATTTTTCAAAAATGTTATTAAATGCAGTACTCTTAGACAACTATATTCGTAATTCATAAAGAGTATTTATTAATTCGTTGTTTAATCTTCTCTTTTTCCATTAGCAGTTAACTTTGCTAGGCCTATTATATTTTTTACAAATGAATACTTAAAGTTTGAAGTCCGAAAAGCAGCAAAATGAGAGGTTTAGACTAACTACTGAGCTGTTGATTTTGGTTTGATTTCAAATTCCTTTCCTGGATGAGTTTACTTGAATCCTAGTTACTCCGCAGATTATATTACCCAGCCTTATGTGATCTAGAATATCCTGTGTGCATGGCTCACATTTTCTGTGTTACTGGATATAAAGTTTGCTCTCCTGAGCTTGCTAACCGAAAAGGAATTTTTTTGGGATTTTGCATAGTGATCCCAAGTGTTAGTGATCCCAAATAAATTTAGTAGCAGAGAATTAACCATAAAAGTGCATTCTTGTGAGGGCTGACATGAAAGCTTGAATAGTTTGTCTCTAATATTAACAGTTTCTGTATTACTGGTTGCCATCTTGAATAATAAACGAAGTACTTTTAACTAGAATTGGATTAAAGATCTTTTATTTTCACAAGTTCGTGAAATGCTCACATTTTTTGAGATTTTTGTTGGTGTTTAATTAATGGAAAATTGAAGTCTATTCAGACTTTTGTGATTACTTTTGTAGTTTCTAGGATACAGAGACTCGTAACAAGCTGACCGGTTCACCATTTCTTTAGATTGTATCTTTGAGACGTTGTCACTTGCTGATTGTATGACATCCTGTGACACCACAAAACGTTTTGCAAAATGTATACTCCTGACGAACAAATCTGTATTTTAATTTCTTGGTTAATGCACTGGTTAAGTAATTTGACTTTCATGTGTATTTGAGCGTTGATAACAGTTGAGTTGAATGCATACGGACGTCGTAAACGAGACTTGTCTATCATTATGTTAAATTGAAATTGGCAATTTAAAAATACGAAATTATTAATTTTGTACCACTACTATAAGCCTGAATACGCTTTTTGTTACTATAAAACTTTTAAAATAGTTCAATATCCTAAATTCTTGTTTATCTAACTGCTCTTTATCTTTATGGCACTCAACATTTTCTTCAAATTATTAGCAATAAAAATTAATTGCGATCATTTAGCCCGCATCCTGGGCTATTTTACTTCAAAACGGATTTCAGAGCTGTTTAAATTGGTGTCATTGTCCTGGGCAAATGCAAAATAGTTCATCTGGTGGAATTTTTTCCAAGATTTTTTCGCCAGATAAGTGCCAATTATGGACAATGTGAACAATAGCTTGTTTTACTTTCCACTTAGTCAGGAATGCAAATCTATTGCAGGGGTAGAAAAACGTGTTTAACTTCAGACAAATTGGATTTTAGTGTTGATTGCTTGAGCTGTAATATGAAGTGGTTAATCTCTTATTAATGGAATGCCGTGGGAATATGACTGGGCAGAGGGCTTGGGGGTCTAACAAGACGATAGCTTTTCACCTCGGTCAGTTGGTCAACACGTTTGGGGCAGTGATAGCCTTATAGGTTTTACATTGCGCCCAGGGCTTGTCAGGAATTTTTTATGGGGAATTAACTGAAATATTAGGAGAACAAAAAGAGGGGAGGGAGAGAGTGAGTCAGTTTGTGTGTATTTTAGATAGATGGATGGATTGATGGACAGACAGATGGACGGACAGTCAGACAAATAGAAAGATAGAATGATAGGTATACGGCAGACACGCGGGCAGATAGAGATGTTATTTGAATGGAAATTGAATATTACATGTGTGGTGTAAAAGTATCCAGTCTAACGCTGGCTTGGGTACTGCTTTCATGTACATGTAATGGGATCTGTGAGTTATTTTCCACGATTCTGTACTGTGGAGAGAGTTTTTAATCGCTCGAGTAATTCATAAAATCTTGGAATTTACGCATTCCAGTGGGATCAGTTTGTTGACACCAGGGTGCAATAAGAGAGCCGTTTCCAGTAGCTCTGAAAGAAATCTTAATAAACTTGGGTGATCTTGCAAGACCGTACACTAGCCGAAAACTCGTTTCACGTTCAAGTACTTGCTAATGGCTGTTTTGGAAGTCCAAGTTATTTGCCTGACCTACACATAGGTCTCACGAATACCTCGAACCCTGTGAAGAGTTACTGATTCATAAAGCAAACACGTGAAAATATCTCTGCAATCTCTAATGATAGAGCGAGAATTATTGTTTGTTCAAAGTTTGTTCAGAGGTACCGTCGTTGCTTCTTCATATGGATTTTTAGACCGAGTATTTTGGCTGCTTTAATTTTTTGCTGATTTCGGCAGCGTTTATGTTTTACGCCACGGAAATTCTGACGCGTGACGCAGCACACCGGAAATAGTTACGAAGTTGTGACATCAGCTGTGTCCGCTCACCACTTATTACTAATAGTTTATGTGGAGTAATGGACTATTTATAGTGGTTTATTAGTGAGGGAGAAATACGAAAGAGAGGGGGGGAGGGCGAAGAAAAGAGAGTTTAGAAAGAAGAGGGAGTTAGAGAGAAACAGCGTGTAGAGAGTAGTACAGTAGCACAGAAAACTTAATGGTAGTTGATGGGATGGTGAGGGGGAGAGAGAAAGAAAGAGTCGACTTGTATTAAAAGACTACTGGATAATTGTAGTAATTGTAAATTCGGTTGGACAACAAATTTTGATGAACTTCTGTGCAACACAGTGTCAATGATATATCATAGAGTTTACATTGCCCTTTGTGTTGTAAAATAGACAATCTTATTGCACTGTAGAATTATATTTGCTTACTCACAGGTGTGTGTGTGTGTCATCAGTACATACGCAGTGATATCCTGTGCATGCCTAGATCTATTTACAAATGCTGAATTTAGCAAAAATTGCATTACACGTATCCTGAATTCCTCGTATTTGAGATCCCCAAATGCTCTATATATGTGCACTATGTTTCGTATTGCCAAGGATATTTAAAGAACAAGGCTTTATTTTGTGAAGCAGATAGTTAAAAATCCAAAAACTTCCAACGTTCTGCTGTATTTCAGACTAAGAAAATTTAAAATACAAAGCTTTGCTGTTTGAAAAACTCTAAACTCCAAAAAGCTTGCTACATCATTTCGGTACATTTGAGCAGTTTTAAAGGTTTGTGAGTGATGACTACCATAAATATGTTTTGCACTGCTTTTAAGGTCCTCGATGCTACCTTCTACATGCGTTTGGCTGAGTTATGAAGTCATTTGAAAATCACTTCAATGTATTTTTGTGTAGTTCCCATGCAGCATTTATTACTGAATTTTATATTTAAATTTCATAAAATCTGCAGTGTGCATTTCACGTAATTCTAAACACTATTGTATCTTCTAAGTGTATTTTAATGTGCGAGGTTTGGGCCATTGTCCGGCATACAAAGCCTTGCTACCTGGGTGCGCCGTGCTCTGAAGGAATTCCCCCGGGGTCTTGCTTAAACTAAATTGATTTATTCTGTCAACAACAATTTGTGCATTACGCAGACAGTGATACGGCCATCTTAAACTGCAGGGGAGGCAGCATTAGAGAGGCTATGACCACTGTGAAAAAAAAAATGAAAGCACAGACGCCGAAGTTCAAAATACATATAGTTGCGATTGACGTCTTACGCATAACACTTTCGTGTGAGAAAACATTAAAAACATTGCATATAACATGTATTTCATGATGGGGTTCCCTTTAGCATTTCCTAGTTAACAATAAAGCAATTTACTTTAACTACGAGAAGTATTCCTTTTTAATTTCTGGAGCGCAAAAGGAATATATTTATCACTCGGGTACAGGGTGTTTCGTAAGGAACAGTGCAGTTAAAATCTTATGGGTTATGGGTGGCTGCTTCAAATTTCACAAAGATAAAAGGACCATGAATTTCTTTAGGTTAATTCGAGATAACTGTTGTTTCAGTGTTTTATAATTTTAATTTTATTTAAATCGGAATTTAGTGAAATACAGGTTTGATTGTCTTAGTGCCCTTTAAATGTTCCAGACAACCTACCATTAAATTGTTACGATTACCTAAAAGCTTGATTTCTGGCCCAACTACCTGTCCTCTCCCTTTTTAAGACATGATGAGTTAGACGTGACCATTATTCATTCTGTAAAGCGAATCGTCCATTTTAGATTTTGTTGATTTTCACTGTTTGTTGAAGCGTCTCATTTGCAAAGCTCGCTGGCACTATAAAAACAAAATTTCACTCGTCCAGACCTTGTAACGTTCATGCTGTTGTTGTACTTAATGTTAGCAAACAAGGTCCTCGTGTAGACGCTCCATGGTAATTGACCCTAAAGCCTCGTTTACACCAGTGATCGTAGGAAAGCCCGGCAGTTTTGATTCGGAATTGAGTGTAACGACTGTTATTGCATTTATACTTTATTTATGTAGCAAGACTAGTACTGATGGTAGGCGGAGAGGTGAGCGAGCAATATGGTAGAGTGTCATATGGCAACACTGTGTTAGGTTGTGATGTTTTGCAATACTAGGGTTTGTAGGTGGATGAGTGACAGCCGAAAATACTGCCCCGGGTGGCTTTCGTTGTTGTACTGCTTCTTGCAATGTCTCTCTTCGAGGAAGCATGCACACTTGCATAGTTGTATGCGCATTCAAATGTGATTAAGATACTTCTTTTAGTGTGATGCCTCATTTTAAAAGATTAGGTACCCTTAAAAATAAGCTAAGTTTCGGTTCTACCTCAACCGCTTACACTAAGTATGTGCATCAAAAAGTGCTGTTTATTATAGTGTAGAATGCTAAGAAGCAGAGCAAGAATTGTTCAGTGCAGTGCTTAATGAATCACTGTGTTTGGGTTAAGCGCGCTGAACTAGTGATGTTCGCATGCGCATTCAATGGAGCCGTTACCGGAGATTAGATATTTCAGTTAAAAAGATCAAAAATTTTCTAACAATCACTACCTGGCTTAGCAACGGGATTATGTGAGATGCAATTTAGCGTTGGCCGCCCTGTATAATTGCTGGTTCGGCTACTTGTGCAAAGATGCAGAAAAGAGTTACTAGCCCGTGTAGAGTGGACTTAAGTAGGCAATAGTGTGGTTGATTTAACTCAAGGTTGGGGGTCTTTGGGAAAACCGCTTTTACACTTATTGTATATGGCCCCTGGGGTATTGTTTACCATTTTAGATGCGGGAATATCGGTGCTTTTTCAAGTTTCCCAGGGGTTTTGTGAAGGAATTGCCTGATTTCACGTTATTTGCCGGGAATTCCTCGACTGTTTGTTATCCCGACTAGGTACCATTCTGGTAGAGCGAGCAGGATTTCTGGAATGTTCGCTAGATTTGACAGCCTGTAAAATATAATATAAATCTTGTTGGGTTCGTGTTTTTTGGCCAAGTGTTTTGCATTTTTTGTAGTTTTTTATTCTTTTTCTAAACTTAAGCTGAAAGTTATTGTTCTTGGCAGCGTTGTTTGTTCTATGAACTATGAACTATGAACTATGAATTTTATTCCACACATCAAAATACATTATTATATACATAAATAAACAATAAATAAAATAATTTGAGTAGTGTGAGGTGAGTGTACGACCATACGGTCATTAACACACTCACCTTACTTAAATGAAAAAATTAATAAAGTTATGCGTGCTTTTTTAGATGACTCAATGAAAAAGGAAACATTAGAAAAACATAATATGTAATTACGATTTTGATATGAATATAGAAACAATTTTGAAATAAAGTAAATGATGTAATAATAGTATGAAAACATAAGGACAACATAATATGGAATTACGATTTTGATTTGAATATTGAAATAATTTTGAAATAAAGTAAATGATGTAATAATAGCAAGGAAACATAAAAAAACATAATATGGAATTACGATTTTGATACGAATATTGAAATAATTTTGAAATAAAGCAAATGATATAATAATAGTTCCTCAAAGTCACATTGGTTTTGTGGTCAATGTCGAATAGGATTAATCAAACTGAAAATGGAGAACCAAACTGAAAGAGTCTGACCCCATCAACTCTTGAATGCCATCTGTATCAACTTCTGTTTCATTCAAGAATTGGTCTTCAGAGTCATCAGTGTGAGAAGAACAGTGACAATACGAGGAACTTGAATTCTCGGACACGATGACCTTCACATTACTGCCAGGCTAGTTTGCTTATCTTATGGTATAGCTTGTCATTTGTGAAAATATGTCTGTAGACTCATAACAAAAATTTCATCTTTAAAAATGTTTCTTTGAAAAGACTTCCACGCCCTCTGTATTTTGACCAGTGTGATTAATCGCCTATTTATTTTTCACAGATGTCTATATAGTCATACCGTGGGACGCATTGAAAACTTCTTTTATTACTGGGTATGATTTAACCCTTGCCTGGATAAACTGTAATCGTATATGAAATCGCTTCCAAAAAAATCTTGTTCAACTCCTTTAGCGTAAAATAGGCGGCACGTTTTCATTTAAATGAGCCTGGTTTAAGTTCAGCAGATGGTCATAGATACGTACGATTTGGAGAGACGTGATCATAGATGAATTATCAGTGATGACTATCAATTATGTTATTATTAATTAACACGTTTTACTAAGGTAGTTTGGGTATTTTTCCAACTTGCAATCATTATTCTTTGATTGCTGAAAATGAGAATTCTTGAGATTTTGAAAAACTGGTTTAAGACGTCTTGCAGGTCGTTCTTGTTCGTTCTCATTTTTCTTGATCACCTGAATGCGCTGAAAAATCAAAATAACATTACCTCTTTACCTGGTTTTCTAAATGCATTAGAAATACTTGCTGTTTAGTCGAGCGAAAAATCAATACTTTAGCTAAAGAATGTTAATAACAGTGGGACGGCACACTTCCTGGTCGCATTCCTGGACACAACCGAAGACTGGCGAAATTAATAGTTTAACTTAAGTACTTTGTAATTACAGATAGTTAAATAGAAGAATTTAGCTACGAAGACAGTCTTTTGCTTGGTTAACTTGAATATTCGTTAAGTTTTATATAATCCTTAAAAATAGGCTGTTTCGAAGTTTTCGACATTATTCTGAGATTGGTACTGAAAACTAGTTAGATATGCTTATCTATAAACAGTTATTTTACGATGAACAGTTACTGCTTTAGTTTCGTTTTTGTTCACAAGAAGGGAAGCACGTGGGCTTAGAGAATGCTCAAGTTTGTCTATATTATATAACTAAGTTAATTATATGACAATATTTTAAATTTTCCAGTCTGCCGGATTGTGGCATGTGTTGGACTTGCTAAAGGTCTAAAATAAAACAATAAATACGAAAAAGCTGCAAGAAATACGATCTATTATGAGATAAAAAAGGACCAACAAGAAAATAAATAAAAATGATTTTATTTTGAGACGTGCAGCCCATAATAAAAAGAATAACTTATTAAGAAAAGGCGTGCAAGAAAATAACTACAAATATTTTTTTCATTTTGAGATGTGTTTAAATACTCTGATAAAAAATAAGAAAATCCAACGAGAAAATAACTAAAAAGTGCGTTTTATATTTTGCTAAGATATCGACATTGAACGATGATCATTTTAACTGAATGATTTTAGTGTTTACTAGTAGCTCTGATAATGCCTGATCAAGATTTTGGTTTTAGTTAACAGTTATTACCTGGATAAAATGGAGTCTAATAAGGAACGGGAAACGCTGATGCTTTGTAAGGCAGTCGTTTAACGGCGGTGTACGGTGAAAGTTTTATTTCGTGAAAGTCAGTTGTAACAGTGTCTAAGGTCATTTAATTTAGTCAGCTCTTTTTACTTGATCAATTTGAACTTTTGAGAAGAATTTGAACTTGACAAAAGAATTTGTTCTAGTTGGAATGTTCAGTTGTTTAGTGGAATGCTCTATTGTTTAACATCCAGGGTTGCACATGCAAGCCTACTGGCTAGTTTAATGACCAGAAAATAGACAACCTCCATTTCGCTTAGGAATGCGCCAGCCCCTGAGCGCCAATTTATTTTCTTATTAAATGACAATTTTATTTTACTGGTGGCACGTTGTTTGCTGTTGGCAAGAATTTTAAGCACACAAACTTGTTCAAAGTTATGTAGTGTTAATGAAAGCTATATAGTTAAACGAAGATTTCCCATATTTCATTGTGTTGCATGTGTGATGACTTGGTTGTTTTTTCTTTGAGTAAGATTGGACCCTGCTTTTTTTCATGATTGCTAGTTGTCGGTATATTTTATACCTACAGCAATTTACCTTAATCAGCGTGTTCTTAATCAATGTGGACATTACCAAACAGCAATCACTGAATCTACTGTACAATGTATTTCAATTGACAAATGTTTTTCGATGTGCTAAAACTTGTAGCCCAACTATAGGTACCTGGAATCAAAATTTACCCCTATACCACTATACACCTGTTCGACGTGCAATTATGAGTTGTTTACAAGGTTAACTCCTATCCCTCGCTTAGTTTTTTGTATTTTCTCAGCAGGACATGCGTTGAACAGGTGAAATAATGAGTAAAAATACAAGCGAAAGAGTTAACCGACTGCGCGGGGTAGCGTTTATGTGGTTAAACGTTTATGATTGATGATGCAGTTTTAGTATTTAAGCCCCCAGGCTGGATTATTGCTAAAGAATTATAATCTTTGTCACATTTGGAATTCGTTCGGCGGGGTAGGAATGTTGGTGGGATCTGAAATCACGCGGAGGTGTGTTCGTTTTTTACTCAACGTTAGTGCAAGGGCCCGCCCGAGAATGACTTAAAAAGTACTTCAGTTGTAACGAGTGGTATTAACGCTTGTGCATAATTTTTTATCGGGTATAAATAACTGGAAAACTAAATCAACGTTAAATAGGAGTATTGAAATATAACTTCATTATTGCTTGAACGTGGAATTTTGCATAATAACATCTTGAATGGTGTTTAGGATCTGTAATGGGAACTCTTACATCATGCGTTACCGTGTTAGTTTGCCATTGTTGGTTTAATATGAAGATGTCTACTTTTTCCGAGCTTCTCAGTTTACGAGCTTTGATACTCGTACTCCTTCTTAGGTATTCCTCTTCGCATTCTGTATTTAGGTGTCGGATCTCTCTCTCTCTCTCTCTTTCTCTCTCTCCCTCCCTCCCCCTCCCTCCCCCCTCCCTCCCTCCCTCCCTCCCTTCCTCCCCCTTCCCTCTCTCTCTCTCTCTCTCTCTCTCTCTCTCCGTCTCTCTCTCTCTCTCTCTCTCCGTCTCTCTCTCTCCGTCTCTCTCTCTGTCCGTCTCTCTCCCTCTCTCTGTCTCTCTCTGCTCCTGCTACTTTCGTTAACCCAATGGAATAATTCATGACAAACCCTAGGTGCAATGTATTACTCATAAAAATATTTATGGATTTTGTTACCTCCTTTGTCGACGAGTTTTCACGCTCTGTCGCTTTCAAGGGCGAGCTGCCTGGCAAGAGTTAAACTTTGAAGTTTAGCGAAGGTGCTCCTCAAATTTGAAAACTGTCAGCCAGGTATGAGCTAATTAAAATGGTTCCAGCACATCTTTGATGTTTTATTGTTCCGGTTTTTAGGGTTTCATTGTTTCGGTTCTTTTCTTATCTCGGATGGGGTGATGTTGTCTCTCTTTTATTGCCTTATTGACTCAAGACTGTCTGTGATAATAAATAAAAAATAGATATAGCGACTGCTGTCAGCTCGTATTTTACTGATCTAATCATTTTTTTATTACTCATGCAGCATGTGTCAGTCATCCAGACAGTCAGTCAATCAACCAGGTCAAAATCGAAACGTGTTTTATTCCAAATTTTGTCTTATTTCGTATTACGGTTTGTTTTCTCGTTTAATTTTCATTTTTCGTTCTTGCTTTCATTAGTAATGATGAGGAAAGTTGATTTTCTGTAGGGTTGATTCAGTAGAGTGATCTTGAATCCCTTTCGTGAATACATTTTCTTCTCTTTTTGCCCCCATCTTTCATTCTCTCTCTCCTTTCTCTCTCTCCCCCCCTCTCTCTCTCTCTCTCTCTCTGTCTCTCTCGTTTTGTCATCCTCCACCCTTAAGAATTCCATCTATTCTTGGGAGTTTACCCGTCAGTAGGTCTATCTACTTAGCAAAGCAAACATACATCTCTTAATGAGGTGACACATTCCGCGGGTCCTTAGACAAGTTTCTTTGCTTTTTGAAAGTGGAATGACCAACTAACTTGCCTCGTTTCAAATCCAAGGAATTTTATCACCTGGGGGTAGATTGGTCTTAATTATTGTTACAATGAGGGTGCAAAGTTTTTATGCGCCATGTTTTCTCATAATGACTTAATACAATTCATAATCTTGGATAAAAAGCTGAAAACTTAAAAAAAATAATTTGCGTGATACTGTATTTCTGTTTATCTCGTTAGCGATTTTACAATTTTAGTGCAATTAGAGTGGTTATCTTTTACTGATTATGATTGCGCAGACTGTTGTAATACTTAGGCCCCGCGCAGGTATGGAGTTTTTGGTTGTGCAATTAAAAATTGCAAAATCTGTAAATTGTTTCGAGAATCAAGATGCAGGTGATTTTGCATATTATGCCACAACAAAGTGTACTGTACACAATACTAGTGTCGCCCTCTATAAGAAATATTTAACTAATACAATAGCTACTGTAACTTTAGAGATGTTTTATGCGACGGCACGCGTTAAGCCTGCATATTGCAGCAGTTTACTTGGTTTTTCGACATCATAAAAACATTTTTGACAGGTTTTGTACATTGCCCTGGTAACAGTAGTTAGTTATGCAAATCATGGTTGGCATTTTCTGACGAAAATTACCACGGATTAGGTGTATTTTGTCCAGGAATTATCCGTCTTAATCTTCAGATTATCCTTCTTAATCTTTTTAAAAGTTGTTGTTCCTCGGTAATTGCACATCTTTTATCTCATTGGCTTGCAATTCAAACTTACACTAGTTTTCTTATTATTTTGAATGATTTTTCATACGCGTGATCACTATGACTTTGTGTTACAAATGTACTTTCTTTTATTTGTTATTGCACAAAATATGCAATGCCGTTCATTTATTTTTTCTCCGGTTTGATAGCTGTGGTTAATTGGGTTCGATTCCAACTGGGCATTAACTGCACTACAGCCTGCACTTTATTTTGTCCAAATTGCAAGTTCTGCAAGTAGACACTATATTTAACGGTAAAATGTGCAAGGCATTTCCCTTGACCATATATTTTGAAACATTTTATTTTATAAGCACATTAATTACACGTGTATATATTGACACGGCGCCCAGAAAATTGATCTGGTCTCTAATTCAGCCTAATTACCTAATTGCGTTTTTTGCTGTGGAATCCACCTAACATAACAACAGCAAAGTCGTTCCTAATATGAAGTATTTTTCTGTATCATCTAATGCTTTAGTTTGGGATTGTTTAGCTGGTTTAATTTGTGTGGATTACAAAGTGACAGCCTATAAAATCTTATTGTGATCGGAAGACCTCTATGTTCCCTTCATATAATTCATTTGTAGGTAGGGTACTAAGTCATTGCATCCAGGTGTGGGCCCTTACTTTTCGTGTGCCAGATGGTTTCATTGGAATAAAATTGTAAACTAAACTTGATAATGGGCGAGGTAAGTAGCTGCGTGAACCTGGTATATGCTTGCCTACGAAAAAATGGTCTGTAGTTAGTAAATGGATTGGCGACCAATTCGTTGCATTGAGTGATCGGAAAATAGTTTCTTAGCGATTTCATCCGTTTAGCGTTTAGTTACCGGCTATTTCTGTTGATTCTCTAGTAAATGGATTGGTATCCAATTCGTTGTGATAAGTGATCGGAAAATAGTTTTTTAGCGATTTCATCCGTTTACCGTTTAGTTTCCGGCTATTTCTGTTGATTCTATTAAATCGATTAATCTTGATAACAAACAGGTTCCTGTCTGGCCACATTCACCTACATTAACTTGGTCCTGAGACGTTTGGTGTTTGAGAGTGTCGAACTGGATACAGGATGATAAAAATAATCAAACACTTTAATTGACGTAGCTATTGTGTAAAGAATAAGTGCCCTTGGGTAGCTTTCCGTACTCCTGCTTAGTCAAAGCTTTCATGCCTCCTGGAATATTTTTTCTCATCTTCTTGGACTGTTTGCTCTTCTTAAGCGGCTCTGGGAACATCACCCTGATGGCTGGTTTACGTTTGAGAGGTCTTCTCTTATGCTAATTTCGCCCCAATAAAGGAAAGTCAAGGAGAGGTACTTTGTGTGAGGTGGATGAAATGCATTTAGGGTGGTAATTATTGCACTTGTCTTTAGAAGTCGGCATGAACAGCCCAAAATTTATCTTCATGTTCCTTTGCAAAGACAGAAATGAGGAATATTGATGTTACGAAAGTTTGTAATAAAAAATTTTGGAATTTGGTTTCACGCAATGTTGTGCTATACTCGTTTTCTGTATTTTTATGTTATGCCGACTTTTTCGTTCATATGACAAGGTAACTATATGTCTGTCTAGCTGCATATATATGTATATTCTATTTTATTACAGTGTACTATACGCTTTGCTGTCATACTGAGCAAAATATGTGAAAAATTACGCTAAAATTTTTATAGCTGATTACTTTAAGCCAAAAACATTTGTTAAAACATACATAGGCATATGTGGCAGGCAGATAGTTAATTTACACTGATTCAAATGTAAGTAATATTGTATATAATCCGTGCACAATGGAATTTATAAATTAACTATATTGTTGTGCATTGTTTGGCTCACTCGCCAGGTTCTGCTACATTTTAAGCTGTCTTTGGCCTCGATTCTGGTGCGCTTACTTTTTGTGTTCGAAACGAGTAAGCATAGTTCTTCGAGTGGTAATAACATTAAAATTCATGTGTACAGTCATTTATTCAGTTATTTGTTAGCGACAAAAACGTGAACTAGTTTTATAAAAAGGCTTTGCGTACTCATGTTCGAATGCGACATAGCGTGAAGTGGGCTTGGTTGGGTTTATTACAAGATTTAAGCAAGTTTTAATGGATGAAGCTTAACATCAGTCAGTTTAATTTTTATATCCGCCCACAATTTTGTTTATGATTAATACAACCCTATTATAACAGTACTGGGTGGGAGGAAGGTCGCCTAATAGTTATAAATATGTTTTTGTGCGTCACCCCGCCAAATAATAAACAACTTCCGGTGGTGCTGTGGCGCTGCGATCGGCTTTATTTTTTATAAAACATTTCCGACAGCATTTTTTGCTTATTCAAAGAATGATTTTTGTGTTAATGAAGGTAGCCTGGTTTTTCTCACTGAATCTAGTGTAAATGTGTTTTAAATTGCGCACATCTGGGTGGGGGTTTATTTATGGGTGTGCGGGGGCGGGAGCAGCGCATGAATGGGATTCCTGAGCCGGACCGCCGCAAAGAGAAATGCATATTCGTTAGATATGTCCATTTTTATTCTAAATGGAGTGCTGCGTGTCGTACTCTAACTGTGCGTTTAATTGGCTCTCGATGATAGGAAAAAGCAGGCGTGTCAACGTCCCTTGACTTATTTTACAACCCTCTCTCTCTCTCTCTCTCTCTCTCTCTCTCTTTCTTTCTTTCTCTCTCTCTCTCTCTCTCTCTCTCTCTCTCCCCTCTCTCTCTCTCTCTCCCTCTCTCTCTCTCTCCCCCCCTCTCTCTCTCTCGTCTTTCTCTCTTTCCCGTGCTCTCTCACTCATTCTTCTTTGTGTCCTTCTTTCTCGTCCCACATTTTTGTTTTCTCCCTTTCTTGTATTTATGAAGAATCTTCTACTCGCGCATGCTAGTGTAATGCTGAATTTAGAAGTCCACAGAGTGAAGTTCACTGAGTGAAGAATATCACTTATTTGTATTTGTATACGCCTCCATGATTATTTGCTCACGTTGCCAAATATGAAAGCAACTTTAATTATTTGTTCACTGACTTGTTGATGACTTACTGGATAGTGTGCACACGTCTAAATGTCCTTATCTACGTATAAATTCACTTAATTTTTAATTTTATTTTCACTTATGAGATTTGATCCCACATTTTACCGTCTGTTCTAATGATATTGTGCACTTGACCTGCTGTGTCCACTTGCCACTTGTCGTAAGTTCATGTACTCGGAGAGTGTTATTTTGTTCTTTTATGCCATGCAAATCCGGCATGACAGATTCAGCAAATTCTAACCAAAAGAATCGTCCCTCTTTTTCCACTTTTGTCACCTGGGCCAATAGAATATTTATGTCGTCACTGACTTTGGAGGTTTTATTCTTTTATGTTATTTTTGCTTGTTTATCTCGTACCTCGTTGAGGCAGGATGTATATGCATCCAAATAATTCGAATTTTTCTGTGTTGTCTGTATCTAGATTCAGAGAGTTATTCTTAATTATGAGCTAGGTTTCGGTCGCGCCGCAGCCATTATAAACAGGCTTTGAGTGCCGAATACTAGCTTGCAGTTGCCTATCACGTTACTGTATTTCAAAAAACGTTACTGTGTCAAATTCCAGATAGTTTTTCTTTAATAGATTAAGTCCAGTGCGCCAGGTATGAGCTGTACAACCTCTAATCCTGTCCATTCAAAGCGTACAATAACACAGTTTAGTTTAATGCGGATTATCTGAGCTTGATCCTCTAACAGCTTGACAAAATCAACGGTCTGAATGACTGCCTGCCTGTTGCAATTTGTCAGCTGGAATTTGGAAGGGAGGGCGCGCGCATGTGTGTGCGTAGCGGGCTGTGAGAATAAGTGGAATATTGAGGATAGCTTGTTGTAAAATTTACCGTCTTGTCACCAAACCGACGTTATGTAGCTTCTTAGGTCAATTTGAAAATATTGTCCGTTTTTTGCTCCTTTTCCTTTCTCTTTTTGTCTCCCCACACTCTGTCTCTTTCTCTTTATCCTCTCGCTCTCATCCACTACTTCCCTCTCTCCCTTTTTCTCTTTTCAAGCCCTATCATATCCTTTCCTTCCCCAATTTCCTTCATAAGCTTCTTCTAATGTCACATTTTAAGAATTCCGTGTTCAAAAGACGCCATATTTTAGTTTCAAGAGGGTTTTCGTCTTGAGTGCTTGAAACTGGAAGACTTCCTGTTCGGGGCTTGGCTTGAAGTGTATGATGATTGTAATAGATTTTCTTCATCATTCTAGAAATGGTTGTGCTTTATCTGTGACAGTAATGGCTGTTGTAAGAGTTTCCTTAGCCTTCGGCTTGTGACTGTTTACTTTTCTGTTAAAAACGTTTAAGCTTTTAGCTCCTTTATTATTTAATCTCAGTTTAGATGTAATGTGAATAAAACACATGCCGTCCAGTGTTTTTTGTTTATCAGGTTCAAATTAAGTCGATCACTGATAAAAAGTTTGGGAGAATTCAACGCACACAAAATTTGGTCTGACAGACTTAAAATATCTTTGATATTCTAATTTATTAAGATTTGGTTTTCTTTGTTGACTAGACTCTTTTCTATCTTTACACTTTAGAGCATTTTTGCTCAAGAAAAAGAGTTCGTTTGCATTTAAACTGTGGTTTTCTGTAAGGGGGATAAATTAAAGTAATTTTGTTTTTAATTTAATTTAGGTGTTTCTGGATGACTATAAGGAAGGCCAGCCTGCTATTTTGCGTTATGATATTGGAACTGGACATCAGATAGAACCAAGTCTTGCCAGAGATCCGACTGGCAGTCACCTTTACCTGTTGTCTAATGATAAGGTATCATTTTATAATCACTTAAAGATGTTTCCATAAGATACTGCCTGTAAAATATTGATTTTTTTATGATTGATCATGTATAATAGTTATACATATACATATAATGCTTACACTTTTTTTTGAAATTTTGCAATTTTTTAAGTTTTTTGAAATTTTACAACTATAAAGCTGTGGTTTCAGTTCTGTTACTGTTTTATGTCAGGTTTGCTACATTTGCATAATTTGGGTTTTTTTTCATAATTGAACACTTTAAATCACAGGGGTTTCAATAACTTTATGCCTATTTTTGTACTTGTTTTGCTCCTAATTACAAATTTCCTGTTTCCTGTTGTGCATTCTATACAAAATTGATTCAGTGTATTTGTTTTCCGTTTTATTAGATTTATGTTGTGATAGTTACAATTTATTCATTTCAAGTTGTAAAACTTTTGGGTGCTTTTTGCCTTCGAGGTGGAAAACTTCAAATAGGTGCTAAATTAATTACACACACAGTAATTTGCATAAGTCTAAATTTCCTATATTTATTAAATTTCTCATGTTTTACCTTGCAGGTGGTGAAGTTTCCTATGTTCACGTGTGAGTTCTACACGGATTGTTCGAGATGTGTGACCACGCCGGATCCACTTGGTTGTGGATGGTGTGGAGACCATTGTTCACGAGAGAAACAATGCCAGACCAACGTGTGGACCAGAAGCTGCCCTCCTATAATTAATTCGGTATGCATTAGCAAATACCTTAGGGAGTATGAACTTGCGATAAACTGGAAGTGAACAAATTTTCATTAATTTCCATTTCAGGCAATATATGTCATAAGGTGCTTTGTAATTTCAACTGGATAATCTACTCTTGCTAAAATCTACATATTTCAAACAGTTGCAATCACCTTGCTGTTCTTAATACTGTGTGTTGTGTCTTTCACTTTACCTTATGCAACTATTAATATTTTCTTGTTAAATATTTTTTTACTTATTTGGCACAAAAAGCAGTGTATCCACTGGCATAAGAGTTTCTTCTTTGGTTTAATGAAAATGACTTTAAGTTGTAACAATATCGATCAGCATCTAAATGCTCCCTAAGGAGCTGCACTGAGTTAACATGGAGACTAAGTGATCTGATGTGGTTCAAAAGCTTTCCTCTTAGATGCTGAGTGTTTTATCTAGGTTTATAGTACCGATAGCCGCTGTGCTCACATTTATTTCCCTCTTGTATCATTATTTATCTTCTGATACCGTTCAGCAGTATATTATGTTACTGCGTATGGTAAATTATGAAAAATTACTTTTATATCCATACCGTGCAAGTAGAAAATAATCATCACATATGTGCAGTAAATCAGTAGTGACGTCATATTATGAGCGAAATGCTGCACAGTTTTTTCAAAGTTATAGTTGATTCTAAAACTGTCTGTTTACACAGATTTGTTGATTTTGTCATGGTTTGTGTAAACAGATGCTGCACATTAATTTCTGAATCATGGGGAACTAAAATCTAAAAATGGCTCGGCTAATGCCACATGCTGGTAGTTTAGCTTCTCGAGGACTCGCTGACTATGGGTTCGATTCTAGGAAGAAAATGTTTAGGAAGTGGCAGCGTTTGTATTTGCTGCTTAGCACTTGAAATATGAAAGTTAGTTTAATTTGTGATGGAATTGACTAGTCATACTGCTACAGGTCTTGTTAGAAAGTTTTGATTATGACCCATTCCTGTTAATGATGCAGGCTTCATTGTACAGCTTTAATGCCTGTTACAATTCGTTACCCTTTTGCTTGCGATGCACAGAAGCTTTCTTTGTCCTGAATTACTTGTCCGGTTAAAGAATTGTATGGTTATTGTAAAAATCAAATATTACATTAAAATATTACTTTAGTCTAAAGTGATGGAACGTCCTTGGTAATACTTGTGTTGTCCACATCTTGGAACTTGATTCATAATGTACGACGACTGCATGAATGTTCACTCTTTGTTAAACTGTTTACTTGTGCCAAATTAAAACCAGTGAGACACGAAATTCGTAGACCGTTCCCCGTGTATAAATTTGCCTTTTGCCAATTTTGCTGAAACTGCAGTTTTTGAGTTTGCATGGCTGTAATTATTTTATTATTTATTTTTTATTGCACGTTATTATTTGTTTGTTGCCAGAAATTGTATAAACTGTTTTGAAAGTGAACTCAAATTTCTCCATTTTTTCTTTGGTTTATTAGGATTTCAGTTATAATCCCATATCTTCTCCTTATCTAGGTGTTTCCGCTTTCTGGTCCTGTTCAGGGTGGCACGCTTCTTGAGATCCAAGGGAACAACTTTGGTTCATCGGATGCTGGTCTCATCTCAGTAGAGCTCTCAACATCAGCGTGCATTGTCAACAAATGGAATATGACTGTGTATGTATAATACAATTTGTTTACTACTGAATTATTACAAAAGTTTTTTTTGGAAAAAAGTTGACATAATAAAAGTGTTTGCCATTTTGTCTAGCTTCTTCTTTCTAAGAAGAAAACTAGAAACCTCAGAGCTAGGAAATGCATATATTCTAGATCATAGGTGAAAACTGTGAGGGCAACGTGGACTTTTGTGATCGTCGTCATCATCGTTGTCATTGCCATGGTCATTATCATCATCATCATCATTGTTTAAAATTAGTCTGCTAAAGTGATTAGATGACATGCCTTGTTGTACATTTTTTGTTGGATAAACTTACAGCATAAATAGCAGACTACTATACATACGTTGTTACACATAACTTTATTCTTGAGCACTCAGTTTTTTTATCTTCAGAATCTGGTGTCGTACGAGCAAGTCAGAGGTGGAACTCAGTACAAGGGTTGCCGTCGAAGTCCATGACAAAACACTCAAATCTGCCCACTATCGGATTAGCGGTGTTGCCACATCAGATCACCTATTCCGCTATGCAGTAAGTTACTGAAACTTCCTGTTTATCATTACTAGTCTTGAACTCAAGACTGTGTGGTTGCAGTCCTAAATCTAAACCACTCAGCTATCCAACCCAACCCAGCACTAATCTCATTTTCAATTATCTTTGCAGCCAATTGACTAACAAATTTAATCTGGTGCTAAAGTTTCAAATTACTCAAGAAGAGATTTTTTAGTCCGCATTTGAAGTTTTTACGTCATTTTTTCTACTCCCATCCAAAGCAGAAGTGCATAATATCCCTGTGTGGCATGTTGGTGTAAATTAAAATCAGTAATGCTTATGCCCCCTAAAAGCTTGTGTTATTTGATGCCCTTAAAGCCTCATGAATCCGGAGACATGCCAAGCAAATTGTCATTTACTTCCTGTTGTTATTGCTAGTAATGTTTGATAAGTTTTAAATAGTACTGAGGGACTTTTGAAACACCAAATGTTGTGGTGGGTGAAGAATTATAAGTTATATTAATATGTCTGATGAACCTGATCTCATTTTCATCCAAAAGTCGTCGTGTCGAAATGTGATATGGTCTTCTAATCTAACCTGAAATCTGGTGGTCTTATCGCATTGACTTTGACTTATGTGTTTTTATTTTGTTCTGGCCTTGAGTAATCTAGTCCTACATTTTGTGGTCCACTTTTAGATTTATAAACCTTTTCAGAATTGTTTGTTTAGATTTGTCTAAACTACTACATGTCTAAATTCGTGTGCTTTGAATTTAAAGTTTCTGGTTCAGTTGCAATCTTGTTTTGTCTGTTATTTATAGCAGTAAAAGTATCCGCTTAACAGTTCATTCTAGTTGCACAAAGTTTGTTTATTTTACGCAAGCCGTTTATTTATAGATGCATTAACTAACTGCAAACATTCATCAGTTTACGATTTACGAGCAAGTAAACTCCGGATCTGTGCATCGGCTCTCACTTTGTATCATTCATTTTTACAGATTCCGGAGATGACGGCATTTAGTCCGCTGCAGGGGCCTTTGTCCGGTGAAACAAACATCACAATTGTTGGTGAAAACTTGGACATCGGTCGGACACATTTTGTGAAGATTGCGGGGAGTGACTGCTCCATCTACCGGTGAATAAATAACTTATGCAAAGGGAACAGCTTCTAGGAATTGACATGTTTTTATTTACAGTAGTGAGGAGCGTTTTAATTTACAGCCACTATCAAGTTAAAAAAATTCCTTTGTAGTATAAAGTAAGAGTTACAAAGCTGTAAGATGTAAAATGTTGTCTTGATAGTGCTTGCAAACAGAAACATTTGTCTCTACAGTTTTAGAACAATTTACAAAAACATTGTTACATTGTGTTACCATCTGCAGATGGTAGCATTGTAAATTCTTCTAAAATTGTAGGGATAACTGTTTCTGTTTGCAAGCACTATTAAGACAACATTACAACATTTTACCTCTTTTTCAGCTTTGTAACCTTTACTTTACACTACAAATAGTAAAGTGTTCAACAAGAATCATCGAAAATTGAACTTGATACTGTAATATAACCATTTTGCACCTAATTGTTTTATTTTGTCCTAAGATACCTGCAAGTACCTGAAATTTTAGCCTTTAGTAATTGGACAAAACCACCGAATGACTAAAATTGAGAATAGGGGGAGAGTGTGTGAAATGCAGAGCATTGACTTGCAGCACAGATTTATTAGACCACATTTACGAAACTGTATCTGAATAAAAAGTGCACGACTGTGGCTTAATTTTTTGTAATAATTTATTCATTTTAAGTAAACTTTGCTTGAACATTACCTTTATACAGGCTCTCAAGTACAATGGTGCAGTGCAGTACCAGTAAGAAGGCAGTGCCCAAAGCAAGTTTATTGAGAATGGCAATAGATGGGGCTGTGTTGCTATCTGAGCAGAAGTTCAAGTATATGGAGGATCCAGTGATTGGGGAAATCAGTCCAAAAACTAGTTTTGTCAAGTACGTTCACCCTCTTATATATACATGTTATATATATAATATATTATATGTTATATATTATATATTTTCTGCCTGGTGAAATGGTTTTCCTAAAGAAAGTATCATGGAACGTGACAGCTGTACAATAACTTGTTGCGATGTTTGTCATAAGAATTTTTGCCTTTTTAGTTTTTTTTAATACATTCTTATTATTTGTTCTAGTTTTTATGTACTGCTGTAGTGTTGTAATTTTTCTATAGACTGCAATTTATTTTTTTATTTCAGGGGAGGAGTGCCTATCACTGTTACAGGGTCTCGTCTCAATGTTGTTGCAGATCCGCGAATGAAAATGAAGGTTGGACGTTTCACGTTTATATCGGTATGTGGCAGTTTATTCAACTTTGACGTGGTTTTATATAAATTTAAGTCTGTACTTAAGTGACGCAATGATGTAGCGATGCAGTAAGGTGCTTGAAAAAATTCTTATATGTTTTTGCTGCAATAGCAAACATGACTTAAATTATTGTAGTTATTACAAGTGCTGCTTATAGCACATGAGTGATTGTGCAAATTATTTTTTCTGTATTAATTGCAGTCATTTTAGTTCAGCACTTTAGTATATTGATCCAGTTCATGATGACATCTAGTTGACCTTGGAAAATTTATTTATTTATGTTTTATGAACATTCTGTGTTGTATAAAAATGTTGTATAAAGTATAAAGTTGTGAAACTTTCTTTCAAAACTGTGGATTGTATAAAATCTACATGAATTCTATTTGAACTCCAAATATCAGTGAAAGTTTTTTCTGGCATTTGTGAACTGGTAGTCCTCGTCTTACGACCAAATTCCACTTAATTAATTAATTATGCAAAATCAACTATAACTCAATATTTTTATAGTTTTTAAACAAATTAACTTTAAGTCGCTATCTATTGCGACAAATTCATCGTAGCCATTGCCATACTTACTGTACATATACATACAATGTCGCGTATGTAGGGATGCACTGCTTGAATGTACGGGTCCAACTTGCATCCAGTTCATCTTGTGACAACTTCGCCTGAACCGACTGTGGTCGTCGATGAATATTTGTAATAGAGAATTGCAGTAACAGTTATTGAGGAGTTTAGTATGAACTAACTGAGAGATGTCTAAGAGAATCAAATTTTCTTTTTTTTTCATTTAACATCTTGTCCTTTTAGTCATGCACACCAAACATCAATGGATCAGAGATGGTCTGCCCTGCTCCAGACATCACTGACGTCTCAGTGATTGCAACTCGGGACCTTCCCTTCCAGACATACATGTTCTTCATCATGGACGGAGTGGCCGACAATTTCTCCATCGAGGCTTCATCCGCACGCTGGTTCCTGTACTATCCTAACCCAGATTTCTTTCCATTCCCAGATGGACACAAGGAGGTCAGTCTCATCTCTAATGATGGGAACATGCAGCTGGAGGTATTGTGTTTTGTGAAGTTTTCTCGTCTTGTGCCGATACGTCTGTTTAGCTTAAAAACTTGTTTTTTATCTTTTAACATTTGAATTGTTTTATTAGAGCTTTAGCAGCATTCACGCAATTTTTATTATTCATGACTTTTATGTATTTATAAGTATTGTTCGTACTTACATTTTTGCTCAGCTCAAATTTATTATTTTGTCAAAAGAACTATTTATCTATTGTACACTCTGTGTAACCTCTTAAACCAATCCCGAAAATGCGTTTTCTTTGCTGTGCCATGATCTGGTGATCGATCTATAAACGCTGGTTGTTTTTTTACAATTATCATAATTATTTTTCCATTTCAGGGTAACAATCTTGACCTTGGTTATGAGATGGACCAGCTGCATATAACCATTGGTGAACTGGGAGAGTGTAACGTCACCAAAGTTATGGAAAAAGTCGTATACTGCATGCCACCTGTATTAGGCGGAGTGAATCCGAGTGATACATTTCATGTGCAGGTAATCAGCTGTTTGGATGATAATGTGTAATAAACAAAATAGAATCAAAAGTTACCACTCAAGTTATTTGATTAGTGTTTCTAATACGTCACGGAGTGTTTAGAACAAGACACATTAATTTCACTAACAAACATGATTTAGTATTTTAAATGGGAATTGTAACACTCACTGATTAGTTTGTTTATTTCAAGTGGATGTAGATTTCATAAATGCTGTTCAATGAAATGTGTGAAAGCATTTCTTGACTGTTCGTACATCCTATGTGTACAAAAGAAGTTTCACTAGGTAGACGTTTTGTATTACACTTGAGTGATTAAAATTTTGTTGCTATGAAGCAAGACTAAGTAATTAAACAATTTGTAAATGTGCATCGTGCAAGTCTTCTGATATGTTAATTGGAAGCTGTCTAAGTAATTTTCTGTTTTCTGAACAAGATCTGTTTAGCTATTTCCACTATTTTTATTCGCACGCTACTTAGAATTGCTTACAGCTAATTTTAAGTTTAGGTAGCACCTTCATTTAAAATACTTGTGCCGAGATTGACCCACCTTCACATTAGAATATCTGTAGGTTTGTAAATTAATTACGTGATTCACGAACATGATGTTTGTCACTGGTATTTTGTTTTCAAGTCATAATGATTGGTTAATCTGTTAAGTTGTAGAAAAATTCGGCGAGGTCTTTGTTTTGCAGCTTACTGTTTATAGTTCACAACTATGCAAAATATTTCCAGGTGAAGGTTGGTAATCTGGTGTTCCTCGATCTTGGTACCATCTCATTTCTGAAGGTGGAGCAGCTGCGTGCATCTGGTCATGGTGCTGACGGTGGGTCCTGGGCTTGGATAATGGTAAGTGCAGTTTCCGAAATGGCTGTGACCTGTAAATGACTTTTGCATTCCAGTTCCTGGACTTTCTGTGCTATTCATTTTCATAATCATTAAACAGTGTGTCCTCAGGACATTCATTTGTGGATTTTCCTTGCTGCATTTTATTCCACATTATGTTAGCCATCTATTATAACATTTAAACAGATGGTATGGCTTCCATAAAAAATGAAATTAGATAAATCTTGAAACAAGACGTAAGCAGAATTCAAGTTTACAAAACACACTTCTTTGTTGTACTTAATATTATTTTTGCTTTTATATATTCTCAGCAGAAACATATTTACTCTGCCTTTTCTTGCTAGAACTGTGAAGTATTGTCATTCGATCGTTTTCCATTAACCTATCGATCCTTTTTGCCATTAATAAAGAACTAACACTGGTGCAGATCTCTTATGAATGAAATAATGATTTTATTATACAGTCTTTTAAAGTACAGTTAGCCATTACAATATATGTGCAAGAAAGAAAAGACTTAAATCAGGGTTTTCGAGTTACCAAAATCTTGATGTACTTTGTGAATTGTCGAGACGCCATTGGCCAATCGTCTGCATGACGTGCTCCACATCTCGTGATTCTAGCAAACATGTGCACAAATAGCATGCTGACCCAGATGCTTGGTACCTGTGGTCCACCTGGTGAAATTTCTCTTGTATGAAGCCTTGCAGCGATTGCCTCATGTTTTTGCCGTCTGTGGTGCTGTAATCGGTAAAGAACTCATCTGATTGGTCACTCAACAACAGCTTCTCCAGTGTGTCCATTTTGTTGAGGACAAGCACCAGTTTAGCCTCTCCTAACCACTTTGTATAAGAGATCTCCTGGTAGAAGGCCAATGTTTCTTCAAATCTGTTGATGTATTCTGGGTTGCGAGGGTTTTGGTTGAAGCAGCTAGCATCTGCGAGGAAGATCACTGCCAGAGCTTTCTCGAAATAATGAATGAACTTCCTCCAGTTTGTCTCCTGGTTGCCAATGACGACCAACCTCATTTTTAGTCCATTTTCGATGAAGTTGAACTCGTGGACTCCTAGAGAGAGGTCATGCTCGGATTTCAGGATGTCCTCGTCGGTTGGTACATAGCTTTCACTATGACCCACTAATCCGCTGACACGCTTCCAGAAGTAAGCCTCACTTTCATTGAATTTCGACATGTCTTCTTTTGAAGACCTTGGCAGTTCATTCCACAGCGTGACCAAATGACTCAGCAGTTTTTGCTCGTTATCGAACCTCGCTGGCATCTCGTAGCCGTCGTGGTTTCGTTGTCGTGTCGACACATACAGATGATTCACGGTTGGCGCGAGTGGTTTTGAATCAAACTGCTTTCCCATCTCTTTCTTTAATGCAGTGTAGATGGTGCTGCATATACTAAACAGGTATTCTCGTCTCTGCTCTGTTTTCTGCTTGTATTGGTAGAGAATTTTGGCTTGCTTTAGTAGTGTTGCTTTACCTGACTCTGGTAGTCCAACTACGAGGATGTCCCACTACAAATAAATAAAAATGTTTTAACCAAAATAGTTTTGTTTTGTGTATAAAATCAATGTTGTGTATAGCAAAATAAAATAATGTATACTTGCCCCTGGAAAGAGAAATCAAATTCACTGTAGATTCAATACATAGAATCATGTATTGTAGCATTTTGTATATAGAATTAACAAGACAAAACATTAACAACACATAAAGGTATTGAGATATTATCATAATATAGGTACATTAAGATATGTTAAGAAATTCTCTATCCAGGTTTGTGATGCATCTCAGCACAAATGTACATGTCAAATGTTCGACTCCCACCTTGGTTGATCTTCAATATGTTCTTTAATATGACACCATATATTAAAGCACATTCACTACTGCTTTATGCCTAAAAGCAAACCTGGGTTCCTAACCATTCTTACGCATTTTGAACACTTTTGTTGCTAGCAGACATGACACGATCATAAAAATACATACTCTTTGCTCTGGAGGACTTCTGGTTGGCGACTTTGGGTTTTTGCTTTTATCCATGTCTTCCACTTCTTAGTCTACATCTGCACTCCAAATTAACTGTTTCACTTTGTCATGTTATTTTGTCTGACGAAGAATCACTAAATGTAGCAAAGCACTGTGTAAATAACCTGGCAAATTTATGATGTCTATACAAAACTGCTTTTCTCGTCGTGTTAGACTACCTAGTATTTTGTGCTTAGAATAGAGACAGGATGGATGTATAATGTAGTTGTATCTTCAGAACCTAAGAGCAGGAAGTTGGTCTCTCATTTCTACAGGGACACTTCCACTTTCACTTCCTGATTAGCCCAGTCACTTCAATAAGCTGTGCACATTCGTAAATAAAGTATCATTTAACTGACAAATTGTATACTTATGAAAAAAAGTGTTCTATATCTTAATAAAAACTACTTGTTATATTGCTTGTTTAACAATTTAGGCATTTAAAGATGTATCCTCATTAAAATTATGTAAAGGTAATTTGAAAAGTCGCTTTTAATGATTTTCTTTAATTTAATTTTTCACAGTTTGCTATAAACTTTCTCCTGAAATCTGAGGTGCATCTCAAGTTAAATGCTGTCAACTACCTCGTGTCTGTATAATGCAAAACTGTTATAGTACAGTATGTACGCTGTTTTGTATGCAGGTGCCAAAAATAAAACCATATGTTTTGCATAATGTACTATAAAAAAGTGTTTGCAATACCTGTGCTGCCATGTAGAAAATTTAGTTTTGATTTCATAGACACAGTGCATTAATAAATGATACATACTTTTGCCCAGCATCATAGGTTGATGATTAAACTCTGTTTGTCTTCATTCTAAAATAATTTATTTTGTGGACATCTTATTTGATATATAACCTCAATTTGCCTATAATTAGGTCAAGTTAACAAAGGTGGCAGTACAGATGTGCAGGTTTGAAAAATACATCTAATTTGACAGTAAAAATTCTATTAATTTTCATCATTTTTACCTTTTTCTAGGCGGCCCTGGTGGTTATCGTGATTGTTGCTTTACTTGGTGTGATGCTTTACATGAAGAAAAAGCACAAAGGTCCATTTCACCGGCCACCGATCAACCAGCCCAATGTCCGGTACACCACTGCATCCAGAATGGCGGATCAGGAGTATCAATTGGCCAACACGTCCCGTCAGTATTTACGAAATGGTACGCACTTTTCATATTCAATCAGCTGATGTAATACTGATCTTTTGTGCGAATAACCACTAAACTTGTATCGAAAAATGTAATAATTAACGAAAAGTTTGTCATAACCGTCTGTATGAAATATAAAATGAGGAAAATGGTTAGAAAAGACATTAATGTCATGAATATTAATGCATATCTGTTGATGGGTAAATTCTGTTCTTCACTTTCTCCGGATCGTAACATACACCAGACTCAGATATTTCTGTTGAGTATGCTGTGGTATTAGTGCTGTCGGTTGACCTTTTCTTCTTTTTCGCAGTCTACGATTCGGTACCCGAACAACGTCGTGATGCACAAGGTGCTTGTAGCGCAGAGTCAGATGAGGAGATGTGGCTCCTTCTACAGGATCAAAATATAGTGATTGATCGGCAGTTTCTGAAACTTGACTATGTCATTGGTCAAGGTAAGCTTACTGTTTACATACTTTAAGGCGACTACTTAAATACATGAACTGCATAAATGAGAATAAAAAGTGAGCTGGTATAGCTTAGTGGCAGAGTATGTTCACAATTTTGCACATTCAAAAAATTTATCGGCAGTTTTTCAAGTTCTTCATTTTTTGGTTACTCGTTTGTGATGTAAGCTTATAAGCAGATTTGTTTCGCCGTGAAGTCGTTTTGTTCTCGTGGTAGTTGTTCATGTAACAAGTCTTTAGCCAATTTGTTTATATTGTGACATCACAATAGAATAACTTCACTTTTCAAATTTTTGCTATAAAATCAATTCTGCTACAACACTAAATGGTGTTCTGAACGGCATTAATGAAATGGATCCATGGTAACCATAAGTGTCATTCTAAACAACATATCCAGGCAGTTGGACAGAAAAAACTAAATAAGCGAGTAATCCTATTCTTTGCATATCAGAGTAGTTTTCTGGTCAACAAACCGAAAAGCTTATTAATACTTTTGACTATTATTACACTATGAGATCATTGTTGACAAATATTAATCAGTTTATCTTGATTGTTTTTACAGGACATTTTGGCTGTGTTTATCGAGGATTGCTCTTGGATAAAGCAGAAGAGCAGAGAGAAGTGGCTGTGAAGACGTTAAATAGTGAGTTTTGCACACTGTATATATGTCATTTTATAATGCCTTTCTTCAAGAGCACTTAGTTATTATTTACTGTCACATTGACTATGTGAGACATGAATGGTTTATAATCAGTATGTACTGCGCAAGGGATGGTATGTATGCGAAAAATGTCTAGTTTCTGATCAGTGATTTTCTCAATGGCAACTATTTATCTATTGTAAAATATTACGAGATTAATTTCTTCCGGCTCTTCTACAATCCTGATATTTTTGTCCTAACTCCTGATATTATTTTCAGATCCCATGTCAGATGTAGATGATTCTGTTACGGCATTCCTCCGCGAGGGTCTAATGATGAAGGATTTCCGGCATGAAAACGTCCTTACCCTTATCGGTGTCTGTGTACCTCAAGAAAATGAGGGACCGATGGTCGTTCTGCCGTTTATGAAGCACGGTGACCTACTGTCTTATCTTCGGCATTCAGACAATGTAAGTAGAATCAGTTTTTTGTACCAGTTTTTTCCTTTAGTAAGTGAAAAGAATTGAAGTTGAAATGAGTTCATTTGGGTGTGAAAACATTTTAAAATATGAAGGATGTTACAAAGACCCACTAGAGTGCTGACTTTTGCCAACAAGTGCAAAATCTTCCAGTTGCCATTGCTGCACTCGAGTTTAACAAACTTTTCACTGTCTCACACCCTTCTTTTGTGGTTTCGTGGAAATTCTTTAGTTTCTGGATAATCTTAACAAGCAAACAATTGGCAACGAAAGCATAACTTTCTTGATGGTACAATTCAAGCACAATGAAAATTGCACGAATATTGAAACACTTGGCATCATTGTGACAGCTAAAGTTTTAATATAATTGTACTGTAGTAAGCTGTTAAAAGAAGATTTACGATAGTCTGTGATAACAGTATATTTGATTTTTTACTTACTAGGGTTTAATCTAACTCTGTGAAATCTGTGTACATGTGCCTTTTCTTGCAGAATCCCACAGTACGAGATTTGCTAACGTTTGCTATTCAAATTGGGGCTGGCATGGCATATCTAGCCGATCTCAAGTTCGTACATCGAGATCTAGCTGCCAGAAACTGCATGTAAGTTTAAGTAAGGTTTAATAAAACTACTACGCAATTAAGAGAAAGAAAAAATGAAAATTATATGGTAAAGATCAGTACGATCAAAAATCAATATGGCAGCAGTCGTCCAAAAAAATTTGTCATTTTTTTGTCTTATACAATACAAGAATAATTTGTGTAATAAATGCCTCATTTTGGTTCACAGTGAAAAATATAAATTGTAGAGTTGAAGATTACAATTACTAAAAAGTGAACAAAATTTTAACTTTGTTATGTTTCTGTTTCTGTAGAAAACTCCCAATGCTATAATTTAATATTTCAAAATTTTTTATCTGCATTAGCTGATTTAAAGCCGGTACCCAGCTTGCTGTGAGTTTTTGCTGTGCTGTAAAGCAGATTTTTATTTTAGGTTGGATGAACATCTCGTTGTTAAGGTAGCAGATTTTGGTCTGTCACGGGACATCTACGAACGTGACTACTATAGTGCCAAGGACAAGAATGCCAAGCTACCCGTTAAGTGGATGGCCATAGAGAGTCTGGAGAAGGGAACTTACAATTCAAAAACTGACGTGGTGTGTATGACCTCTTACTTTCAAATTATGTTTTCACAGTCAAAAACTGATTTATTCAAATATTTAGTTCTGGTTTATCATTTTAAATCTGTAAAAAAAGTATTATAGTGCTGTAACCTGTTCTAAATCAGTATTTAGCTCTTTGTGCTTCGGAAGCGATACTTCATTATCCGCATTAAAATTTTGCCAAAGTTGGGATTTGCTTATCCGTGTTTTTGCATAACTGTTATTTGTGTACATACACAGTTTGGAGTAAGCAGACTATTCACATACTCAGTGTAATGTGGGACTAGATGAACACCACGTGAATTGAATTGCTTAGCAGATTTGCACAATTTGAATTTAGTTGAGATGGTTGGAATTTTAAGCATGTTACTCTAAACATGTGTTACTATAATTGCTGTGTTGAATTGGTCTCCATTTACAAAATGTGAACGTTTGTAGGTGTTATATTTGAATATTTCATGCTGTACTTGTAATTGTTATTGATTTTCCTGATTTATATTTTATCATAGTGGTCATACGGCGTGGTACTTTGGGAGTTGATGACACGTGGAGTTTGTCCGTATCCTGATGTCGATAACTGGGACATTTTGGCCTACCTAAAATGCGGTCGTCGAATGCCAAAGCCGAATGATTACTGTCCATCTATAGTGTGAGTATTCGAAAAGAATTTCTGAGAATGGTGGCATTTGGGACAAAGACATTGTTGAACCTTATTCTGTAGGATTTTCTTTGTTTCTTGAAGTTAACAAGGATTGTGTTTTGAGACTGTGTTCTGTTTTAGCTATAGTACGTTTCGTGATTTTACTTACTATTTTCTGGTAGGTATATTGTAATGTTCTTCTTACACTTCCATTTCTTTTAGGTACAACATAATGTTGCGATGCTGGTCTGTTAACGCTAATGATCGTCCATCGTTCCACGACATGGTGGCTGAAATTGAATCATTTCTAGAGCGTGCCGGTCATCAACAACGACCCGACCCGTCCTCTGTACAGTACATTAACATACAGCAGACAGAGTCATCTGGTGGCAGCTTGGAGCGACCAGATGATGAGGCAAGCACACCTGTGTAACTTGTGACTTAAATGTGTCAATTTGACTACTCGGTGCAGACTTGTACGAATACCGGTGAAGTGCCTCAAATTTTTTATCTGACAACAATTGCTCACTGCATTGGCATGGTGCTATTACAATTGCTTGAGAATATTTCTAGATTTTGTTCCTATCTGTCTTCGTCACACTCAATTTTTTTTATGTAAGGTAAACCTTTTTTGGCAGTGGTTGCCATCACATTAATCGTAACCACTTGCCAACGTCACAATGAAAGGCATTGCTTCTTCCCATGTGCGTGTATCTGAACCTGAACACATTAGTGCCTATATATTGTCATAGTGACTGAAAGTTGTATAAATTTTTGTATTTGAAATTGTGAAATACCTGCAGTGCCAGCTGCTTAAGATTCTGGCAAAAGTTGTGCGAATTTGGAGTAGTTACTAGTTTAGTTAATGGTGCTATAATCAAGCAACTGCCTCGCGTTGCCTTATGTGCCAGTATCCGCTTTTGTGTGCCAGTAAGGATTTCCCATCTTGCCACTAGATCGTTGTGATCTCACTGATGCAGATTGTTTGGTGAAGAACCTCATTCATAAGGAACATTGGTTGCATCATTAATTGTTGAACTAAGGAAACATATTTTGTAAATTTTGCCGTTGTTTGTAAAAAGTGGTAGGTACTTTCTAGTTGCGTATATGTAATTCGTGTGCAATGTTGCACATGTTATTCAGATGTATTATACATGACTATTGTATATTTTTGATACATGTGAATGATGCTACTGGTGGTCGTTTTTAGTGATTTAAAAATCTGTGTTTTAAACTCTGCCAGTTGTATAGCAGGTATGGATCCTGCTGAATGTAGTGCCTATGTTTTTATTATCAATTTCTTTTACTACTTTTTCACATGACAGTTACCATAACTTGTGCCTATCTCTTGTAATTTCTTATTCATTTGGGTATTTTTAGTATTATTTTTTTATTTCTTCTGACTGTTAGCACTACAATTTGTAGGCTATCAGCATTTCAAAATGAAATTATTGTTATTATACAATATGTAGTGAGAAGCATGTATGTGTATTGCTAAAAATACACAAGTCGCTAGGTATATGGTCCTCAATGAAATTTTACTTTTGGTTTTGGACAACCTGTTGTCTCTTATAGTTTTAATGATTTTACTACTGTTCTGTTTAGACTTTTAAATTAGTTTTATACACAGGTGTCAACATCAAGTTTTTGAGTATTAGTTGTATCAAGCTGCACACATTTTGCCGAGGCAGTATTTTGTTATTTCTTTATCTATTGATGTATTCAAATTTAAATTCATAGAAGTTAAAATTGCCACTAAACTTGAAATCTAGTGGCGCTTTTGAGTGTGTTTTCAGACCTAATAATATAATTAATTTTGTACATAGTGCGAAAATATATGTATAAAGAACTTAATGGGCATGTAATTTATGATTATATTTAACCAAAGTAATTTAAATGAAGTAGTTGAGGCTAAGTTTGTAAGCCATTAAGGCAGAGTGCCAAAGGCAGTTAGTTTTTACTTTTGAGAGAAACTACTCCATGATTCTCATTGTTTCTTTCAACATTACAATGTTGCAACATCATTGATACACCAGATGAAGTTTTTGTTGGCAGTTTTTATTATTTTTATAAAGTACTTTTATGGATAGATAGAGGTTTTGGTGGAAAACCATGTCCACCCCTAATGTTGCAGTTGCAAATTGAACATTTTGTATATTGTTTTTATGTTAATGATCGCATTTGCGAGTTTGAGAGTCAAAGTCAGATCAGACTCCACTGTATTTATAATCATGCTGAAGGTAGATTTTGCACAAAGTTTGTTGTAAAGACTTGCCTTGTTTATTAATTTTCTAGCTTAGAAGCATTTTATGACATCTGCCTAGTGGCAGTCGAGGTGATATTATAAGATCAAAATCTGTTTTTGTTGTAAACTTTTATACTCTTTTTTTGTACAAATGATAAGAGAAATAAACAGTAAGTTTTGTTTGTATATGATTTTGCTAGTTTGTTAATCACACTTGGCACATTTGAAAAAAATCTCTGGTCCACATAGAGACTGTTTTCAAGAAATTGCAGTGAACGAGCTTGGGATGAAGCATTAGCTGTATACACTGATAATAATAACAGAATTTTGCCCTAATGAAATAAGCACCTACAGAATTATATATGCAACTATAGAATTACATGTTCAGTCTGTCTGTCTGTCACTATTTTTCTTGACAATGTCTATGACTATGAGTATGTGAACAGTGGGTGGAATACTAGTCAAAGTCAAAGCCCATTTTTTGAGTAAATCGGCACACTTGAATTTTTTTTACAATTTTTAAAGTATTTAGGGATAAACTGTAAAATGAAATCATGCACATGGCACGAGCAGTCAGTCATGACGGAAAAATCCTTTTAAGCTTTGCTGGCGATTTAGCTTACAGTAAATTTGAAATGATGCAGCTTTGCTCAGGAAGTGCATGGATCATGGATATAAAAATTTAACTTAGCAAAGTACAACCGGGCCGAAAAAACGTTGAGTTAGGCGATATTGACCATTTTCCAGCACAGAAGCTTTAAACCCCTCCTCCAGACGGCGAGGTAAATAGAACGCAGAAAGTCAGCCCTTCCATTCAAAATGACAAGATTTGATGACAATGACATAAAGAATAAATTAACATGATTTTTTTATGTTACAAAAGGACACATAAAAAATGTTACATAAGGACACATGACACGTACACAATACGGAATAACTAATCCCAGAGAAAATAATCGGATGGCGTGACTTGTAAGACAGAATTTTCCCGGAAGACGATACTGTTTTTGAGTCGTACGAAACATTTTATTTTTGAGGGTATAAAATACATTTTTGAGTTGAGCGAAGTAAATTACATATATTTTGATTAAATGGACCATAATTTTTTATTTCAGTTAGGCAAAAATTTGAATTATGCGCTTTTGAGTTACGCGGAGTTTACTTGTATAAACATCAAATAATATAGAAGTAATTCAAGAAGAATAACTTTTCTGTTTCAACAATGACATAGCACTGGGCAGAATTCGGAACACGACACTTGAATGTAAACAGGCCAAAAAAAGAAAAATGAAGTGGTACTGTATACATTTGTCATTATTGTTGAATTTGGGTAAAAGTACTTTGCTGTACCTACAAACAACATAAAATTAACAATACGATATTACGTTCTACAATAAAGACTTGATAATACAGTATCTACAAATGTATTTCTTACAGAAATGCAATGAGTAGTATATATACAAGTTCTACTGACACAGTTTACACTAATTATTTATGAATTTAAATTGACGCATCTTTGTAATTTCAGAGTAATTTATTATTAACACATGCTATGTTCACTATGTTGCATTAAGTGTTACATAAAGCAAAGCAGGATTTAAAAAAAAACTACAAATACTTATTAAACAGTCATTTACAAAGGTTGAAGTGCTACTGATAATGTACAAAAAATATAAACAAACAGAATGGAAAACATCAGACTCCCGCTCTCATTGGTGGAGAGATAAGAATGACGCCGTCACCTCGCACAAACAACATTGGTATAGTTCTCTTTGTTTGCTGCAGAAATAAAATACAAATTACCATGGTAACAAACAGACAAATACAAACATATACAGATGAAACACCCTGCACAGTCAATCACATCTAATTCAAAATTATAATTGCTTACAAAAGATAAGCTCTCAAATGTCAATTAGTGAACAAGCAGCATTTACAAAAAACTAGATAGGAGACTGACTAGCAAAAATGTTACGTCAACAGTAAACGAAAACTAGAAAACAGTCCAAAGTAATGGACTGAATGGAGAAATGGAATGGAGGGAACAAACAAAAATAGAGAAATCAACAAATGCCTAATAATTAAATAGCACACAATTAATTAAATTTTGATAGCAAACTTCAGCTGATTCAGATTCAGCATTGCTGAATTTGGTTAGCCAGCTATGAAGGAAAAACTTTGGACAGCGTTAACTATTGGTGACCTAGTGGTTAGGACATCTGCAATGCAAGCAGAAGGTTCTTGGTTTAATACTAGGATGCATCCCAATTTTTCCACATTTTCTGTCTTCCAAGGTTGGTATATCAAAATTTAATTAACTGCGGGTTTATAACTTTATCAATAGTAATTCTATTAATCTTGACATTAAGGATTCACTTAACCGGTTAATTATCAGTTAACCGTTAACCGGTACAGGTTAACCAGTTAATCAGTTCTAGGTAACATAGGAGGCCCTCTGTAAGTTGCAGACTAGATAGCTGGAGAACCAAATAAACAAGAAATTTACAAAGCAAACATATCAAGTGAAACTTTAGAGGAATATGTCAAATAAGAGCGAAACTTTTACACACAGAAACCCTGCAGAAAGCTGAAAAACCAACGATTAATTGGATTCTACAAGGCAGCCCTGACAGTGACAGAGCATGTTAGAGAATGATAAAGATCGGTTAACCGGTTACTTTTCATTAACCGGTTAACCTGTCCCAGTTCTGGTTATAACAATTAACAAATATCTAACCGCAACACTGACCTATTATTTCCATAATCAGGTGGAAAGGTCACTGATGTAAATGAATCTTAATAGATTTGATGACAGTATTGGTCATTTACAAAAACGTGTAGCTCCACCCCTTGTTTACAAAGACTTGATACAGAATAGCATTAACAAATTTTTGTGATATTAGCATCAGCTATTTTCTAGAAACCCTCCATGAACAAAGTAGGTAAACAAATACGTGAAATGGCACATTATACTCTGTTGGTCATTCACCAGCAAAGGGGTATAAGAGCATAACAAGTTATATTCCATACATGTAAACCATCTAAATACCTTATAAACTTCTTCATATGTTTCTTCATCAATTTCTACCATTGTTACTGTTTCTTCCACATCTCCTAAAATCATGTTTAAGTGTTGGTCGTAAGCCTGCATAAAGAAAGATAACAAAAAGAAATGTTTAAATAGTGTTCACGCAACTTTTAGTATAAATTTCACTAACCACTTACACGCTTGCCACGCCTGTTCATATGCAGTGAGCACATACCTGTTCACACGCATCTCATATGACATTCATATGTCTGTTGCCGCAGCAAGTTTACAAGTGTGTAACATGTGGGTTGAACTGCTGGTTATAATTATTATAATAACATTGTAACTTGTTATTACACTATCAGTTTTGTAATAATTCTGCAATCACTCAAAACAAGGTCATGTGACCGAAAATAGATTTGCTTGTCTACTGTGCATTATTACAAAACAAAAGTATGCACACAAAAAATCTCCAATTCGTCAAAACAATGTCACGTAATCAGTCAATATGAAAGTGAAGTTCAAGCTCAAATAAAGGTGTAACAATGATCTGTCCGTTGCAGCATTTTTATTTGGAATTTCTAGTGGTGTATAGTAAAACAAATAAAGTCCAGTTTTTTTGGACAAGAGTGCATTTATGACCCCTTGGAGTGTTCACCATCACTACTATTCACTTGTCCTGCAATCATGAATAAGTGCTAACAGCATCTTTAGTACTTTCAAATGATAACATACTGGGCAAAAAAAAATGAAATTAATAATAAATCTCCAAAAAAAACATTTCATATTAATACTGTGCTTCTGTAAAGCACTATATAATTGTATCTAAAGTAAATACATTACATGTAAACGGCCTCGTAGTTCTCTGTCACTTCTCATTTTCACATAGATTCTCTCATCAAGACTAAGCCTCACTAGATCCAAGGGTTCCTCTACAGCATTAACTGGTGCAGTCTACAAAATGCAAACACACAGGTTCAATCAGGTTTTGTAATTTGCATAATAAATGTAGTTCAAATAATTACTACATTATGTAGATAATAACTAATTAGACTTTTAGCTTGCTGATTTTTTTTTAACATTTTGTTTATACACGAGGAAAAACCAAAAGGTTGGAGCATTTGTTCAGACATCATGAGCCAGATGAGCTCTTTTGTATTGTACTTTGTTTTACAGCATGTGGTCTATATTGATGTTAATGCATTCAATTAAATGTTGTTCAATTTTGTTAATTTCTTTCATAACAGAAAGTTTTCTAGAAAACAGAAAAACATTTCAGTGCATGTAAGAGCAAACTATAAGCAAATATACAGTACATAATTTCTCTAGATTTACTAAAAATTCAGGAAGGGTCAAGAACATTCTCTTCACAGTTCATAAGGTGAATAGATATTAATGTGCATGCAAGATAAAACAAAGCTACCATTATTTCTGTAAAACCAATGGTATATGTCAGACTTCACAATAAAATCTAATTAAACCTATTTTATCTAGTATAAATAAATTATGATATGATAATTTTTTGCCGATTGCATTTATAATGGATGAGATACAGCATGTCAGATGATTTCATAATCATTTAAGGTAACCACTTTCAGTTATACGAATACAAATGTCTATCACATGCTACATAATATTAATTATTAAACAAATGAGGTAAACCATGAGTCAGGAAATCATGTTAATGAGTATGATTTCAGATGTATGATTAGTGAAAGCCGAGGCAAGGCAGAAAGAGAGAAAGGATGATAGAGGTATAGAGAGAGCGAGAGATTTGATTTGATTTACTTTTTTATTTAAAACTTTCGCTTTTGTTCAACAGTAAAAGCTATTTACAATGAGAGAGAGAGAGAGAGAGAGAGAAATTTAGTGGCTGTTTGTGACAATTAGGTACAGCCATTTCCATACTAAGTCATTTGAAACAAGTTTAGATAGCATTGCGTAAAGTTTGAAAAACCAATCAGAACATTTGTAGTATACTGCAGTATATTATCAATGAGATAAATAATGGGTTTTTTGGTGAATCATTGGTGCACACTATTATGGCGATGCACTACTGTTTCACCAGGTGGTGCAAACACTTTAAATTATTAAGACAATGGTTTTTCAATCACATAAGTCTTCAAATAAGTGTATGCCAGGTAATATAAGTTTATATGGAAAGTTCCATGGGATATATCTTAAAATTCCCTTTTCATCCTCTTTAAAAAAATGTCAGGTAGCACCAGTGTGTATGAAGCTAATTGAAAGTCTACACACAATGCAATGCAAAGAAATTCACCTGTTCAATTTCGTCAGCCATGTTGGACTTTTGCGTCTTCTTCTTACTATAGTTTGATCAAGCTTATGCTAGTCGATGTGACACTCCAGTTTAAGTTATTCAAACCCTTCTACTGTCCTTGCTGCCGAGGATCCTGACCTCTAAAAATGACAGAATCATCAGCTAGTTAGGTTACAATAATCTTAGTGCAGTTTATAAGGTTGCAAACTTGTTAGTGAGTTGGCGGAGCTGCACGCCTAGCCTTAACACCAAAAGTCAAAAAATATAGGGGTTGCCACGACAGGAGCTATACCATACCACTGAAAACCAAACAACCAATTTCACTGAAATACCACGACTGAAGCCAATGTCTCGTCTAACGATGTGGGAAATCTTTGATTGGCATGGCTGAATCACGAGTAGTTTTCATTGCACATGCGTGTTCCGTCAGTTTTCTGACTGCCATTAATAATTATCTAAACATCTTGGCACTACTTTAATAGGGTCAAATGTTTATCCAGTATACCTGTTTGTTGTTTATTTACTGATCACTAATTTATGAACAATAATCTTGAAATTAATTTTACTTCTGCTTTTAAATAATTGTCGGAATATCCATGCTACTCGATTTAAATCCCGATCATCATTTCTCCTCTCATTTGAAGTAAAGACCAGAAGCACATCATCTATTAGCATCAAACACACTTCTGAACATATATATCCGCGCCTATCGATAGTAGTACCGTAAAATAGTTTTTCAAGGCCAGTATATTATAACAAAGTTTAAGTAAATGCTACATATGTATTTATAAGGGATTAAACACCATAGGAGTATTTACGTTCAAGTCCAAGGGAAATTACAATTACATTCGAAAACTGTTACAAACTTTGCTGCAATTGTAATCTAGTCTAGTAATCAATGTCACCGTTTTCTGCAATCAATTATATTTGAAAACTGTTATAAACTTTGCTGCAATTGTAATCTAGTCTAGTAATCAATGTCACCGTTTTCTGCAATCAATTATATTTGAAAACTGTTACAAACTTTGCTGCAATTGTAATCTAGTCTAGTAATCAATGTCATCATTTTCTACAATCAATTACATTGGAAAACTGTTACAAACTCTGCTGCAATTATAATCTAGTCTAGTAATCAATGTCATCATTTTCTACAATCAATTACATTGGAAAACTGTTACAAACTCTGCTGCAATTGTAATCTAGTCTAGTAATCAATGTCACCGTTTTCTGCAATCAATTACGTTTGAAAACTGTTACAAACTTTGCTGCAATTGTAATCTAGTCTAGTAATCAATGTCACCATTTTCTGCAATCAATTACATTGGAAAACTGTTACAAACTCTGCTGCAATTATAATCTAGTCTAGTAATCAATGTCATCATTTTCTACAATCAATTACATTGGAAAACTGTTACAAACTCTGCTGCAATTGTAATCTAGTCTAGTAATCAATGTCACCGTTTTCTGCAATCAATTACGTTTGAAAACTGTTACAAACTTTGCTGCAATTGTAATCTAGTCTAGTAATCAATGTCACCATTTTCTGCAATCAATTACATTGGAAAACTGTTACAAACTCTGCTGCAATTATAATCTAGTCTAGTAATCAATGTCATCATTTTCTGCAATCAATTCTTATAGATTAATCTGTGCTTTAAATTAAATTTACGCCAACACAATGGCTTTTTATCGAAATGTGAATGAAAGAATTTAAACTCGCTCAAATAAAGTGGATGCAGCCATTTTTGCACGCGCTAGCCCATAATAGTTTCAGGGCAACAAATGCAAAAGCAACTCTGTGAAAATTTTTCTCAAAAGAGGGAAATTTACTTTGCCGCTTCTCTGCAGAATAGAGTGATGCGCCTTGCCGTGCATTGAGGTGCGATGTACCATGAGGCCATACACAGTAAGGTAGTACACATTGAGGTGGCACATCGTACTGCAATACAAGGCAACACAGTGCACGGGGAGGCGGCAGAAGGGCAACTGTCCCAAATGCATGTATATATGTTCAAAAAAAGTTATCAGAGCACAGTATATGAAGAAAGATAATTCACTTTCATTGTGGTTTTAACTGATTTAGTAATTTTCATTTTTATTTATAACTTCCAACAGCAACTAACTAACAAGCCATTAAGCGTATGTGAATTAAAATGGAAAGTTTGTGGATCAAGAATGGATTGCATATTTGAAGCAATGTAGTGGCACAATTGTGGACAACTGCTAATAGCATAGTGCAGATTTCAGGAAGAATTGTTTGCTACGGATCGAGAAAGAACAGATCCACTTATCCTTGACTCCACACAGTATGCCATGAGGCGCAACATAGTGAGACAGTGCATGGGCCACGGCACATAGCGAGTTGGTACATGCTACGGCAGTATATATGTGGGGTTTCTGGCAGGCAGTGCTCAGAGAAGTAGAGGATTTTTCAATGTTCTGGAAAAATGTTAAACTCGCCTTACCATTTAGAAAAAGGATTCGGTATTAAAAATGCAAAAAGCGCCTCGTATAAACAGTAAAGTCACTTTAAAATCAGGATCATCTCATGCTTGGGCACTCCTATTTTGAAAGCCCATTCTTCCATTAATGACACCGTTCAAGAAATGCAGTGAGCTGCATGTTAATTTTCATCACAGTAAAATCAAGTTTTCACAAAAGTTACATAGCTACTTTTGCGATCCTTTCGTATGAACAGTAGGTAAGCTGCAATGAAATTTGAATTAGTTCAAGCAATGCGCGCTTACGAAAAATCACCAAGTCGACCAGTTACATCTAAGTTAGCAAATAAAATTAAAAGTCAGCTACCACCGCGCCTGGAAATTTCTACATTCAGCGGCTGTTTTTTGCAAATTTCTTTGATAGCTGCATTGAAATTTGAATTAGTTCAAACAATACGCGCTTACGAAAAATCACCAAGTCGACCAGGTACATCTAAGTTAGCAAATAAAATTAAAAGTCAGCTACCACCGCGCCTGGAAATTTCTACATTCAGCGGCTGTTTTTTGCAAATTTCTTTGTTAGCTGCATTGAAATTTGAATTAGTTCAAGCAATACGCGCTTACGAAAAATCACCAAGTCGACCAGTTACATCTAAGTTAGCAAATAAAACTAAAGTAAAAGTCAGCTACCACCGCGCCTGGAAATTTCTACATTCAGCGGTTGTTCTTTGCAAATTTCTTTGTTATATTTTTATAAGTTTAACTGATAACAGTGAAATCAACAAAATATGCTAACTGCCTTGTCCTTTCCTTTAACAGATGATACGATGCGAATACGTAAACAGGCTATAATAACCATTTTAATGCTATGGTAAAAAAGTTACGGTTAGAAATTCTAAAAAAACTTATTTATTTAAAAGTGAACAATAAATTAAACTTACTTATCTTCTTCCCAAGTTCTGTCAGTAACGTTTTATTGATTTTAAAGAAAAATGTGTAAAAAACATCGAAAGCGCACCAGCATTTTACACAAAAACCAAAACAGCACAAGCCGAAATCTTTTTAACTGTCTAGCAGGATGCCAGGTTGTTCGCATTTGTTTCAGACGCTGCAGTATGCGTGACGAGTCTGCTGACACGTAGTTTTTGCTAATAATACTTTTAGTATTTAAGTCCTTACCCACTCACTAGGCTCTGTGTATTTTTAAATCTTAATATAATTTGTTTATCGCTCAAAAATTTATGTAATGCGAAAGACTACAACCATTAAAACAATAAAATAAGATGAACCCTAAAATAATTATAGCCCATTATGAAAACAATAGGCTTCACTGCACAAGCTCCCATAATTAGCAAATTACTTAAATAATACTAAAGTTCCTTTTTTCACTTATAGGCCTACAGGCGAGAATACCTGACTGATATGTGTCATGATGTGTGTTCAGCAGCTACGGTAAATGTGACACTGCACCTGGTCAGTAAGTATATGGGTGACTGTTTGCTTGTGGCCATTTTCCGTTTGCCACTGAGCGTTCAGGTACTGATATCTTTAAAGGAAATGCTCATTTGAACGTGGCTATAACATATCAATGCCAGTGCAGAGTCTCATCTTAGAAGATTATCTAAACAAATAATGAACTTGGTACCACAGCAATTACTTACATTGAGTACCTTTCTCCACTCACAGAGGGATGAACCGCATCAAAAACAATCTGGCTAGTAATCCACTTCATATATTCACACCATGCAGCATTTGGAAAAACTGACACTATAGCAGAAATTAAGAAACAACATATAAGTTACAGACTGATATGACATCACCACAGAAGTGGAAAGCTTGAATCGACCACAGATATCTTTTTAAGCATTATATACTTTACACTGGTCATGTAGGGAAAAACATACCTATGTCTCAACCTCATTTCCTATGACATCATGTTACACATGTACACAACTAAAACAATCAGTTGGTTACTACAAGCAAAATAACCCTGTAGTGCCGTTGTAACAACAAATATACACTGTGAAAAGGCATCATAGTACAATATGTCAGTAGATGATGTCATATCCTTGGAAACCATGTTGATGATTGATCTTCCTGCTATGGCAGAGGTCTTTCCAATGCACACAAATACTTGAATTTCCCAATTTTTAGTTAAATGTTACTTATATCGTTATGCAAGCTAACCTAGTGAAGAAACTGTTTGAACTACTTTTAAATTTTTGTTCATTTCCTCTATAACATCAACTTTTGTTTTTGCACATTGGATAATTAAATCAAGCAGGTGTTCATTTTCAAAAATTTCTAAAACAAAGCTCTACTAAACATGTTAAAACAATGAACAGTGGTGATAATGAGAACAACAAGGTTTAATGACAATGGCAACAGACAATTCACAACAAACTAGTAAGTGCACAATTTGATGAAACAAAAAAATTATAATTGATGCTCATCAATCTAAAGTTTTAATGGCAGAAATCTAGCACAGTTAAAAAAACCATGGCTCATTTATTGGGTGAAAATTAAAAATTAAAAAGATTGACTGAAAAATAATTATCAAGTAACGTCGTACCAGGTTCATGTATGGTATTTTACCTGCCACTGTTATATTGGAGAGTATAGATATACCCCTATATTGATAATAGCCATAAACATTATAACAGCTAGAACTACTACAACTTCTTTTTGAATTATATATAAAGAATTAGTTGGGTTTAATCATCAATACTAAATTTCTTAAGCATCCACATAGCCCTAGCAGCTCACAACAAGTACAAAAAAGAAACTATGTAATAAACATACATCAGCACTCTGTAGGAATGGTAAAAATTCAAGTTTTAGACAAAATATGAGCCACTTAACATACATTTTATCTCAGATACAATAGATATGCTGGATATGTTAACAAAAATGCTTTTGGTAAACAGCTAATTGGAAATGTCACTTAACTGTTAAATTTAATGCTGCATTGAACCAGTTCACTAGGTTTCTTCCGGTAAAGATGTTTACATAAAAAATTTTGCTCAAAAATAAAAAAAGTGAGTAAAACTGAACAAACTTGCAATAAGGAAGACTAGATTGCTTCATTTTGCAAGAGCATAACAAATGGTGCAACTTTGGTCAGTGTCGCTTATACATCCACTGTATCGTCAACATTATCTTCCAATTGATGATTTCTTTCATCCTCTGTTTTTTTTTCTTCATTTTCATGTGAAGTCTTCTTTTCAATTTCTGCAAGGTTTTCGCCAGATCTCTTTTTCAAGATTTCGCTAGAATCCTTCTTTTCAATTTCTCCTGACAACTTTTTGTCAACTCCTTCACTAACATCACCTGACTCCTTCTTTTTTACTTCTGTCACGACTTCACTAGATTTTCGTCGCTCAATTTCATCGGATCGTTTTTTTTCCAGATCAGTTGGTTCTCTCTCTTCCAGGTCACCCGACTTCTTTTTTTCAACTTTTACACTAGTTTCACTTGATTTCTTTTTTTCAAGTTTACCAGATCCAGTCTTTCCAATTTCACCAGATGTCGTTTTTTCAATTTCTCCAGATATTTTCTTCTCAATTTCACCAGACATTGTTTTTTCAATTTCTCCAGATCTTTTCTTCTGAATTTCACCAGACGTTGTTTTTTCAATTTCTCCAGATCTTTTCTTCTCAATTTCACCAGACATTGTTTTTTCAATTTCTCCAGATCTTTTCTTCTCAATTTCACCAGATGTCGTTTTTTCAATTTCTCCAGATCCTTTCTTCTGAATTTCACCAGACGTTGTTTTTTCAATTTCTCCAGATCTTTTCTTCTGAATTTCACCAGACGTTGTTTTTTCAATATCTCCAGATCTTTTCTTCTGAATTTCACCAGACGTTGTTTTTTCAATATCTCCAGATCTTTTCTTCTGAATTTCACCAGACGTTGTTTTTTCAATTTTACCAGATCTTTTTTTCTCGATTTCACCAGATGTCTTCTTTTCAATTTCCCCAGATTTCTTCCTTCCAATCTCTCCTGATTCCTTCTTTTCGAGGTCGCCTGACATTGTCTTCTCAATTTCGCTTGATTTCTTTTTAACTACTTCAACCGATTTTTTTCGTTCAGCTTCTATTTCCTTCACTTTGTCTTCTTCTAAACTTGTAAGCTTAGAATCAAAGTCCTCATCTATACCCGACATTGTGTACTCAGACAATTTTGTACACTTCCAGTGTGAGGTAAGCTGTGGTGGTTGTTCCTCCTCCATCTCATCCTCATCGACTGGAATCTCCTTCACGACATAATCTCCATGCTGTTCGCACCCAGTTTCAAATACGTATTTCCCTGGTCCAGCAGGAATGTCATTGACAAATTTGCCCATATACCTGTGGTTTCTGTGAATGATGAGGCAAGTACCATCACGCTTACCATTCTCCCACATGCCTATGTATTTGCTACCAGTTTCAGCATGGGTGTAAGTACCCTTACCATGGCGAACATTGTCACGCCACTCTCCCTCATAGATGTCACCATTGATATATTTGTATATACCATGACCGTTGCGTTGGTCCTCATTCCAGCTTCCTTCATACTGTGAGCCATCAGGATAGATAAAGGTACCTTGGCCATACTTTTTGCCAAATGCATACTCTCCAATGTATCGTGCTTTACTTCGAAACCTGGTAAAGAAAACTGTGAGAATGTTACCTATCTTTAAAAAAGCACGAATGGTTTAAATACAATGTCACATTCATGCACTTAAATCAGTAATAAATTGTAGGACCTGTTTGCTGAGGTGAGATTGCTGTTCTGAACAGTTGTGCACAAGAATAGTGTGCCCAAGACAATCATTTCCTCTCCTTCTTTAAAAATAGCTACCAGGCAATATAAGATATTTTTAATTAGTAAATATTCAATGGCGTAGAAGACCAGAGGTCTTTTCTCTTTTTTGTGCACGTGTGTCTTTTTGCACTAGTGTTTTTCTTTTACTAATAGGTATCTTTACGACTTTTGTTACTTCAAAATTATTCATTCATCACAGCCTATATCTGTATCTGTTTCCACTTGGAAAATAAGCCATTGAATGCTCTTAGCTTATAGCTAGCACATACCAGTGATACAAAAAATTTTGAATGTATTATTGTAGCATTAATTTTGGTATTGAATCACTTACATTCTTATAATTTGCCCCCCCCCTTCCCCATAGCCCATCTTTAATGGTTATGATGGCTACATTACTACCATCAATTATATCTAAATATTCTATACAATTATAGTTATTACTACAAGTATAATCTCCCCCACTTAAATTTGGGTACATATATGTGTATATGTGTATATGTGTATATGTGTATCGTTGTATATACAAGTAATATGGTGCATTGTAATACAAGTAAGTGGTGCATTGACAGATAATCACATAATTCAAATTCGTAACTATTTAAATTTTTTTTCACTCTTTAAGGCTCACACAAAGTCGTAATTACATATAATGTTTTCCTTTCTCAACTTTCAGGTTTATTGCTCTTATATAATTGCTATTATTACAACATTATTACATCCTTATTTACATTAAGTTATCTACAGAAGCATGGATAACTATAATCATTTTTTTCATTTAAGTAAGGTGAGTGTGTTAATGACCGTATGGTCGCACACTCACCTCGCACTACTCAAATTATTTTATTTAAAATTTATTAATGTGTTTGATATTGTATTTTTTGATGTGTGAAATAAAATTCATAGTTCATAGTGCATTAAATCTGACATTACTAATACAAAGGGTACAATTAAGTGTAGAAGAATGATTTTTTTATATAATTGGGGGCTTGAGAAAACTGCATTTTCTCATTTTCTTAAATGTCACACAGCCTGGTTGTGTGAGTGCATATCTGAGACTGAAATAAAATATATGGACACAAACATAATATTTTCATAAAACTTATAAATTACTTAATATTTACAACAACATAAATATTGGTAGAATGCAGCTATTAGTCAAAACACCTTCACAAATGTGACATTTCAGGAACTTGCACGAAAGTTGTTTTATTTTGAATTGAAAACATATTTAGAGATATACTCTAATTTACATAAAAAAATTTTTTTGATGGGTTATTTCAAGTAGCAAATAAAACTTCAAGAAAAAGCATGGTTAAGTCCCGACAATCACAAAATGTTCTATGACCAGCTAAGTACACTTTGTTGCAAATGGTCTATAAATTTTCCCAGAATTTGTTACAAATATGTTCTGTAATTTTGGTAACTAGTGGGAGTTATATGCTAAACACTTTTTAAAGTTGTTACCATCTTTTTACAACAGCTGTATTTGGAATTCGTAAAACCTGCTGTTATACAGTTTCTATTCATCTTCCTTCTGAAAAATTGCACATTAATAATGTTAATTTGTGTTCATTATCTGAGCAACAGGCTATGATGGTGCCAAATTCATGCACATGTTTCCAATCATAGGCAGTTTTTCACAACTATGGACAAGCAAGTAGTATGCCCACCTTTATTACAGAAATTTAGGTTCTACACTTATAAATATTATAATGTATACACATACATGTATATGTGTTTCATCAGCACAGTAACAATAAACTGGGTGCAGCAGTCTATTGAACATTAGTGGCAGTGTCCGTTAATTGTCCTTGTTTATTTACAAATAATAATTGAAAATGTCTATATAATTTGAATAATTTATTAAATACAACTGATAAAATAAAATAATGTTATTCTGAGCTAGTCAATTCAGCAATATTAAATTTGGCATCAAGATAAATCTTTTTGAGGTGAAATAAGGCCACTTTTAGGCAATTCCAACATTTGGTTAAGATATATCATCTACTGATATAAGTTAGTATGAGTTAAACACCTGGTCAAGCAAGTTTTCGTGATGCCAAACGGACGGTAACTCAGCCAACAAGCTTAATAAAATGAAGAAACATACAGAATTTTTAAAAATTTGTCAATATTATCGATGTAAAGTTAAAGATCTCTCAAAGAAATCACCAGTGCGCTACTTGGGCTACTCACATACAGCACTGGTTTTCCACAAATTTTGCGCATGAGCTTTAGCGCAACTGCCCTACATCGGCTAGGTCACTACTCCGCGCCCTCGGAAAACTGTACACATGCATCTATTCTAGAAACAAACACAGGTCGCACAGGATTAATTCACAGGCCAAAGCATAAAAGGATGTGATAGATACTTAATTTTTGACTAATGAACGGTAATAATTACAATATTTTGTAACCTGTATGTTCCTTGCCCATGCCTTTTCCCATGTTCGTATTGTCCCTCGTATTTGTCGCCGTTGGGTAACGTAGCTTTCCCGAAGCCGTGCCTCTCTTCCTCCTCATTTCTATCGCCTTCATATGTTCCCAGGTTAGGTTCTAGCTCTTCTTCTAAGTCATCTGACCCAAAATCTGACATTTTGACGAAAATATTGTGTAAAGTTACTAAATTACGAGACAAACACACATTGAAATTATTGCTGGTGATCTCTGTTTCTAGTGACAACAAACGTAGCCAAGACGTGTGGCGCGATTGAAGTGTGCTTCCATCGAGCGGCAAGCGTTGAAATCATTGTTCTTGCCAGTAAGCTAATATTGACTCTAATTTTGCAAACTAGGTTCATTTCAAAAGCGATGTTAAAATTATTAGTTTTCCTACACAAAATGAAACTTTTTATAATTTGTTATCTAGACAGGATAACGGTTATGGTTACGTTTTAATCGACTAATAATAGTAGTAGTTTATTGACTCAAAAAGGTCTAACATGATATCATTTATATCTATTCCAATATATGACGGATAACTCAGAAAGATTTCATTATTATGGGTTATAAATAGATGCATGTTATTAGAAAATATACATTCTACAGTCAGGAAAAGAACTGCCCGAAATAGAAAATTATAAAACAAATAAGTATATCCATAATCTCTAACCTCTCTGCAAACGCTGAGTTTTCTACTGTATGTTCGATGCTAGTACCCTTAGTTATAGATGCCTATATGTTTTTGTTCTACATTGTATTTGTATATACTGTATATAATGCATCAAAAATCGTTATAATTATTGTAGTTAAAGTGCATGGAGAACAGATCATTTGGGCGTGGCCTCGACAATGAGTCTTCTTTGATTGCTTAGTTACAATATTATTATACTGATTTGTGAAATTTAGCTACTGCAGGTAAACAATTTTTTGTGAACACGATCGAGAATTTGCTATATAATGTAAAAAACGCTGCAGCTGAACGAAGTATTTCATGCATTTCAGCACAATAATGCATTTCACAAGCGATGTCATGAAGAAACTTATAATTATTGTTAATCTTAAAAGTGATAATTATGTGTTAAGCATTTTAGTTCTTTAATTGATCTGCTTTCCTTCTAGTACGTAGCTAGCATTATATAAACAACTTAACGACGCATTCCACGTCTATTTTATCTAAAGCATACCAGAAGTCTTTTGTGGGCTATGTGGCATTATGGACATAGCGGTTGACTAATATGATGAAGCGAAATTTCTCTAAAAGACTTTCCAGACCCATACCCAACCCATAGCTCTGAAATATTCAGCTGATTGAAGAGTTGAATCGCAAGAAAAACCACATCTGTGTCCACTGTTTTTAAATAGGCCTTCTTAAGCCCCTGTTTAATGGCGTGATACAAGTGAAGGATCGTCCGTATGTCTGCTTTTTCCTGTTGACAAGGAGACAAGTCTGTTACAGCAGCTGCTCTGTTTCTGAGCACAATGTTGGCTTTTATTAGGAGACGATACTTTGAACCAAGGGTATCTTTTATCAAGGAACTGAAACAACTCATTTTTGCCATTCAGTTCCGTTTGACAGACGCGTTTTTGCTGAAAACCCTGAAAGTTTCAGCAAAATAATAAAAAAATAAAATAACCCTGATCATAAAGTTTCCACAAAACAGATAGCTTGTGAGGAAAACAATCAAACTGGACATATGCTGCAAGCTAAGCAGTTACCACAGGATCACAGGGCAGTTGGTTTGACATTGTTTCTGACTTGGAAATAGGTGCACAAGCAGTGGTCTTGAGCTTTTTATAATATGCTTTGTGATAATGAATATCTGCTGGTTCTGCATCCTGAGCATTAACTGTAATATTTAACCAAGCATGAGCACCCTGTTCTGAGCTTCCATAGCCGCTTTCAAGAGATTTTCTTCCACAATTAGCACTATCTGCAGAATACATTGGTTCTTCACAACTCTGCTTCATATTTTTCACTGTAGACACATTGTGAGTTTTTGCTATCAAGAACTTGCATTAAAACTCAACATCTTTTCTTGGGGGTAAATTATGTTCACTCTCATGCTGCCTTCTTTGCCTCCTCTGCAGTTCTCTCTGCACCATATTAAAGCGAAACAAAGTTCGACATCAATTGTGATACATTGCTTTGTTTCTCAGGCATATGTTGACAATTCCTGAATCATCCATTAAACACTTCAAATTCATTACTAGACTCAAGCCAACATCATTTCCGAGAAACTTCTTTAACTCGTTTTCTAAGGTTTCGTATGCTTTGTGAAGACATTCCATGTTAAATGAAATCTCGAGTCTTCTGTGTGACACATATACTTGAAACTTACTAAACCGTGATGACTATGCAACAAACAACAAGGTGAAATAATCTTTACGCCTACATATAAATTGAGTTGTTTTCTGAGATATCGAATGGGCTCACTGTTTGCACAAAGGCTTCCCATCACCAGTCAATATGGAATACGCCGTTTGTGCATTTTTTACCAATTGCTTTACAGTTCTAACCAACCTATTATCTGGAATTGACAATTCAGGTCCGTTCTTTAAAATCCATTAAAGGTGTCCTAACAAAAAACAATGTTATACAATTTGCCTTTTTTGCTGCATATATATTAAAGAGGTAGAATTGATTTCAGTACCAAGATTTTTAAAGGAACCAGAAGATGGGGAGGTGGTCGAATATCAAGCATTTTTATTGGATTGTGTCGTAGCAACTCTGAAACATTACAGTGAGTATAGGGTAAGCATCGTTGCTACTAATTTGCTTTAGATTTAATTGGTATTAACGTGCTGAAAGCTGGACTCATAAATGATTTTTAGCATGAGTGAGCGATTGAGTGAGTAAGTGAAGATATGATTAACTAAACAATCAAACAAGGAAGCTTGTGAGTGAATGATGGGTGAGTGCGGTGTGAGTGAGTGAGTAAGCAAGCAAGCAAGTGAGCAAGTAGGTGAGTAATTAAAAAAGTAAATAAATAAATTAGTAATTAAATAAAAAAATAAATAAATAAGTAAGCAAGCAAGTAAGTAAATTAGTAAGAGAGTAAGTGCGTGAGTAACTGAGTGAGTGAGTGAGTGAGTAAGTGAGTGAGTGAGAGAGAGAGAGAGAGAGAGAGAGAGAGAGAGAGAGAGAAATGAGCTAATGACCAAGCGAGTGAGTGAGTGGTGAGTGTGCAAGTGATCAAGCAAGGGAGTTAATGAGAATGTGGTGAGTTAATGTGTGTGTGTGTGTGTGTGTGTGCGTGCGTGCGTGCGTGCGTGTGTGTGTGTGTCAAAGAAAGTGCGAAATAAACCTTTCGACTGTGACTTTTTCACATTAAGGCATTTTGTATAGTAGTATATAAAGTGCATAAAGTTACTTTTCATCAAATGCACAAAATGACTTAGTCAGTACGTGTAATAAATTAAGCAAGCAGTTCAAGTAAACCAGTGAATTAATTGTTCTATTGGTAATGTGCCATCTCTGACATGCTACTCATTCACGTAGGCCACTTCCCATACCTGGAAAGACTGCCTTCCAAACATACACTTTGAATAGGAGCGCCTAATTTGGCTTTTTGGAAACTTACAAAAAGAGTCTTTGAGAGCAGAAATTTAAATGAATCTTATTTTTTATCAAGTTGTCATATTCTCAGCCTTGCTGTATGTAGCTGTGAAAGTTTAATTCTACATTTATCGTGGTATCAAGCAGCTTGAACTTTGCCCAGCAACAAGCCTTTCCCATATTTCTAAATTTCGAACAAATCTAGTATATTATCAACAGCGCTACCTTGAAAGAGAGAAGGCATCGATTCCATCATATTGAAACACTGTCTTCACTGGTCACGACATTGCCATAACTATGCTCAACGGTGAAAAAAACAGAAATCGAAAACCAAGCTTAGCAGTATTCCCACTGGCATCGGTACATCCACAATGGAATTTTGAAACAGAAAAAGAGAGAAGAAAAGTGGCAACCGGGCAAAATAAAGAATCAACAAAGTCAACTGCACCATCAAAAAGTTTCGAATGCCTTCTTGGTCAAAAAGTCAAACGTGCACAGCAAATTAAAATGTACCTTGTTCACGCACACACACGCACACGCATACCCACGCACGCACGCACGCACACACACACACACATTTGTGTATATATATGCATACAGTATTAGCAAACACATAAAAACAGTTGTCAACTTTACAGGGGTCATAGTGTTAATCTGGGGAAATTTTGGGTTCCGGTTATTCTGTCATGCAGAAAATTCATCACACAACTTTTGTACTTTCTATGTGACACATAAAAGTAAAACTTGTACAAAACTATGATCAAGATGTCATAATTAATAAGGTGCAATAATCTTTTTGTGTAAATATAAATTCATTTACTTTATGTGACATCGAATGACTTACTGTTGGCGCAAATGCTCCCATCACCAATCGCTACCGAATAATACTATTTGTGCATTTTTACCAATTAGCCTACCAATCTGACCAAACTACAATCTGGGTTAAGCTGTATAGATCAATTCTTTAAGATGTGTGTCGTTACAAAAACCATATGATACAATTTCCTTTTATTTTTCAGTACATCTATTAAAGAAGTAGAACTAATTTCAGTTCCAAGATTTTTAAAGGAACCAAAAGATGGGAATTGGAGTGAAACGCAAACATTTGTCTTGGATTGTGTTGTGGCAAACCCGAAACGTTGCAGTGAGTGGAGGGTAAGCATCATTACTATTAATTTGCTTTAGAATTAATTGGCATATATGTGCTGAAAGGTAGACTAAAATGATTTCGGCATGTTATTAGAGTGTGGGGGGGTGAGCGAGTAAGTGAAGGTATGAGCAAAAGTAAGCAAGTATGCGAGTGATTGAGTGAATGAATAAATGAGTGAGTGAGTGCATGACTAAGTGAGTGAGTAAGTAGGTAGGTAGGTGGGTTGGTAGGTAGGTAGGTAGGTAGGTAGGTAGGTACGTACGTAGGTAGGTTGGTAGGTAGGTAAGTAAGTAAACAGATAAGTAATTAATTTAGTAGGTAGGTAAGTAAATAAGTAAGTGAGTGAGTGAGTGGGTGGGTGAGTAAGTAAGTAAGTAAGTAAGCAAGCAAGCAAGTAAGTAAGTAAGCAAGCAAGCAAGTAAGTAAGTCAGTAGTTAAGTAAGTAATGTAGCAAGTAAGTAAGCAATAGGTAAATAAATTAATTAGTGTGTGAGTTGGTGAACAAATGAAAGAGTTAGTCAGTGAGTGAGCATGCAAGTGAGTTGGTGAGTGAGTATGAGTGTATGTCTGCATGTGTGAGTGTGTGAGAAAGTAAGTAAGTAAGCAAGCAAGTAAGTAAGGAAGTAAGGAAACAAAGAAACAAGTATTTAGCAACTAATTTATTAAGAAATGAAGTCAGCTCGGAAACAATAACAAGTACTTTACCTACGAAGGTAAAGCCTGCCATTAGACTAAACATTCCAAACCATCCTAGTGTGTCGTCAATGTAGAAGACAAAACAGCTCCTATAATTGATGTAACGGCCTATTAAAATAAAATGATTACATAAGCTACTAAGTGCACACAAGTAAGGACTAAACAATAAAAAATCTTAAGGCTAGTATGCCGGTTGGCGATAGCAATGAAGTTCCAAAAATCATCTAATAGCCTAATGATGTTAAAGCAGTTTTTTTACTCACACTAAAATAGTTTATCTAGACTACAGATAAGCGCAGTTAGACTAACACTCACATTTGAAACTGCCAGTTTATTGAAAATGCTCATTATGAAAACTCAATGCGTATGTTTACACTATATGAAAGTGGATAGGTACTTCCATGCAAACATGTGCTACAAAAATAAAATGTTATGTTATTAATTAATTTAGTTCGCCTTTTCTGAGTTCAAGATGTAAAGTGTGGTGTCAGGTATACATTCTATTCTATGTACATCATCGCATTCTGTATACATTGTATTTTATGTACCTGGTCATATTCTGTATACATTATATTCTATGTACAGTGTGGTATCCGGTATACATTCTATTCTATGTACATCATCATTTGTATTCTAGATACAAAGTGTCAAAAACGCATAGACTCGTTCCACTTTTAAGTAATTAGGTAGGTATAAATGTGCAAATTACATCTTAGAGAAACTTTGGTGGTCTGTTGGTAGAGTGCTTGGCTACCAATCCAGAGGTTCTGAGTTCGAATCCCGCTCTAGTCTGGGTGTTTTCGAGCCACTTCCCACTCGAACAAGGCTCTTGGGTTGCCTTCCTATGTCGCTCAGTCTTAACGTTCCTACATGGTCGTTCTGCTGGGGGAAGAAACACGGCCGAACAACAGGCTAGCCACCTGTCCTCCTTGTGTGCTGAGGATAGGAATATAGATGTTGTGTCAATCTATCCCAAACATGGACCTTTCTTCTTCTTCTTACGTCTGTATTTTCAGGAACATTCTTACCATGTTTTATGATAAATAAAACAAAACACTGTTCATTGTAACATAACGACAAACTGCCTTTACTATCAGACAAGTAGTTCTAAACATCCTCCCAAAATGCTGCTTTTTGATTTGCAGGATTACAATTACAATAGTTCCTAATTATATTGAAAGTGAACCCTATTCATTGTAATATGTGTATCAATAAGTACTGGTATATAGATACGTTTGAACGTACTCAAAAATGCCTTTGATTCACGGCATTACAATTACAATAATTCATATTTACATTCAAAATGAACACTATTCATTGTAACATGTATAACAATAAGTACTTCTATATCATAAACGTTTGAACGTACTCAACAATTCTTTTGATTTTCAGTATTACAATAACTCATGTTCACAATGAAAGTGAACCCTATTCATTGTAATATGTGTAACAATAAGTACTGGTATATAGATACGTTTGAACGTACTCAAAAATGCCTTTGATTCACGGCATTACAATTACAATAATTCATATTTACATTCAAAATGAACACTATTCATTGTAACATGTATAACAATAAGTACTTCTATATCATAAACGTTTGAACGTACTCAACAATTCTTTTGATTTTCAGTATTACAATAACTCATGTTCACAATGAAAGTGAACCCTATTCATTGTAATATGTGTAACAATAAGTACTGGTATATAGATACGTTTGAACGTACTCAAAAATGCCTTTGATTCACGGCATTACAATTACAATAATTCATATTTACATTCAAAATGAACACTATTCATTGTAACATGTATAACAATAAGTGCTTGTATGTCATATATGTTTGAACGTACTCAAAAATACTTTTGATTCACTAAGAAAATACATTTGGTAATTGCCAGGTGCATCAATATGTGCCTGACCACATTTCTTGACTGGTAAATAATTTTTGCTGCCACCTGCATTGTCTGATTTAACCAGCATCCCGATGATTGGTATTCATTGCTCCCCCAGTTGCCAACCGCACCCATGTTCTCCCTACATCTTCACTTGAGCTACTGGTCCTGAGACCTGTTTACAGAGATGACGAACGAGACGTCATTGAACTGTGGATGATTGGATATGTTAACTAAAAAATGTTCGTTGCCCCATCCGTTCTTTGGTTCACCATTGCCCCAGCGAGAGAGTGGTTCACCGCTTTTTCAGTTGTCAGTCACACACACACCGTCCGTCTGTATCTTCCATGCTGGCAGAGATGGGGAATGGCAGATTAACGTATGCTATTTTCCTATCACTTGACTGTACATATTTTGTGTTCCTTCATATTTTGTGTTGTGGAATTCTCACACAATAAACCTGTTTAATTTGACAACGTGTTTTCTTGTTTTCTCTACGAGCCGTCCGAGAGAAAGAAACACAACAGTTCTTCCAAAGTCCATAGCAACCAGACTTTCGTACGGTTGCTAAGTGTTTTGTAGAAATGTGACAAAAAACAATGGCAAACTTTAACTGTGATTTTCTCAAGATTATGTTTTTCAGTGTGCAGCCTGCATCTCAACTTCAACGTGGATTATCTCAGCTTAGAGATAACATAGAGCAATGAACTTGGTATCAAAATGATCCTCATCAAATAGAGATTCAAGACATGTGAATAGCTAGAAAAGCTTAATTGCCAGCTTATGGATGATTTTGCTATGCAAGCTCACACATAATTATTGATTAACAAATTTGGAAAAGTGATTTTTATTCTAAGCCTTTGTATGCTCTTTTTCTATAATTAACTACTGGAATCACCTTATATAATAATAAAAATAATAATATAATAACATTCTTTATTGTAATTAAAATTACACATCGATGAACTGTGAACTTACATTCAAAAATTGATAGTGCAATCAGTGTTTCCACTGCTGTGAGCAATAGTGTTAAAAAATAAATTTACAATTAAAAACACATGTGAAATTGTAATTAATTACATTAAGACTTAAGACTCATTTAAGACTCTAAAATACTTACAAATTCAAATTCAAATTAGGTGCTTTATGGATGTTTTGTCTTAGTGACTTGATTGTTTTGTGTGTGGTGGGTTTTAATTTGTTGATGTGATGTTAATGCATGACAGTAATAACATGACATGACCTTAACAATAACACAAACAATGTTCATTCATTTGGGGTCTAAAAAGGCTGGAGATCCACCACAGAGTACAGATTTTCAGTCGATGTTGTCTCTCTGGTCTCCTGCGGCTGACGTTTATGCTGGATCCCCTCTCAGAGCCCCCTCTGACGTTCGAAATTCATAATTACAAGCAAAAGTGGATTCTGAGTTGATGATCTGCTGGTAGGTTATTAGATAAGTAGGAACGTGGGCCGTTCAAAAGCGTTTCTGATTCAGGACAATTACAATAATTCGCTTTCACAAACAAAATAAGCTAGGTTACTTTTAGGGGCATCATTGAGCTTCGGACGCTGGCTTATAATATATATATGATTTTCGCTTGTTCCTCCATTGGGTTCTGAAGCATCCCAAAGGGCTGGGTCCATTGTTCCTCCAGTTGCCAGCCACACCCATACACTCTCTTCATGTTCATCTGCGCCACTGGTCCATGCCGGTAGAGATTGTGTATTACTGTACACAAAGTTTAATTCCGCATCTGTCTCCAGGCTGACCAGGTCCGAGCCGATGTCGATGCAAGACTGACGAGCATCGGACCAGCTTTTCAAGTCCTTGCCGAAGAAATAGCAGCGACCTTGGAACTTGTTGAAGCCAGCTGCGCATTCTGTAAAGAATAGATTCATGTGTGTAAACTTTTTCTTAAAAATTTCGAAACTGCCTTAAATATTCCAACTCAGATTTAATTCATTGCAAATGAAACACTTCTGATAAATGAATATGGCTGCCGGAGAAATGAGATGCATATATGGCTGCTATCGTGGAAGAGAACTGTTAGAAAAGACCGCTATAACATCAGAAAGTATCCCATTTTTTGTACTTTTAAATTTGCAATTATGAAATCATACCTCCAATTTGGTACAAATGTATCTCCTGCCTACAATGATATTATTACTTATTATTTACTTATTTGTATGATATTATTTACTTCAAATAATAAAGGACCTTTATGAGAGTGAGAAAATGCTGAGAACAAAAGAGTACAATAACAGTGACAACTTTACCCTTTTCGTAATAGTCAACTCCGCTGGCTGTAGCAGCAGCAATACCAGTGAGAGCGCAGCTGCTTAACTCGCATTGCACACGCCCGGAAATTACTTCAACATTAAATCCCAAACAACCGTTTTGGACATCACACAACGCTGCACATTTGAGTTTACTAGAAACGTCATGCGTGCCAAGCGGACACTGTCGCCATGCCGTGTCCGTAAACTTTTCGTAAGAAGTACTTTCAGCAACGCAAACTATTACACTTAGTAACCAAACTGTTGGATGCATTTCCATATTCTGATGTCGCACATCGGTTTTCAAGGAAGAAATAGATTGCAATGAGCCTACAGGTGTACATCTGTGACTTAAGTCAGCTGGTAAACTGCTCTTATCCTCACAATAATAATTATCCCAATTAATAACGACAATATTACTCACAATAGAGCTTGACAATAGCCATTGATTTCTATTCCTATTTATATTGCATTGGGCACTATGCATTAAGCATTAGACATAGCATGTGTGCGAAATAAATGATCTATATCTATGTATTGATATGTGATATATAGATATCTATTATAGATATAGATATAGATCATTCATTTCGCATACATGGTTGAATACTGTAACATAATAAAACAACTAATGAAAACAAGTCAGTTGCGAGGGCAATGGGGTCCTTTACACGTTGCCCCATATTTTAAAGATTAATGAATTTGCAGTGGTCGGGATGATCATGTGAAAGAAGGCAGTATCAACTCTTTTTAATTAATAAAAGATACAAATGTGTAAAAGTCTCTTTGAAATCAAAGATTTCCTATTAAACATCATTACTATTAATAAAGAATAAATCTCAACAATGTACAAGGGCAAGGGAAGTGAAGGACAAGGGTGTTGTGCTAATTAATAATAGCTCATTTAGTAAAACGGTGAACATACTTACCTTGTATATTAGAGATTATCTTCAGTGGACTACAATAGCATTAAGTGGATCTCGGACATAGTTAAGTAATGGGGCTGCAACAAGATGTGAAATGCACAGCTAAACATGTGATCTAATAAATATTTTGTAAATACATGTAAGCCATTGTGCTGCATTTGAGACGTTATGTATTGATATTTTAGACAACAGCTGCTTGAGACGAGTAACATTTAGACTTGAGATAAGTAGCATGCAGACTTGAAATAAGTAGCATCTAGACTTGAGATAAGTAGCATGCAGACTTGAAATAAGTAGCATCTAGACTTGAGATAAGTAGCGTGCAGACTTGAGATATGTGTCGCGCAGAGTTGAGATAAGTAGCGCGCAGACTGAGAGGAGTAGCGTGCAGACTTCAGATTAGTAGTGCGCAGAGTTGAGATATGTGTCGCGCAGAGTTGAGATAAGTAGCGTGCAGACTTGACATAAGTAGCGTGCAGACTTGAGATAAGTAGCGCGCAGAGTTGAGATAAGTAGCGTGCAGACTTGGGATAAGTAGCGCGCAGAGTTGAGGTAAGTAGCGTGCAGACTGAGATGAGTAGCACACAGACTTGAGATAAGTAGCGTGCAGACTTGAGATAAGTAGCGTGCAGAGTTGAGATAAGTAGCGCGCAGACTGAGATGAGTAGCACACAGACTTGAGATAAGTAGTGTGCAGACTTGAGATAAGTAGCGTGCAGAGTTGAGATAAGTAGCATGCAGACTTGAAATAAGTAGCATCTAGACTTGAGATAAGTAGCGTGCAGACTTGAGATATGTGTCGCGCAGAGTTGAGACAGGTAGCGTGCCAGCAGTAAACTTAAAACAAAATTACAGAAATCACACGTTTCTTTATCGTTTACAAAATGTTACCAAGATCTTCAGATTCATAAGTCTTCTACATTCATTCCTGTCATTTATTTGATTTTTCGTAGTACTGTAGAGGCTATATGGTTTTCTTCAAGTGGTCATTGCTATAAATCGTAGTACTGTAGAGGCTATATGGTTTTCTTCAAGTGGTCATTGCTATAAATCGTAGTACTGTAGAGGCTATATGGTTTTCTTCAAGTGGTCATTGCTATAAATCGTAGTATTATAGAGACTTGGTGGTTTTCTTTTATTCTGCCAGGTAGTCCGGGTACATTTCATTCTGTTTATTTCGCTTACTTGTAGATTTATGGATTGATGAAAACTGGTTTGGGTGGACCTGAAGTGTGCCCACATTTTCTGGATAGATACCAGCAGGCCCCTGTATTTGTCATATAGTTGGTGATTTTGCTTGTGTTAAATTCTCCTGTACAAGAAGAGTTACTTTTACAATTTAACATTGGGTCTGAAACCATTAAACTCTTGCAGTAAGCACCTTTACTTTTAAAGAAAGGCAGAACTGAAAACGGGAACTAACTCGAGAGTTAGATATTAAAACTGAAAAGGTTCAATAGAGGTTCTTAATAATTGTAGTCCAGCAGTCCCAAACAGCGTTGTTGGGTAATGTCAGGGACTCAAGATCCAGGTTGTCAATTACCAGCTAAAATACTAGAGCAGGTGAATTAATCCAGCCTGAGCTTAGAGCTGTGCAAACACGGCCTTCGAAATTATTCGGCAAAAGAGCAGGTCGATTTCCATCAGTTTGTGATATATACATTTAATGTATTTGGTGGTATGTACTAAGTCTGTGATCTTTGTTTTGCAGAGAACAAACAGCTAACATGCGATTGTTATCTAAGATGGGTGGCTAATTCAACCTTTCTGGACAAATATATCAGACCTGGCGGGAGCATTGAATACACCTGCTACCATCCAGACTACAATCAAGGAAAGACCCACAATTCCAATTTGCAGATAAATGATTTTGAGTGTACATCTTGTCCCCCGGGTAATGAGGTACCTTTTTGCATACCTATAGATGAATGCAAGTCAAATCCGTGCAAAAATGGTGGTACATGCATAGACGGTGTGAACAGTTTTATTTGTAACTGTACTGATGACTACAATGGATCCACTTGTGAATTTGCACAGTGTACGCCTAGTTCATGTCGTCATGGAACGTGTGCACTTGATAACTACACAGCGATATGCACGTGTGATCCCGGATACACAGGTGAAAAATGCAACGTGAATATTAATAAATGCCAGCAGCTACAGCAGCCGTGCAAATATGGCGGACTCTGCGTAGACCAGATAAACAATTTCACGTGTGTCTGCTCTGCAGGATTCACTGGAAGAACTTGCGAAACTGATGTTGACGAATGCCTACTTGATAAACTTTGTAAAAATGATGGAACATGTGTTAATACATTTGGCTCTTTTAAATGCAACTGTTTACCCAGATATGAGGGGCAGCTATGTCAGCAAAAGATCGACGAGTGTAGAAGCAGTCCTTGCAAAAATGGGGGCGCATGTGTGACTGGTGAAAATAAGTTCATTTGTATTTGTATGCCAGGCTACGTGGGAAACCAGTGCGAAACAAATTACAATGAATGTGCCTCTAATCCATGTCAAAGTGGAGGAACTTGTTGGGATTTTGTAAATAGATACACGTGTACATGTGCGAGTGGATACACCGGAGAAGATTGTCAATTAATTGATGACTGCAGATCATCTCCATGCATACATAATGGAACTTGCATCAATGGAAGGAATGGATTTACGTGCAACTGTACAAAAGGATGGACGGGCGACACATGTGACTGTAATAAAGATTATTGCATAGCAAATGTTAGAGATTATTAGGAATTTAATTAAAGATGAAATGACAAATCATAACCGCATGAATAGCCACGGATATCATAAATCATCCAAAAGTATATATTGTAACTTTGAACTACACAAATACTAACAGACAAATGTGTCCGCAACAGTATTTGCCATCCGCCTGAGCTCACAGAAAAATAATTAGCACAATTGCTAATGAGCTAGAGTGGTCCTACAACAATAACTAACAGCGTTGTATGGCATCTTAATTACTACTAAATTATCTTTCTACAAATCTAAGTTAATGCCGATGTTGCCTTTGCGTTTTTATTATACTCATAAACTAATTGTTTCTCCACTAGTTTAGGTCAATGCTGAATATGACAAATGCTGTTTCCAAAACATTCGGTTTTTCAGTATTTTCACAGTTCAACATTGTTCAATATATACTTTAGGCTAAACTACAATGACATTTTTATGGCTGACAAAAAATATTGTCACCATCTATTGTTGATGAAAAAGAAAAGTATCACAATGATATTAAAGGTATAAATGGTAGATACTTCAAACAATCTAAAAATACACATGACAGTAAAATGGCAAAGCTTAACAAGAAAAGGAATAACGATACTTTCCAATGGATGGTGGATATCCATTAGTGTCATCTAGCTTTTTAAAGCCCCAGAGTTTAAAACGAAACTGCAACCATACCCTACACTGTGGCGATTATCATGAAAACCATAATTTGAAATCAGGCCCAATACGTGTTCGGATAAATTAAAGGACGTTTGCTCAACTCAACATGCAAAATGTGTGACTAACTTTTCCCATTAACTGTTAAAATAAAAATCAATTATATTAAAGATGATTCCTAAAAATCATTTAATGTTAATCCCAAATTGTGTCTGTTGTAGTTGCTTAAATATTCTGCAAGCAATTTCAGTGTTGATTCAATCATTTTCAGTTTCAGAAACGATTGGTGTTAAAGACCAAGAGAAGTTAATCAGCAACTGGACAGCCGTGTGCTCAGCAGTTTCAGTTGCTCTGATTGTGTTGTCTTTGCTAGCAACTTATGTAATTTTTAGATGGCAAAAACAAAGACGTCAGAAGGCGATCACGGGTATGCTTAAATAGTCTAGTTGCTGTTGTCTGGTTACCAGTTACCACTTTGGTTTCCAAAGAGAGCATATGCTATTCAAAGTGAATCATTTTCACATTTGAGGACGGAGGGCAGACTAACTAGCTCGACGTAATTACCTAGCAAATGAACAAACAGGCGAGCAAGTGGCCTAATTGCCAACTAACTAACTGACTGGCTAGTTAGCTAGCTAACTGTTTGGCTTATACATGTATGCAATTAACAACTGACACTAGTCTACTAAACATGCTTACAATATTTGTTGATATCATTTTGCAGGCTTTAGTGAAGATAGTGGAGAATCAGAAAGTGGAAAAACTGAAAAGGGAAAATCCGGAGGTAGTAGTGAAACAACAGAGAGTAGTTGAGAAGCAAAAGAAAAATACTACAAGACAAAAGTGATCTGCGAATGACATATTTCATTGAACATCAAAAGAAGTGAAACAAAATTTAATTTTAATTAAAGTGTGTGTAGTGATATAACCGTGTCTAATAATTATGTGTATTATTATGCCCAAGAAATGAAATATTCATGTGGTGATATGCTCAGGAGTTCATGCCACCACCCATATTCTTATTCTTATTCTTCTCGAAAAACGCGCATACTTTCATATTCATGTAAATGGTGCATTTTATTATAGCACACCACATACAGTTAGTGAGAGCAACTTTTACATAAGTGCTACATAACGAGCAGGTGAAAGGTATCACACAACAAGCATTTGTGCAGGCTGCTGAATATAAGCGATATGCAAATACATGTAATTAATAATGACGACGTAGAAATTATGTTAAACGTGTGTCTAACACACCACAAGTAATTGTTCAAAGTGCTTATTACATTGGCAACTATGAATTCACATAGGCGGGGCTGAACTGTCAGTCTAGCATGTCTTTTAAGTCTTGAAACTCCCCTGATAGCAACTGTTAGGAGAGCTTGCAATTTCTTGCTAAAAGTAACTCGCAAAGCAGTTCACACTTGTGAGTTTACTGTCAGTGTGAAAACTCGCGACATAAACTGGCTAGTCTGAATGCGCTGTTACATATATATTGTCAGTTAATATCTGATTTAAAGCAAAGCCGGGCCCATAGTCAAACTATAGGTCAAAATACTCTACTCTACTATGAAATAAAATATTCGCACGCAGATATGCGCAGGAGTTCATGCCGCTACCCTTATTCATATTGCATATGCTATTTAGATGGCTAAGGTTAAAGTCTTATGAATAAGTGTGCAATAAGTTAGAAGCTTGTAGTTTCAGCAAAATATCTTTGATCTAACAATTCACTCTTATTTACATGAAGATAACAAATTTTGTACCACTAAATGCAGGTGTAAACTTTCAGCCTAACATCGAGTCTGTTTGTCAAATTTCTAATAAACTGCCGCTGCAATTTTGCTCTGCTGTGAGACATATCTTATCTTTGTGCATTCCAAAGAAACATTTCACTAAAACTTTGCTTCCAGAATAAGATCTAACTCAAGCATTGTCTTTAATGTGGAAGAATCACGTCTAGGGGCTGAAACAACCACAAAAATGATCCAAGTTGGAACCCCTTAAGAAGAACTTTTAACACGAATATTGGGATCCCTGGGGGACTGTCCTAGTCCAATACTTGTCGCGCTCTACCTGGCAAGTGCACTTCAAATAAAAAACGAAATCCTGAAATGATGGTCATGATTACAATACTACTCTCTGTAATAACTTTCCTCAACATATTCTGGATCACTTCTATCCTGCATTGGAATCCTATGAACCATTCCTTTGTGACCAACAATCTTGTTCTTCTTCCCAGCTTTTCCCTATTCGGGGTCGCCGTTGTGAATGAGTCTTCTCCACGCATTCCTGTTGTTGACCATCTCTTCATTTATGTCTTCAATTCCCACAAGATTTTCACCGACTCTTCCTTTCAAGTGTCCATACCATGGCAATCTTGCGAGGCTTCCACTACTTTTACTGTTCCTCTGATATTATTATTTCTAATTTTATCTCTTCTTGTTATTCCCACCATCCATCTCATCATCCTCATCTCCACCACACCCATTTTCTTCTCTTCGGTCTTCTTTAAAGAAGCTGCTTCCAGCCCATAGATTAGAGCGGGTCTGACCACTTCTTTGTGGACTTTCCCTTTAAGTCTCACCGACTCATTCATAGAAGGTTTTGGCGCAGTTTTTACAGGCGGATGCCCTTCCTGACCCTAACCCTCCCTATTTATCCAGGCTTGGGACCGGCACTGAGTTGGGTTGGCTTGCCCCCCCCGTGGCTAGGTTCCTTTGTGATCAACAATATGTAGACGATATTGGATGGATTATTGTATCTAATTTTCAAACTAACACAATAAAAAGGATTGTGCAACGTGTGTACGGTTTGGCAACTTCTCTCGCAACTTGTTGCAACGTGTGTACGGCTTGGCAATTTCTCTCGCAACTTGTTGCAACATGTGAAGGGTTTGGCAACTTCTCTCACAACTTGTTGCAACGTGTGGGCGGTTTGGCAACTTCTCTCTGAGAGAAGTTGCGCAACAAGTTGCGAGAGAAGTCTCTCCGTCTAAACGTGTCACAAGAACCCATTGTCTCGTGTTGTTATTTCATTGTTTCCCTGAATAGAATATTTTAAAAATAAAAAAAACTCGCATTAACATATTTACATATTCGTATTTTTCGGCAATGATTGTCTGTATCCAAGTTAGCAATCTTTTTGTGTATAAAGTGATTCAGAAAGCACCATGTTGACTTTGTTAAAAAGGCATATCTTGCAAGTTGTAGCAGCTTTTCTCTTAAAATCAGTTTGTGAGAATTTTCTACAACATTCGTAGAAGCCGTTCCTAACCACCCATGTAAACTTGAACAAAGCGTAGAAGAATGCAACAAGACAACTGGACTTACAACATGTCACGTGACATGCGGGGTGAACCATAAGATCAACATGACACGACTTGTAGCCACAGAGAAGGCACTCCCTGTCTTTTTGGACGGTCTCTCTATTTACCAGTACTCAGAAACCATACTACCTCCAGGATTTTTAATGGGAAGAAGCGTCGATGTCTTAGCATTTGTTTCTGGGGACTTGGGAAGTTTAGGCAAACCCGATATCGCAGCCAAAGTTAAGAATTTCCGGTTGATTGAATTACAAAATTTGCATAAAATTGAACCTGAGTTGTTTTACGAATTCGGTGAGTTACAGCGCATTGTCATTCATGGCTGCAAGAACCTGGAACATTTGGAGTTATACTTGACAAACAGTCCAAGATTCAATTACATCGACCTTCAAGACAATGGGCTGAAGCGAATGAAGGAGCCAAAACTGCATAAAAATGTTAATCCAAATGACGCAGAATTGGTTATGACAGGTAGGTTATGAAAATGCTTATGTCTACAGTACAGACTAATGTTTAGGCTAGCAGTATAATGTATTAATAATGATAATGATAATATACTACTACTACTACTACTACTACTACTACTACTACTACTACTACTACTACTACTACTACTACTACTACTACTACTACTACTACTACTAATAATAATAATAATAATAATAATAATAATAATAATAATAATAATAATAATAATAATAATAATAATAATAATAATAATGATAATAATAATGATAATAATAATGATAATAGTAATGGTAATGATAATGATAATGATAATAATAATAATAATAATAGTAATAATATTAATAATAATAATAATAAATAATAATAATAATAATAATAATAATAATAATAATAATAATAATAATAATAATAATAATAATAATAATAATAATAATAATAATAATAATAATAATAATAATAGTAATGACAATAATAATGATAATGATAATAACATCAACGGCGATGGCGATGGCGACGGTGAAGACAACGATGACAACAACAACAACAAAAAGAAGAATAAATCTTTATTAGTTCTTTTGTGACTGCATTAACACACGTAAACGTGCAATTATTAGTATACATATATACAATTTGGACCGCCATTGCCAGTGTAGAGTACACACCAGGCGACAAACTATACCAGGGGTGTAAAATAGCCTTGGCCAGATTATGCCCATCCAGGCCTAATCATAACCCTAACCAAATCCTAACCCTAACACTTCCCCAACGCTACCCTAACCCTAACTCAAATCCTAACCCTAACCCTAATTCGCTTCAGGAACTAATTTCTTTATATATAATAAAGTTGTAGACATGCATAATTCTTTGACTTTTTGGGTAACTCACTTGCGATGTAACCTGATAAGTAGAACTCTTTCGCCGCTCTTGTTCTTCTTGTTCATGTAATGCCAATTTTTATATTGTTACGTCACAATTCCAAAAAAATCAGACTGAACAAAAAAGGCTCAGAAAGTATTTAAAAATTGTAAACTTTAGTCGTTAGACACAATCTGTCAGCAGCAAATGTGGGATAATAACTATTCTTTCGGTAAATGTACATGAATGAGCACACTAAATGGTTATTAATATTAATATGCATGCTATAGCTCTTAGACCCATCCACCAATGATCAATAATGCACGGACATTCTACGCAGTTTTTGCAAATTGCTCTTTTCGATCGTAATAGACTACTGTTATAAAGTTTAAGTTATAACAGCCAACAGCTTTATAAGTTCAATGGAATGACGTCAGAACAATGAAAAACGTCAGCAGTTTTCCAAGCGAGAATAGCGGAAAATGGAACATCCAAATCAACTCGCTGCAGCTTTATTTAGGAGAGGCGTCCTAAGATGTCACCACATTATCGTGTAGCCCAGTTCCTGCTCTTTTTAAAGAGCTATATGCCTCCTTCCGAGAGTCCCACCAGGCGCCAATAGAATGTTTTTCTACACTTAATTTAGTCAAAATTTGGAAAAAAATCGGGAGTTGGTTTATCCCTTACAGGATTCCATGGCTCTCTCACGAATACAATACAACACACAATGTTATCACGTTTTATCAACAATATATATAACGCCCTATACCACCGAAACTAATTAATCTAATGTTGATTGTATGGATAGGAAACCCACTTATTTGTGACAGTGAAATGGAATGGACAAAGAGAATGAAATGGAGGAGGTCACGTGTTGATTGTGCTCAACCAACGCGAAAACATGGGGTAAACGAAATCACGCTTCCGGAGTTTGGTTGTCCGCTAGTAGAAACGCCACCAGTTTTCTCCGGCGCATGCTCAGTTGTCAGATTCACCACCAGGACTCGCTTCAGTCGCATGGTCACCTGCTCAGTTAGTTTGATTTTAATTTTTGTACTAATTACAATATATTAAATGCAATTAAACTTTTGTTTTTAATACAAGACTTTTTTATCTAAGCTTAAGACAGGTAAGGGGTAAAATAAAGTTGTTAATTTTTAAAACTCTCATTCTACCCCATTTTTTTATACGGATGCACATCTCTTCATGAAATTTCAAGATACAGCTGTAATAAACTAAATAGCGTTCAAAATCATGCCTTAAGATATGATATATCTTAGTATATATATATATATATATATATATGTATGAAATGGTTACAAAACACTAGTTTAACGTGTTGACCAAAAGTTTCTTTATTCTGAAAGACAATTATTAACATTTAGTTTAACTTGAATTGAATAGAAGAAAATTAGTTGCATGATTATATGTATTGCTATAACTAAGTACTGATATTTAAGATTATGTAAACTATATTGAAATTAATTAACAATAACTTACGTTGTTAGAGCCTTTAACAGTTTTAAAGACAGAAATGAGATAGTATCAAAGTTTAGTTTAAACATAGTTTATAATGTTCTTGGTTTCTTTAAAGTGGCAGTTTGCTTGTTTGTATTACAGATATTAATGAGTGTTTGTCATTCCCCTTTCATGGTTCGTGTAATGATAAAGTTAATGAATGCAGTTGTAAATGTGAAGCTGAATACAATGGATTTAATTGTCAACAAGGTATATGTTAAGTCTTACATCAACTCAACACATAAGTTTACATGGATAGTTACCTCCATGCAACATATTTTACAAAAATGAATTGTGGTATTTTTAATTAGTTCAGTTTGTCACTTCTGTCCTTTTCTGAAGTCAAACAGGTATCAAAGTTTACTTCCTAAACATACGTGATAACACAGGTATTGGCTTCTTTAAGGTTACCGTTTGTTTATTTGTTTTACAGACATTGATGAGTGTTTTTCATCTCCCTGTGTGCATGGTTCATGTATTGATAAAGTTAATGAATACAACTGTAGTTGTGAAACTTGATACAGTGGAACCAAATGTGAAGAAAGTGCGCGTAATATATACATATTAATATGTATAGAAATATGAAAAGATGAAGAAATTGAATTAGTTGCTTTCCTAATATTATAAATTATGTGACATTAAGCATATAAATCTATCAGGCTGTTTGAATATCAAGCTTTGCTTTTAGCTGAACAGAGAACAGACTTTTACGGTAGTGTTTTATTCAGGTGAAGCTGTTAGCATAATAAAAAAATTTTGAGTAGCAATTGAATATTTTTCCCACTAAAGCTACTGAAGATCGCTGACTAGGCAATTCCTTTTTGGCACTGTGTAAGTTAATTTATGTTCTATCGCCAGTTGCATGTCTTTTGCAGACATTCTTCCTTGACTTAACTTAAATTCACTGATTTGCCACCAAGATCGGTTTTACCACCATGATAGGCCTACAATGAGTAGTCCATGTTTGGTTAGCCAGTCATGCAAAATTTTCGAGTTCGAAACCTCTTGCAGTTTGTGTTTACTCCGTGTTGCCCATAGCAGCTGTCAAGCCTAGACTAATGTCTAAGAATTTTGAGCAGTTAAGATACATAAGCAAAAACATTTAAAAAATATAGTGAAATTTGTTGTGAGGCAGGCCTCTACCAAACGTTGGAGGGTAAAATTGTTTACTAAACTACACAGCAATTGTTCTCTGATTCAGTCAGCTGATTCATCACGCGCACCCCAAATGTTTAGATGGCATGTATATGCAGAGAAAGATCACGAGGTTGGTTCAAAAGTGTGTGCCATCAAAAGCTGGTTGTACCATCTTTCTAATCGCATGTAATTTTTGTAATGTTCAACACGGCACCCACAGTTTGCCAAACAACAAATCATAGAATTTGTATTGTAAAATGTTTACTTCGAGTCTAGCAATTTCTCTCTCTCTCTCTCTCTCTCTCTCTCTCTCTCTCTCTCTCTCTCTCTCTCTCTCTCTCTCTCTCTCTCTCTCTCTCTCTCTCTCTCTCTCTCATATAAGCTTGCAGTTTATACGTAAGACTTTATCTCACAATCACTGCTAAAACTGAAAGCAGTCTTCTTTGTCCTATATTCCATCATTCCAACAGAAAGTTTCGTGGAAGTCAGCAAAGTCTTGCAAACAAACAAGCAAGCAAGTTTTCTAGCTAACTAACTAACTAAGGGCAATGAAAGCATAAGAATATATGGAGCAAATAATAAGCTTATAAATAAATGAGTTTATGCAGTTGAATAAACTAGCGTGGTGATTATTAAATTTTACTGATGAACTAAACTTAAAATTAACATTTCAAGACAACTTCATTATCCTTTGCAGCTGTGCAAAATGTGACAACAGAAGCGCCACCAAGGTTTTATAATATTACCGAAACTTTCTGCATGGACACTAACTACAAAGAGGCATCATGGCAGTGGCCTGAGGGAAGACTGGATCTCACATCGCCAAATGTTTGTTACGATGATCGCATCTCGGCTGGTATTAGATTTTTGCAAGGTGTTACGAGTTGGAATTACGAAAAATGTTACACTGCTTTTTTAAACATAGAATCACCAAAAAGAACTGATTCTGGAATTTACACGCTCACAGTAATATGGGGGGGGGGGGGGGGCTTGAGAACTATTATTGGCGAGTTTAGAACAATGGTTGAAATTTCTTGAAACCTGAATGGGAGCAAATTCTTATTTGCATTTTTTTGCATTGCATCCTTGAGTCTGAACGCATAAGATTAATCTAGCTCAAATTTAATTGAGTTATAATTTGACAAAATCACCAAAGGTTATACAAGATGTTCGAAAATTAGAACACAGCAGAAACGCGACAGAATGAATCTTTACGTCAACGTTATGACATCATAGTGGCACAAAATAATAATCGATTTCTACATCATTATTGCAATTTTCCTAACAAATAATTTGATATGACCACACAAGCCAGATCCTGTTTGGTATAATCTTGGTGTCATTATAACATTTGCTATTTTTGAATAGTTTTAGTAAATTAGTAAGTTTGTTGCAGCTTGTCACCATAACTCTGTGCATCCGTGCTCCGGTGCTCCGTGAATTTGTATGATGCAATGCGCATGAATAGCCAAGAAGGCACGTGAAACTGGAAGTCCTGAATTATAAAAACCAACAATTTTTGAATAACAAAGATCAGAACTAGACATGTGAGGTACAAGTCTGCATTCAGTCATCGCAACACACGCTCGCTGGCTCCAGACCAGGTCCTTTTGCTAAACCTAGGGATGCGCAATAGGTGTCATGCCTTATTTGGACATGGCAACTTGGCAGGTTCTGTAGAGCAACTAAAATCTATCCACTCACTAACATCTGCGCAGCCAGAGCCTGCAAATCAGGCTTCCCGAGTTATGCTAAGTGAGTCATACTAAAACAATATCAATTATAAACTAATTAGACATTCTGTCATTACCACACGTGTGTAAAAGCTATGAAAGCTACCCCATAATCAAAGCTACTGTTAGTCGTTTATTCACTCAGTCAGTCATCCGCGCAATGATACAGAAACACTACCACCTGTAAAAAAGTGAAGTGAAAGTAAACTTAATCTTTTTATTTCAGAGATATAGCTCATGGAAACTCAAGCTGATATGATAGGTCCTAAAATAGGACAGTTAGCTCAAAAGTGTTGTACTCAACTATATTCTGTTTGTGCGTTTCCTTTATCGTCAGCTATCGCAACAGATTTAACTTTTAGAAATTTTGATTACAATAAAAATTTCAAAAACATAACAATTGCATAAAATGTATTCACATTATAAAAACAAAGCCACAAAACGCTTCAACTCCTGTTTGGTCTAAACTGTAATCGTTCAGAACGTGTAGTTAAGAAAGTAATAAAATTGTTGAACTGTCATTGCCATTATCCTGAAAACCTCCACCATTACCCAGCTCACTGTCCTTTTTAAACCATTATCTTGCCAGTAAAAGTGACTTTAATGTCTTACGCAGAGCTAACACCGAATTAGGTATTAATTAAAGAGAGTGTGAACATTACTGAACACAAGCCTGCTTCAAACAATGAGCTAAGTTCTATCCCTTTCACTCTTTTCGCTTGAAATTCTCCATTCATAAGTTGCTCCACCATGTAGCTCCGCTCACATGCATTTTACTAATTTTTGTGTGTTGTTTGGGCATCAAGCTGTAATGCAAGTGAGCACTTAGCTTTTCATCAATGTTCAGTAAGAACGTAATGTTATAATAGAATGTTCCGGTGTAACTAGTAGAGACTGACCATTGTCCAAAATTTGGAAAATCCCACATTCTGATTATTTAACATGCGTGATACAAATTTGCAGTGGAGACAGTATGATACAAGTTTTCTACTGTACTATTACTCCAAGCACAATATTTTAAACTCACTAATTGCATACATATATGGCAGCACTACAATGCAGTTCCGAATAGTCTATGATCCTGCGCCGAGGTATGACGGAGGCGGTGAATTTTTATTAGTCAAGTGTACTTGAAGGGATATTACTAATCCAGGCGCATTTTTGGTTAAAATGTTTGCAACGATACAAAATTCGTCTGTTTGGGCCAGTCGACACTGAAGTAGCATTGTTCTTTGAGTAATAAGTCTTTTGCTTTTCGTAAGAGCTACGATTATATTTTTGAAGTTCTCAATAATGCCGATATTATGATATCTCTTGTTTTTGGCATGTTCCTTTCAATTCACGAAATAAGGAGGAAGAATTTTGTTAGACAGGGTGGCCCTCAGGTGTGAGGCCTTTGAAGGAAAATGTCAATATCCATCCTGAAAATAAAAACAGTTTTAGTAAATTTATAATAATAGTACGTGAAGTGTTCATCAAAGTTAGACATTTTAGGCTTTTAAATAAAGTTCAAGATGTAACTGAGAATATATCCTAAAGTAATCTCTTAGTCATTTTGAAAAGTATAAAAGAATCGTGTTTAGAAGCAAAAATGTGCTTTATCGATTGTATGAGTAACCAGTGCTACAAAAAGAAACAACGATCAAAAGTTACAATTAGAGCATGAGCGCATTATGGCCGAGATGGAGTTACATAAACTTGAATTGACCGCTGCCAGTCCGGTCGGTCAGTCTCCAATGATGTCACAGTCCCTTCAATAGTCGCCAAGCGGACTCTACCGTTGATGAATTAAAGCTCATGAAAATACGTCCCTTTGATGAAACCTAGGACGACATACAAAAGTTTCTTGATTGGTTTCAAGCTTGTGCTGCTGCAAACAATATTGATAGAGCAGACTTCGCGGCGTGTATTGGCCCATCTTTGTCTGGCAGAGCAGCAGACGCTTTTCAGCAGATTTCCGAGTCTGATACGCGGAACTACATGTACGTTCGCAAAGCTTTCTAAGCAACGACGTTTACCTGGAGAGATTCCGCGGTACAATAAAGTTTAAGAATGAAAGTTATGGCCAGCTTTTCAGACGCTTGGATAATAGTTGGCGGGACTATCTTGAAGCCATACAAGCTAAGACTTTTGAGGCTGTTAATGAAGCAGTAGTAATTGAACAAGCGCTTAGTTTAACGCCACACAATTTGGCCGCTTAGTTAAGGATGGACAGCATCAGGACAATTGAGAAGATGGCCCAACGGGCAGATCAATTTGTCGAGACAAGTCACTTCCGTTCCTAGGAAAAATGTTCATTCATTTAAAAAGACTGGTAAATCCAATGTTTCCACGTCGCAAAGTGGAGGCGCGAGCGATACAAATATAAGCCAGAATTTTTTTGGATACATTATAGGCAAGAACCGCCTACGTCCTCAACAGAAGAAGCTACAACAAATATGTGATTTTCCACGGCCACAAACAAAAACTCAAGTACGTAGATGCCTGGGAATGGTGGACTTCTACAGACGTTTTATTGAAAACTTCAGTACTATCGCTGCACCTCTGTATTCTTTAACAGAAAAATATGCACCCACCCAAGTACCTTGGCCAGAAGCTTGTGAGAAGAGCTTTCGTACCCTTCAGAATGCTTTAACTTCTGACAGTGTTCTACATTCCCCTGATTATTCGAAACCACTTATCCTAACTACAGATGCCAGCTTTGTGGGCATTGGTGGTGTATTCACACAAGATCGTATGGATGGTTTGGGTGAAGTGCCTATCTCATATGTCAGTCGTAGTTATACCCACCGAAGTCAGATATTCTGTAGTTGAATGTGAACTTCTGAGTGTTGTACTTTGCGTGCAGAAGTTAAATTACTATTTAGAAGGCCGCCAGTTTACATTGCGCTCTGATCAAAGAAGTTTGCTTGCGCTCAGAAAAATGCGTAAGAATAACAGACGTTTATGTCACTGGGCACTTATTCTTTCAGAATACTTCTTTACAATGGAGCATATTGCTGGCGCTCAAAACCTTGTTGCTGATACTTTAAGTCGGAAATAAAGATAAAGCGTCAGAGCATGAAATGCCCAACAAGTTGTATTTGTTTTTCAATTTCAATAACTGACAAACCCATCAAACACACAGGCAAGAAAACAAGTAAACACACAACCAAAGACACAAGCAAATAAAAAATAAACAAATAAACAGCCAGTAGCAAGCAAAGCTTAGCAAGCAAGCACGAAGCAAGTAAACAAATAATCGAAGTAACAATTGCGACAACAATGATAAAGGCTTCAGCAACGGTAATGGCAATGACAGCAACAGCAAAACTCATATGTAAAAAGCAAGTTTAGTTACAGAAAACGCTGGCACACTTGCCTGGCCAATAAGTTAATTTTAGCAACTAATTTATTAAGAAATGAAGTCAGCTCGAAAACAATAACAAGCACTTTTACCTACGAAGGTAAAGCCTGCCATTAGACTAAACATTCCAAACCACCCTAGTGTGTCTGTCAACGTAGAAGACAAAACAGCTCCTATAATTGACGTAACAGCCTATTAAAATAAAATGATTACATAAGCAACTAAGTACAAACAAGTAAGGACTAAACAATAAAAAATCTTAAGGCTAGTATGCCGGTTGGTGATAGCAATGAAGTTCCAAAAATCATCTAATAGCCTAATGACGTTAAAGCAGTTTTTTTACTCACACTAAAATAGTTTATCTAGACTACAGATAAGCGCAGTTAGACTAACACTCACATTTGAAACTGCCAGTTTATTGAAAATGCTCATTACGAAAACTTACAAAACCAGTGAAAACAAGCCCGTAGTTGACAGCGAAATATTTGCTTCCAAAAAGTCGACTAGTTGCTGTCGGAAACATCGAAAAGTTTCCAGAAAATGACAGATTTATTGCACATATCCAGATGAGAAACATTGCGTTTCCTCCATATGGAGTTGTGATTAATGTGAAGAGAAAAAACATCATAGAGACTTGAAGACAAAGCATACACGTCTGGAAGAAGCAGAAAGAAACGTCTTTTTAGATTAATAATTTAGATTATAGATTAAAAATGAACTTCAATCCAAACGACATATTACTAACGCATTTTATAACTCGCGTGTAACAAGCCTACAAAGGCACATAAAATACATTCTTCATTTTAATTCCGGGGTAGTAAAATACTAATCTTCATATTTCTTCGAAGTCTTTGCTGCAAATAATTCTTTTTTTATCAAGAATTTTTTGCAAGAACTTCTTAATTATAACGTTCTAAACATGGGGATTAATCAAGTTGACTAGAATTACTGGACAAAGGACTCACTGAACTCGAAACTGTGGACCAAAAAATCTGGTTCCTTCAATAGATTTAAAATAATTTTGTTCTAGTACACTCATTTGCAGATTTAGATTTAGGCTTTTAGCTTTTTTTGAACTAAAAATGGTAAGTAAAAAGTCGGTGCAGCCATTTTGAATTCAAGATGGCTAATCGGAAATCCGACACTTTAATCGATGCGGAATTTATTCTAGAACGTTCCTATAAAGTTTGTGACAATCCATTCCAAACTGGTATAGAGCCATAGATTTTTTTCGAAAATCGTGTTATCGTTGCCGTCTTGAATTCAAAGTGCCAGATCGAATATCGGATTCCAACAGTCAATGCATAATTCACTTTAGTATGCTTCTATGAGGTTTCATGATGATCCATTACGAAGTTATGGAGCTGTAAGCATTTTAAAAATGATGTTATTGCTGCCGTCTTGAATTTGAGACGGCAGATTATCGTTCCGAGTCTGCAGTCGACACAGAATTTGATAATAATAAAATAATAATAATAATTCTTTCTAGTATATTTGTTTAAAGTTTCGTGATTATCCGTGGAAAACATGTTCGGGGCGCTATATTGAATTCAAAATGGCTCCATCACTCAATGTGCAGTTCATTATGGTGTATTCTTATACAGTTTTGCGACGATCGTTGCGAATTCGGATTCCTTAGGATTCTGCAGAACCTTGGGATTTTTTCGAAAAAATGTTACGCCGCTATCTTGAATTCAGAATGGCAGATCGACAACCCGACTCAGTCAGTCGATGCAGAATTCGCTTTAGCGTATTAGTGTGAAATTTCATTACAATCCAAAAGAAAAGCGATTTTGGTCGAGATCATCGTTTACGATTAATAGATTTTATCAGATTATTGTGACTGCAAAATATATAGACAAATTTAAACACAAAAACACACACACACAAACACTATGACAACAAATTACAAATAAGAACGGTTTTTCTCAAGTAATAAAAGGCTAAAGTTTAATACGTGGTTTACAGTTCAGTCATGCTGTTAAAAATGTCAAGTATTGTGCACACAAGATCTTAGAACAACGTACAGATCACAAAGTGATCGATTGTCGTGATCCGTATTAATTAACATCTAAGCGAAAAATGTCGAAATTTGCGGAAAATAAAACACGTAATTAACTCGTTGATACTCCTCTCGGTGGACCTGCCCTAACATATAGCCCACATCATCGTGTAGCCCTGTCCTTCCTCTTTGTAAAGAAGCCCATATCTCCTTCCTAGAGTCCCACCGGGCGACGCTAGAACGTTTTTCCCGCATGCTGTTTGGTCAAAATTTCGAAAAAATCGCGAGTTGGGTCCGGGAAAACGCCCGTTGCGGGGCGCCCTGGCCCTCTCGGGAATTCTAAATATGCCTACTACACCCACCGCTGAACGGGCTATCTATCCGTACCCAGTACCCCACTCGGCCCGTTCCCGTTCTCTACATCTCAGCCGTATAACTTTTGCAAAAAACGGCCGAAAAGGGCCATTTTTGGAGGTTTTTCGCCCCCCTTCCTTCCGGTGGGCCCAATTCGAAAAATAAACCATCAATGGCACGACACTAGATCGAGACCTTTCGTTTGATGTATAGATCGCTGCAAATGATGCCCTCGTCCGGGCTGTAGCCTCGAATCTTATATATATATAAATAAATTAAGCCCATACCAAGAATATTAATATTAGAGTATAGATTCTGATTTCATTCGTAGACAACGGTTTAATTCATAAAAAATTCAGCGTCAAACAATGTTGTATGAACAGCAACAGAATCTTTATCAACCGCTCTACTACAAAAAAGACAAAGAACACAGCAAAAAAGAGAAAGGATTATAACTTACACGAAATGTGAGTTTATCACAAAGGAGACCCCAAAGAATTCTTCCTGCACAGTTACAAACTGAGGCGAATGAACCAACTAGAGCTAAAAATCTATCATCAGATATGAATGTTTGACCGTACGCCTGAAAACACTCTTAAAGTAAATAAACAAAATAAAAAATGTGTTCACTTTATGTTTAATACGTTTTCACCTTTTATTAGCAATACTCAACCATTTTTGACAATTTTTTGCTAAAAGAATGAAATGTAAACCCGCTAAGGTTTCCAGATTACGTCTTACACGGGTTAAAATGCGAACTTTTATGTTTCGTTCTTTTTTATTTTTACGTTTATATTTCAAATCAACTTGTGCAAAATGTCTTTGACGTCAATGAGGTAATAATGACGTTGTCATATTACATCTGAAGTAATCATCAAAATAAAAATTTATATGAACGCACAGCAATTATTTGAAAAATATTTATACTTGAAGATGAACACGAACACAACTTTTCCGATGCCGTTGCAAAATGATGATTTCGCGAGCTGAAAATGTTCAATTTTTGAGCCAAAATTTATCGTTCACTACAAGCCTACCAAACACCATCAAATGTTGAGGAATATTGCTGGATCTAGACAGACGAATAAATTCAAAAATTCAAATCCAAACATTCAATACGAATTCAATATAATTACAAGAGGATCTGGCTTATAATAGTTTCAATTTCCTATCACAAGGCGTGGTTGTGACTAATATTCTATAACTAGTGTTGAGTGTCTACAGTGTTGGAGTTGTCATCTACTTAATTTATTATTGAACTCAGCATGCAAGCTGGTATGTCTTTAATACACCGTATGAAAAAGTTATTTGAGCAAATCAGAAAATTCACCTTATAAAGCGTTGACATGAACAACACGGCTTGATTATTCAGGAAAAATAAAAGCCAAATTGTCCAAAATTCTCTGGTTTTTAGCACCTCCTTTGGGTGAATGTAAAGACCTTGATGTAGTTCTTTGTCTAAGGCACACAGTCTGCTGCTCAGACTAGTTCCTGCTCTTACCAATGGAGTTTGTTCTCCCTAAAATTGAAAAAAAGGCGATCCATTAACACGACTCCCTACAGTTTTTACAAGAACACCAAATACTAAGAGTTCAATGTTTTTTAAATCTATAAGAAGAAATGTGCAAAAAGCTGAATCGTTCATATGAAAACTGCGGGTAATTGGCTCCACAGATTACTGTTGGCTTAGTGGATACAGCATTTACCTTGTAAGTATGAGAGCCAGATTCAAGTTCTTATCCAGAAGTTAATTTCTTGTCACTTGATATCATGCAAATATTCGCAAAAATAACACTCTAAAATGAGACATTGAACCAGCAAAGGTGTCTTAGTCGTGTTCGAGATAAATGACTATGTAAATAAAACCGTTTATATGCACTTTTCCCGGTAGACACCCATCTTTTTTTACTGACCACGATTTGCAATCCTTTATTTCATTTGTAAAACACAAGCTATCATTCATCACTCAACTATGCGAATGAATATTTCACTTACTTCTAGAATCACTTACTGAAATTGAAGACTATAATAGAAAAACGAAATAGGGGAAAGAATCTGGCAAAATAAAGCGACCTTATCAGTGAATTCGGAAAGAACAGAAGAAAGAAAGGAAGAAATGAATAAACGAGAAAAGGAATGAAAGTACGAAAATAATAAGGAAAAAACAAACAAAGAAAAAACAAGAAATAAAGAAAGATATGATTGTATAACTAACCAACTAAGATAAGCAATAAGATAAATAAAGTGCGGAATAAGGAACCAAATACTGAATAATGGGGAGAAACAGAAAAAAAGTAGAGAAAAGAGGGAGGCGATGAAAAAATGACAGATAGACGAACCACGTGATAAGCCGGTGGCGTTGACAACAGTAATCCTGCGACGAGCACCATGGCTGCATAAATACATCCGAACAACAAAAAACACCATGGAACTTTGTCTAAAAGACTGTCCTCACAAAAGTACCTAGATACACAAGTAAAGAATCATTGTGGTGTAAAAAAAAAACGCGTCAAAACTTTTTGTTGAAGACAAATGAGAGCAAAAATACCATCAAATAAGTAACTATCTTTAGCGCAGCGAGCCGTTGTTCTATCCAACAAAATGTCCGCTAGCGTCACCTATTGAGCAATGTATGAAATATAACAAATACTAACCGAATACTTACAAGACACCATCGCCATCAATATCACAGTTTGGACTTCGATTTTCTGGATTTATGAAAGCTGTATGCAACTGAACGAATAATATAGACGAGGCTCCAAATCCACCAACAATAATGCCTGATATTAACCCCTTGCTACGGCTAAACCACTGAAAAAACGTCTAATATTTTGATACCAAAATGAAAAACAGGAAATGTGACAAGATCGGAAGGCAGCCTGGATTTGAAACAAGGACATGCTTACATTGCAAAATAAAAAAAATGATTCGATAAATTGCCTTAGTGTGAGTGATCTCACACTGGAAATACTAAATTTGGTTGTTCAGCTGTAAGGGATGAACGTTGGACTTCTTTGACCCCTGGGCTATGCAGTAGGTTAGTCGTTAAAGGGTCTGCAAGGTAAGCAGAAAATCTCATGGTCAAATCTTGGTTCTATTCCCACTTTCCACATTTCCTGTCTTCCAACTGTGGTATCAAAAATTTAATTAATTATGAGTTTTGTGCTACCATGTCTTAAATAATTTTTGCTTTAACTGACACTATAGGTTTTACATGTCAAATGTAGACCTACGTTAAGTCAAATGTAGATTTAGGTAATTTAAATGTGTCTTGGTAACTCAAATGTAGACTTAGGTAGTTCAAATGTATTAACATTGGTTTTCAACAAATCTTAAGCGTTTTTTAGTAAGTCAAATGTAGACACATGTCAAGTCAAATGTCCTATGTCTGCATTTGAGTTACCGAAACACATTCGAAATTCCTATGTCTACATTTGATTTACCTAAGTCACATTTGTGTTACCAAAACACATTCGAAATTCCTATGTTTACATTTGACTCACCTAAGTCACATTTGAACTTTCCTGTGTCTACATTTAACGTGTAAAACCTATATTAGGCATCGTTAATTCTGAGAATAATTGCATCATCAGCTTTGCCATTAATATCATCATCATAGAGAATGAATGCGTCATTCTATCATGAAAAAAGGATGCGTCAAACCTATGTAGAATGAACGCATCATCATCATCATCAGCAGCAGCAGCAGCAGCAGCAGCATCAAAAATGAATGCGTCATCACAATTATCATTATAATTATCATCATTTCCATCATCTTCTTCGTCATCATCATCATCATCATCATCATCAATAATGTCAGTTGTCTGATTAGCATTAAGGCAAAAAACAATGTCAAACCTGCATTGCACAGTGTAGAGGAGGGGCATAGGCTATTCCAACACCTGCCCCAAACAGAAACCCATTTGTGAAGAAGACCAGACCAAAAGAGGTGTCTAGGGTTAAGTACGTCAATGCAAAGCCACCACTAAAACAGATTGAAGAAATAGCGTTTTCAAGCTATAGAAGTTTTACCTGCAAAGAAATCTAATATATATATGTCTTTACCATATTAAAATTTACAGACTTATAAATATCATTGATCTTAACGTGGCTAAGACGCTTCTGCCAATTCAGTGTCTCATTTCATTTGAGAAAAATTTTTGTCATTATTAATTACATTCCGGTCCTGCTACAAGCAACAACATTTGCAGACCCTATAGTCAAAAATACAAGACGACTTACAGTGTATCAAGCTATGCAAAATAGGCGCTGATATACATGCAGTTGATAACTGTATAGTCTAAATTTTAATAAAAATCATAAATATAAACTTTAATAACTCTAACATTTGGTAGTGATTTTTGTTCACATACTCAAGTTCATAACGCACAGCATATGCGCGCGTGCTTACATGCACACACGAAGGCACCTATGCACACATACACGCACGCAATCTTTTTTGAAAATTATTTTACAAGTAACGTTTCAGTAATATTGAAAAAATGACTAACAAAAGACGCCTGACCAAAGCTGGATGACCATCACAAACTAAAATTACAAAAGTGAGATAACAAAAGTCTCTCGTCACTAATCACTATTCATTAGTCACGAATCACTAGCCACTTGGAATCGAATATTTTTTTAAATTAGCTGTTAATATTGATGTCTAGTTCAAATTTTTTTTGGAAATTATGAAATTATTCATAGTATTGTTAGTTGATTATAACAACAATGGAATTGTGTTTAACCAAAGGTTTTCGTGTATATATATCGTTTTGCAGCACTTTTGACTGAGAAATTTGCCACAAATGTGGCGTTACATGATTTAGTATACCTTGCTATCAATCCACCCAAAAGGCTAGTCCATCTTGGTCCAACCTTGTGTTCCAGAAGGCCACCAGCAAACATGAAACTTCCCTGACCGCAAGCGGCTAAAGCGATTATCCAGGCAGCGTCAGGATAAGTTGCTGATGTTGAATGACCTCGTAATTTGACATAAGAGACCACGTAGGGTATTAAATTACCTACAAGAAGCCTTAGCTGAACCAAACATGAATTATTAACAACATATCAAAGCTCTTAACATAGTGAGAAATACTTTTCCATTCTGATAAACAAAACGGTACTCAGGTTAGTCTCAGCTAACTGTAAAATCATTCTTTTGTGTTCAGTATTGGATTGCACTTTATAAAAAGTACGAGACAAAACTGAGTCCACAGCGCTTATCTTAGTAACTTCCTGAATGATGTATACGTTTTCCATTCACACTGACATCACACAAACTTCTGATATGCAGCAAAACATTATGGACTCGCTTTATTTCAATGTGTTAACAGCTTTATAAGCTTATTGGCCAGTATGCTAGGGTTGACAACATATTACTGTGACATGAAGTTAATATTGTTTGCAGTCCGATAGACATAATCTGGCTGTCTTTTGGACAGCATTTGCGTTTTAAGTAAGGGTGAAGAATAATGAATGAATATGTTCAGTTAAAATCTCAAGGAACAGAATTGTTAATTAACTACCGACATTATATTTTCAAACATGAACTGAGAAAATACTTACCGAAGGAGTACGTGCTACCTAAAGTAAAGTGAAGCAAAAAACCTCCCAAAACGGTGATGTATCCTCTGAATTTCGTCATTGTCACACCTTGATTAGAGAAAAATTAGTGATTAATTAAAAGAAAGTTCGGTAACTTGTGTCTGGGGCTTTTGTGTTAATTAGGTGCTCATATCAAGGTTATTCCTTCCAGTCTTTGGTATAAAAAACGCTTGCAGAAGCTACAGAAGTTTATATTTTAACTTTTTTGCAAAAGTATCTAATATTTGATTTCATAAGTCCAGTCTTCGCTAATAAAAAAACTCTTCATTGAAGAGAATCCCAAAACACAACAATTTAGAAAAACAAGTGGTTATACGCACAAATGGTGTATGTATGACCAAACAAATGGTCATTGATAAGAGCTGGAATTCATATTCAAAATCTATTTTAAATCTTTCAAGTTTAGAAATTAATTTTAATTATTAAAAATATTAAAAAAATACTAAAAAATAAATCAAATAATACTAAAAATACTAAATACTAATACGAAAGTATAAAATTAGCATTGAAGTCAATAAATAAAGTCTATTTTTTCAATTAGATAATTGAAATTTTTAACTTTAAATTATTAAATTATTAGCAAAAAATTAACTTTAAATTTCTGAATTAAAATTTTTTTAATGATTTACATTATCTAAACACTGCTGATAACTACGATGTTTATTTTTACTGTTTCTCGAAGATGCCCTACGAATGGTGAAACAACATATAAAAACAAAGATGCAAAGTAGAATAGCAGTACAACCTTATCTTCAGTGATAAAAAGAAGAACATCTATTAAAAGCTGCGTGTATTATAAGATAAGGGAAATGCTAAGTTGTCGCAGCTTGTGTTTAATCACCAAAGTTAAGCAACGCTGAACCTGGAAGTTATATATATATATATATACTCGAACATGATTAAGACTGTTAACGGTTCATTCTCTCAACTTAAGGATTATGCTGATAGATTTTACTGCCGCAATCAATTTAATCCCAACAGAAAAATTGGACACTGTCATCTAATGGACAGCTTCGTACAAACTTTTTGCTGGGAGTACAAAACCATTTATTACATCAAATGACTGCTGAGGCAAGGTGAATCTATCACGTCCACAATGTTTGTTGTGACACAACACCCTCCACCCCGTCTCGCAGAACCGGCAGTCTAGAGGGGTATGATCGGTAGCAACGACCTGAAAAATAACGAGTTTAATTATTTCATTTGAACTGAATCGTCTGAAAATTCTCCAGAAGTCAATCCCGGCAAACACATTGGGGTATCCCGAACGAAGAGGAACGCCAAGACAATAAAAAACCACGCCATTGATCAAGATTCAATCGATGAGTTTGTGAGACATCTACGAGATCTGTTGGAGTATTTGAGTTCTTCAAATCACTGCTCCAGTCTATCTGTTTCGATATTTTAAGCTGTGCAAGACGTATAAGGCTCCACTTCAAATTTTGAGGGCACGATAGACCTGTTTGTCATGTTGTTTTGGCAATTCTTTGATATAATACCAACGTCATCGCAATCAATTTTAAATTTTGTCATCAGTCTCAGTAGTTGCTTTAATGTGTTAATTGCTAATTTAAAATTCCAATTCTACTTTACCTTTGTTATGGATATCCGTATATCTCATCAGATCTTGTTATATTTGTGACCGTGCAATGTTGTGTTTTTGTTTGCCAATAAATTTTAAGAACCAGAGGGTATACGTACAAGAACACTAGGGTTATGGAACAAACTACCTGAATACGTACTTAATTCACCCTCACTAAACACCTTCAACAAGAGTCGCTTGTATGAATACTTCGGTACCATGAAATATACTCAACTGATCTAAAAGACTGCGTTAGTGGGCACTTATTATAAAATTTCAAGACAATGACTGGTAGCTGGTTAATAAATTGTTCTGTACGTTAGCTATTACTCGTTATTGCTTAGCAAAAGAACATGCATCACCCTGTAAATGTAGAAAGCATGGATTAACATTGACATAAGAAACATACAGTTACTTAACAGAAACTTTACCTTATTCGCTATTATTGACTCGCTTGATGTTGATAATGTTGATTTTCATGCACCTAGTCCGTGAAATCATACCACATTAAAGATCTCCGACATAAACGATAAATTTACAGTGTACCTTAGCAACCATATTTATTACCGATCATTTTTAAAATACTAATTGTAATGTTTACTGTCACATGTATTTTACCTAGACCTATTGTAAATACGTGAGTGCGCTGTCTTATATGACCTTGGTAATGATGTTTACTTACACTATGGTCTTGCAGTGGACAAATGGTATAGTTCATGTGTATTCTGGTTCAAACTTGAATGGCTTAAATTTGCAGATTACGTTTTATGTTTGTTGGTAAACCTAGTTTTTGATGAATAAATAAAGAATAAAACCGAACGGAGAAGAATGGAATTGAATAGGAGTAGAACAGCGTAGAACAAAATTGAACAGAGTAGAACAGAAAAGCTAAAACAGAGTAAAGTAGAATAGAGAAGAAAAGATGGAAATAGACGAAGGGTAATGAAAGAAAAGAGACGAGAGGTGACGAGAAGAGACGATTACTAAACAGAAGGTAAGGAAGGGAAGGGAAGAGGAGAGGGGAACAGAAGAAAAGAGAATTGAAGAGAAGAGAAAAGAAGAAAAAGAGATAACAGGTAGTACCTGAAAAAGTTTGGAGAATTGCAAGTTCAGCTACAACATCAATGATTGTCTGCTTCCAATAACTGAAATGCCAAAGAATCGAGTCGGCGCTTTAAACACTCTCAAACAAGCTTAGAATGTTTACAATTTTAAGACAAGTTGTTTATGTTTGTTCAAGTACTTCCGGCTGTCAAATGAATGCCGTCACTTCTTGTCAAACCTGACTCTTCGTTGCTCTTTCTTGTGACTGAGAGTATAGATGCCGTGCGCATTGATTGCATGGACACTGCAATCACAGTTAAGTATAAAAACTTTCCTTATACCAATATCTATAAGAGGATACAGTCAGTATATATATTTCACCTATGAGCATCAAGTTAAATTTGGTGGATACGAGCTTATGAGCTTATGAAGATATGGTGCATGAAATGGTGGTATTGATTTTTGTAACTTTGTGGTATTGATTTTTTTTACATTAAAGGAAACAAACCAGTATTGACAATATCAACTCATCTCTCCTGGAATAGATAAACGACCAACGGAAACACAAATTATAGTAAGTAAGAAAAACTATCATTGACAATAAAGACAACGCATAACTACCCATAATGTACACATTCATACACACAAGCAACCATACAAGTACTTATGGACATCCATCCACTCACACGAAGAATATAAGGTTCTTACTAAAACGGTGTTCACATTACTAATTAACCGGCGGATTAATAAGCTAATAAAAATCAAAACATTTCGTTTGACGTGATCAAGAATCGCCGAAAGTAGTGCAGCCGTGGAGCTGTAGCCTTGGAAACCACATATTCGTGCACATACAAGAGGATCATGTATGGATTGTGTTTTCGTCGTCTAGGTGCTTCAAGTTCTAAAATATGGCAGTCTCCACATAGTGATGTCACGCATTCCTGTCCACCGCCACTGCTCACGATGCATCATCCTCAAGTCTAGAGTTGAATTTCCTAAATCCTTGCAGCATAGCTATGTACGTCAGTAGATGACCCTATTTCTAATTTACGTAATGCTATAGGAAGAGGGAACCCTTGGGGTAGTTTTAGTGCATGCTCAATCCAATGTAATCTTCTTACATGTGTTTGTTTATTCCAAGGATTCTTCTTCACCTCATCATACAGATTATTTCGTTGTTTCCCGAATAAGAAGCTGTGAAGAACTTTAAGTAAACGTTTTTAAATTTTCATTAAAGAAATTAATGAATGTCTTTCCTC
>JAQGDQ010000267.1:297500-313114 GCA_030141605.1 Tubiluchus corallicola
GCAAAATTTTGTCATTCTCACATTTATCACTGAACATCCTGCATTGTAAAAGTTACGTTTTCAGTTTTACGGTCAATGATAAATGTCTGAAATGAATGAACAACAAAACGAACAACAATCTGCTCGGAATAACTGAAGTACAACAATTTCGCGGGGTATCAAGACATTACGACGCCCTAGTTCAATTCCCCTATCTCTGTTTTGGATTTAAAGTTGATTTATATAGGAAACTCAATCGCGTAACTGCTTGTGGTTTTGGGACAGAATAATTGTTTGTAATGTGCTTTATATGAATTGAAAGGATGCACATTTTCCGTAACAGGAATTTTTTAACACGAATTTTTTAACACTGACCCCTAAAATCTGACGCCCTAGGCTACAGCCTAATTAGCCTATTGGTAAATACGCTGGTGACAAAACTACGTTTTTTGTCGTAGGAATTTATCATGACGAATCTGTGCGAAAAACGAAAGCAAAAGTTATAAAAATACAAAGTTTAAGTTAATTGTAAAAATTTTTGATAGGCAAGTATTGCGTCCGATACGCCGAGTTTCGAAACGTGCGTGATACGAAAGTAAATGTGTCCATGTCCTGTATGTCCAAAATATATCTATGGCCAAAACACAGTGTGTCCAAAACGTCCATGTGTACAAAAGAAAAGAAAAGACCGCTAAACCACACAAAGAACACTAAGAAATGGGCAGTGTTATATACACAGTGATAATACCCAAAATATATAAACTAATGGAAATGGATTGCTAGATAGCAGGAAGAATATAAATAGGCCAGACAATTGCTGCTCCGAGTCTGTAAATCACAGCAAGATTTTAAACTTCATTTAACAGTTCTGATTTGAATATATTAAAATAACTGTAGTGAAAGAGAAAGAGACAGAGAGGGAAAAGAAAGAGAAAGAAAATAGAAAGAGAGAGAGAGAGAGAGAGAGAGAGAGAGAGAGAGAGAGAAAAGAAAGAGAAAGAAAATAGAAAGAGAGAGAGAGAGAGAGAGAGAGAGAGAGAGAGAGAGAGAGAGAGAGAGAGAGAGAGAACGAGAACATCAAGTACAACACTGTGCTTACATTGCATGTAGATTCTGTATACGAATCATCGCCACATATCATACCATCCGGAACATTCCATCCAACTATGCTGGTGCATTCGGCATTGGAAAGCACAGGAATAACTACTGATTGAAGTGTAAATGGCAATGGACCATCTGAAAGCAAAACAGGAACGGTTATTTGCATTAATCCTTCTATATACATATTCCTATACATATAGGACTACCAGGTGAGAAGATGATTTTTGTACGATTCTTTGCAGGTTAGGCGTCTCAACAATTGAAATAATTGTCTACTTAGATTTTCTTGGGCCGGTTTCACAAACCGTCACTAAGTTAAAGACGTCGCTTTTATATTCACCATGTGGTTAAGTTAGTGACGGCTTTGGGAAATTGGTTTTGAACTCACATTTATTTTATGATTGTTGTGGGCATATTACCCGTATTAGTTGCCTGCTTGGCCAAACTTTGTTTTTTCTTTTCCCACTGGAGGGAGCCACGGACTAGATTGGGCACTGGGCAGTGGGCAGCAAGCAATTGCATTTTTTACAAACTTACTTGTAATAATGGTGAAAAACTGTAATTTTTTATGTTAGTAACTTCATGTCATGCTTCATGAACAGTGTGCTCTATAAGAGTAGTCGAATGAAGTAAGTACTTTAAGTTACAAATGTATTGTATTGTTAATTTGAAAGGATGGATTTTGCTGTATATCTTTTGCTCAAATTTCTGTAAACTTAGGTTACAGCAAATTTCATGTATTTTTTCGTCTAGAAAATAAAGACTTCTCAGTAAACCCCACATGCAAGGAACTTTCGTGTTTGCCGTTTCTACAATGACCATTTATGATTGTCTCATTGTTGTAATGATAATTAGAAAATCCCAAGAAGCTAAAAATAAGAATGTTGTTTTTGTTATTTTTCACGGCGCTTTCGAGAAATTCAACTACTCGGTTTCAATTAGGATAAATCCAGGAATTTCAGTGCGTCCCATTAGAATGGCTCACTGTTTCCTTTTGTCCTGTTATTATTCATTTGAACTCACACGCCTTTTTTCAGTTTCCCAAGCGAACCCTTCTACACGTAATTCTGTGTTCCACACTTATCGATGTTGCGCAAAATAATAGCCCTTCCCAAATAACGAAATGAATCCAAAATTTATTGATTTTTAAAACCAAATATTGTTTGCAAAAACGCACAAAAAACGGAAACGTGACTGGATTTGACCTAAAAGCCTTAAGTTACAAGTTCAACTTTTTTACGAACATATTTTTTATTTAGCACTATGAAGCTGATGTAAACAGTCTAAATAAACTGATTTGAACCAAAGGCTTACACTTACATGGAAAATTGCAAAGAACGTGCACACATAAATAACCAACAAAGCATAGGAGGACATTATATAAAAATGCATTACACTCTGCAGCCTCACTAATTTCGAATTTAACTGCTGAAGTACCGACTATTAAAATGTCTAATTTCTACGGTGAAATCTATTAGTCTCATTAATATATCTCTGCATTAATTGAAATATGTGTACATTTAGATCGCGGTTTAGTTGCAAATTACCAGGTTGATATTTCATCCTGTGAAATGAGATTATTGAAATTATGTGCTATGATGTTAGAAGTAAATAAATCATTGAGTTTTTATTGTTAAACTCCAGTTAAACTTCTTAGCCAATAAACTACTCAGTTGCTTGTGACAGAACAGATTTCTATGTAGACCTCCTATCACTGTAAAATTGTACAGATGAAGCATTCGTAAGATGACGATAACGTATTTTGAATGAAGTGCTCTACTAGCAACTTAGCACGTAATAAAACGTAACATGTCTTTATTGAATATTTTAAAATAGTGTAAACAAAATGGACCTCAATACAAAATAAGAAATTCGTTAATCGGAAATTATTTTGGCACAAATTACCACACAGACAATTAGTCTTGCAGTCTAGTGTCGTGAATCTATTCAAATTAGTTGTGCTGGTTTCAAAGCGAAATAGGATGATGATGGTAAAGACGATGATGTTGTTATAGTTTGCTACACCTCTTAAGCTGTCTATTGTTATTGTTGAAATGCTCATATTCTCTCAAGGAGTGATGCGATAGTTTCGCGTAAACCAAGTTTAGAAGGTTTTATACAATACGTTTGATACTTACTGTAATATAAGCGGCCGAAACCAATCAAGCGTGCATCCTCGCCGGCATAGGTATCAGTAGTACCTATAGGTGGGAGTGCAACTACATCAACCCTGTCGTCGGTTAAATCAGCTAGTTCGCTAAGTTCCATTAGGGATATGTCATCGTTTAATGTGTACCCATTGTAACCACTGTGGCTTATCACGTTACTCACCTAAGCAGAATAGTTACCATGTGTAAACACTAAAGACATAAATGATATCTGTCACTTCAAGACACAAGGCTTAAGTAAGATTTCAGATCTAAATAGTTAAATTGGCTGTTGTTTTCGTCACTGTTTTTCCGCAACATAATTCTAAAATGATCTATTTCTTTCATACCCGTCTCTCTCGCTGTGAATCTACAACGAGCTCAACTGCACCCAAGAATAGTCGAATTCTTCGTCTTCGTCTAAAAATAAAATCATCGATCATCTAACTAATTAACCAACCCAGTTAAACTACAAGCCGAAGGTCAGCAAACAAAAGCTACCAAAAACTCTTCGAGTCCACGTCTATTCTTTAAAAATGTACATGGCTAAAGCGGAAAGTTTGTTATTTTATTCAGTTTATACACTTTCCTTTTTAGGGCACCTGTATCTAGTTCATTAGCTACCCATTTTCTGATGTCTTGTTTTTTTTATATCAAATTGTTCTGATATTTGACGGTCAACTTTTACAGTGAAAAGTCTGTTGTTGCTTTTATGCCACATCATATTTAACATTCAATATGAAGCTTTTTTAATTCAAACTATTCTACAAATATACAGAATATTTAGCCATTTTGTACTTTAGATGTTGTGTATATGTTTACACATTTCTGCTTATACGTAGTAAATGTTCATTTGGGGGGGGGGGGTATAGAAAACTAGATAGTGAGTACAATGCTAAGGTAATACGCATGAATTTAACCTGAAGTACATCCAGCATGAAACAGCATTAATCTTTAAACAATTGGATTCAATATACATACCTAGCATCAAAAAGTTTTGAATGTCAGACAATTAATATTCAATAATATTCGCCATTGTTTAACAGTTGTTAATATTCAACAGTTTTAAAAATACCAAACAAATATTTTTGAGTCAAATTTTGGTCGTTAACTTAATATGAAACACCAAGCAGTATTCGATCATGCTACCAAAATTAAGAGCTTTGAACACTGCATTGACAGTCACTTTTTAGCGCTTTTGTAACATTTTGTATAAAATTTGAGAGATCAACTAAGTAATCTCATTCACGCTATATAAAAATATCAACTTTAACTCTAATTTCTAAGATTGAAGGTTATGAGAATGATAAAGTTGTTAGATGTTCAAGACTATAAAAACTTTATTACATACTATTGAAAATATAACCGCTTACACTATGCAACAAATTCTCTACTGGCAATCTACTTTGTACATCCTGATCTAATATGCACAGTGACATAACCAGAGACTCGGAGAGAGTACCACTACTGAGTACTTTCTTCGACTACCTCTCACACAGGAGATGAATACATCCAGGACGCGGATTAATTACCTATATATATATATATATATATATATATAATATACATTACATATATACATTAACTATATATATATATATATATATAAATGTTTATTTTTTGTTTTTTCTGTTCTTGCATAATTTAAAATGTTTTCCTTTCTCACATTTCTCAGTACTAGCTCCTGTAGCTGCCTTACTTAAGTTTCAGGGACATACAATGAAGGAGGTGGACACGGGCATCACAAAACCTCTGCACGCCTCTTAAAGAACCTCACAAATGGTTTACTGCTCATACTTAGTCCAGCTATATCCATCTTTGTCCATCTTGCTAAGCCTATACAGAGATTCTGGTTCCTATTCCTAGTTCAAGAAGCATCTAAATGCTCGCTTTTTTGTCGGTTAGTACCCCCCAGGGTACTTCAGTCGTGCTCATATTATTATTAATAATAATAATAATAATAATAATAATAATAATAATAATAATAATAATAATAATAATAATAATAATAATAATAATAATCTTTATTTATTTATTTAGCTTTTGGGTTAACAATCAACATTGGCTCAAAGAGCTATTATCGCCGACTGTAAATAATAACCTACAACTACATAACAGAGACTATTATTACCCCACTTTTACCCTAAATACCACGCGTGAAGCAGGGCAAAGCAGGTACAATTTTTAAAGTCTTTGGTATGACCCGGCCGCTGGTTCGAACTCACGACCTCCCAGACGGAAAGAAACACGTTACCACTAGACTAAACCGTCTGGTTCAAAAACTTTTCATTGCACGCAAGGACCCAAGGGGCTGTTTTTAATAATTCTAGGAACGTGTAGCATGCTTATCAGTTTGTTATAAAAACGTCATCAGACGTTGCACTTTTTACACCGAATACCGAACTTCTTTTTACACAGATTATTTTCATTTTGAAAAATCTCATATTTTTGCAACATTTGTAGTTTATCTATCCAGGTGGAATTTGTAGACATTTGTAGTTTGTAACTTTGTAATTTTGCAGTTTTGATTTTTTTCGGCAAATTTTGATTTTTTGTGCCCCTTGAATCATTTCATAGGCTTCTACGCTATAAGACATCGACAAGGATTTTTCCACATTTTCTTAGTACTGTAAACACTATAGTGATGTTTAGACTACGGAACGTGTATACTCAATTCTCTCAGTTCATTTCACCTTTAATGACTACTGTTGACTACCTGTACTTCTCTTTACATTATATTTTGATCGTCTAGATTCATTTTGTTTCGGTGTCATTAAAAACACACTGTTGGGCCCTTGCGTGCAATGAAAAGTTCTTAGTCGGGGCTTGGTACAGGATGGGGCATATTCTGTTTGTATACTCAGTAATGTGGCTTCTTGTAAAAACAAACCCAGAAGACCTTATTCACTTTAGAAACTACTTAAACGAATGTGATAAAAAGGCAGTTATATCTTGGTTGTGATCTGCGAATCCTGGATAAATCCTGTGCTGTGATCGTGTAATTTAATCTCTTTTGTGATTATTTTAATTAGTTAGGTTTTGTGTTTTTATTTGTTCTCTGTAGTTGTAGCATTAATTATGATTTCATAAGAGCGCATAATTTCTTATTAGATTTAAGTAGGCTATTTAAGTAGATAAATAACTTGTACAAACTCACGCTTTTGCAACGTTGCATAATTGTATTTGTTCTTGTACTTGGTTTTTTCTTATAATTGTAATTTTTTGCCATGGTGGAACATTATTGTATTTGTGCAATAAAAAGGAATTGAATTAAATTGTTTGCTTGACCTAATTAATCAGCGTCCTGGATGTATATATATTTGAATTTAAATCGGCCGTGTTTCTTTAAGTTTGGTTCATTGAGACCTCCTGCCAGAAAACATTTGAGCTACTTTACTTCTTACATTAGCTGTGAAAAATTCTTTTCCAATGCTGATTAAAGTCAGGATGTAGTCGCTCTTGTGACAGTGAAGATCTCAGATGTGTTTTGAAAATGACGTTTAAGAACTTGAAAATGCGAAAATGCTATTTTAATAGCTTAATAGCTTAATACCTTTAATAGCTTAAAAGCTGTTAGTATAAATTCAAAGTTCACAGAACAAGTTTGTGAAGTAGACTACTTACTGAGACTTGATACACCCAATCACGCAGCTCACACAAATATGATTTATCGCCTTGGCATGAACGCCACTACAGACCTGCGCTCTTATAGTCTGGATCTGAGCTGAGTAGGTCATAGATAAGTAAGAACCACAAAAATGTGGTGACAAAAACAGATTAAATGGACAAAATGTTAGTTAGTTTTCATTTTTGATCTGCAAAATCGTAGACTAAAAATGTAGTGAAAAACAGCATCACATTTTAGGTTATTTCTGGCGAAAAATTTATAAATGTCGTACGTACCTACTACTTGTGTAGCCCTCTGTACAGTGAGCAGCCGTCACTACCCAGCGATCGCTTATCAGTGACCCACCACATCGGAAATAATATGATCCACGGGATTTAATTGTCATCATCACCTAATTTTAAACAATATGGACTATACACAAAAAGCTTTCGAAACTCTTTCGAAGTACAATCTTTAAGATATTTTGTCAGATTCATGTATAATTATGTGTAATCACGTGAACTTACTTCAGCTTTACATACATTATCATGTTTTTTCTCATTTGGTTCCTTCAGTTTATGTTTTCAGCGTTTATTTCAATTCTTATGAATGCTTATTTTTATATCCGTTATTATTATTATTATTATTATTAGTAGTAGTAGTAGTAGTAGTAGTAGTAGTAGTAGTAGTAGTAGTAGTAGTAGTAGTAGTAGTAGTAGTAGTAGTAGTAGTAGTAGTAGTAGTAGTAGTAGTAGTAGTAGTAGTAGTAGTAGCAGTAGTAGTAGCAGTAGTAGTAGTATTATTAATATTATTATTATTGTTATTATTTATTATGACTTTGTATGCTTATCCACTTCTTATGTTGTTTTGTTTCTCAATCTGTTTCACTTATGTTTGTTTTTTTATTTAGCATATTGCTATGCCACTTAAAACTAGTATGATTCATTTCTTGTTATCGTTTCTTCATTTTAATATTTTTTTCAGTTTGACAGAATTTTCTTTGTTTCATCCCAGCTAAAATCGTTACTAGATTTTCTTCCACTAATTTTAACAAAACGGGTTGCTGATTTGCTAACCTCTAGGATTTTTCGTCACCCTTTCTCTAAGTGCTAATAACTTATTTTGCTATGTACTTGATTTTTTCGTGTCTTGCAAGAGATAAACAAATTCATCTGAATCTGAATCTAAATCCATATTTGAATCATATTCAGCCTTTGTTCACTCATGAACGTGCAAATAGATTATTATTACGATAGCTATTGTTATTCTTACATCCCATTAATAGAGTATTTATTGCTCACTATCTTTAAGTGGATTCACTATTGTCTGACGTTTTTCCGTGGTAAATACATTCAGCTGTTTTTGCTACATATAATTTCTGTTATAAAAATAAATTTACTGATTTTGCTGTTATATTCACATACCAGATTGGGTGAAACAAAGCGCTACAAACTTTGTGCTTACATAGTAGGGAAATTGTCCTGCTACTGCATCGTCGCCGCCTACGATGTGAGGTGACGGATTACTTTCAACCATTGCCCTTATACCCTCGTCGGAAGGTGACGGATTACTTTCAACCGATGTGTCGGAAGGAGGCACCTCTAAAAGAACAAATTTGCACTTTTCAGTTCGCGAGCAGCTGATTGAATCTAACAGAACGAATACGCTGATTTTTGTTTTCGTCATCATGTTATGCAGCGAGTTTTTGGTACATTTTCATCATCACGTAATGTATAGTGGCATTGACTTTTAGGCATTGAGTCATAACATCCAAACTCTTAATCTATAGTACTGCACCTAAAATCACGAAACTGTAGGGTAGGTCTTAGGTTGCTGCTCACACAATTGTGAGGTTCTGGCAAAAAGATGGGATTTTTATTTAAGCCAAAATGTGAAAACTGGGGTAAACCGCACTTGACCAGGCATAGTCAAGTGATAATTAGTCCAGAGCATTGTACGAACTAATCAGTCAATCGACCATGAACCTAAACACGTCACACGTCATGCTTGTGAATTGGATCAAGATTTATTCAGTCCTGTTCATTATGAACTAGTTGGAAGGATTTTCTGTTATGTAAGATGAAGCAATCAAAAACAAATCACAAGAAATTAATGTAAACCGTGCCACAGTTGAAGTAAAAAATCCAGTGATGTAACCGTTTTGAGAAAGTGTGAAAATGGAGCGAGAAGGACAAAGAGAGAGAGAGATGGGGGAGAAAGAGACAGAGAGGGAAAAAGAGAGAGAGAGAGAGAGAGAGAGAGAGAGAGAGAGAGAGAGAGAGAGAGAGAGAGAGAGAGAGAGAGAGAGAGAGATTATTCACAATCACCCATAAATTATTCACAGGAGTGAGAGAGACAGAAGAAAGAGCTTGAAATGCTTATTTGGCTTACCTGGAACTAAACTGTACTTGTCATTTACTTTTACTCTTTTCCTCTTCATACCTGCAGCCATTTGAACGACAACAAGCAAAACAAACCAGATGACGGTCACTTTCATGGTGAGTGGTAATTCGATATTTCTGTGGAAAAAGCAGTGTAATAGTTATAAAGCTTTGATTACGCTCATTTTCGTAACTTAAAGCTACACGAGGAAGCCTGCGCGTAAATGACGCAAATTCGCATTATTTGCAATTATCAAACTCCACTGGCCGCAGTGGTTTCTCATGTACATGAAAGCTGATACTTTAATGTAGTTCTAATTCGCATATTAATAATATTGCATAAATTGTGAGCAGTCCTGTTAGCAGCAGTAGCTTCGACGCAGAAGGTATGCAATAACTAAATGAAAGATCAAGGAATGAGTTGTGAGCACAATTGGTTTCTGTAAAGTTATGTAAATTCGCTCTTGGCGTCAATAAATTTTCCGTGAATCATGCAGTCAGGGGAGAGCTGGGTCATTTCGCTCTATACGTAGACGTTATAATTAGGACAATAAAATACTGTCTTAAAAAACTAAATTCTCCACAAAATACATTGATATACCAAACTTACGAAGAAAATAAAAATCTCCTTACCCAAAATACGGGATGTTGGTTACAATTTGTAAGAAAAATTTTACGCCATTTGGGCTTTTCTCATATTTGGGAACAGCAAGGGGTCGATCAAACTAAACCTTTTCTACATGCTTTAAAGGAGAAATTACAAACAAATTATAAAATTTACAGGAAGGAATGTGTTACAAAAGAAACGGGCAAAACAGGCGAAACTAATAAACTATGAACCTACACAAAATGTAAGCAAGAATTTGAAGCTGAAAGGTATCTTCTTTTTATACATAATCATGTACTAAGATCGACCTTTACTAAACTGCGTATTAGTCCTCACAACTTGTATATAAAAAAGACCGACATTGTATACCCAAAATACCTGTTAACAATCGAATATGTAAACATTGTAATGAAGGAAAAATTGAAGATGAAATGCATTTTACTGTAAAAATTACCATGATCTAAGGTTAAATTTATTCAGTTCCATTGCGAAAATTTTCACTACTTTTATTAATCTACTTATAGGCCAAAAATTTATTTTACTGTTAAGAGGTAGTGATGAGGTAAAGAAATGAGTTGTGAGCAAAATTGGTTTCTGTTGTGTCCCACTTTCTCCTTTATATTTCTTTTATTTACTGTGTTTCTGTGTTGTTCTTTCTACATGTTTGTATATTTTTAGTGCTAATGAATAAAAAACAGCTCAAATTATTATACTATTAGTAATTCTGTGTGATTAATTTTCTTTTTTTCACTTAAAGTTAAAGTACAGTAATACTTTGAAACACCACGCTCTTCTCTCTTTTTTTCCTTGTTTTGTCGTTAAAAATTTATTGGTGTTCTTGTGACCAAATGTTTAAAGAAAAGGACAAATTTAACTATTAACATGTTAGGTTTATTCTACTACTATCAGTTAAACTGAGAAAAATATAACACAAAATTTGCAAAAAATGTCTATGAAGCACTAAGACAATACGCTGCTTTTCTTCTATGGATGAACGACGTCATCGGTGGGAAAATGAGTTTTCAAAATAGCAGCACCCGAGCTTGAAATTAACGCAACTGTAAAGTGACTAAGCGAGGCACTTATCACTTTTTTAATTAAATCCTTCTAATATTTTTCGCAAATATTGAAATAAGCCTAACTTCCTACAAGAATTGGCCTTTGCTTTAAACTCTGCATAAGTTCAGCTCTTTTTCGTTTATATACAATCTGCCATATATGATCTTACCTCTAATCCTCAACATAGCACAAGTTCGAATACTTATTTAAGTCATTCTACGCTATGTACTTTGTATGCTGTGAGCGCCTTACACAAACTATTTAATCAAATATGCATTTAGCATCTCAGCACCTGTTCCGTAGAACTAGGATGAAGCACACTGGAGTCTGGCAAGCTTATTTTATAAAAAAACATCTTTGTCGTTTCTTTTGAAGTTTTTCTATAACATGTCCTATCGAGCACTATCACCATCGTTACAAGATCTTGAAGTTTAGTAAGCCTTCTATAATTTAAAATTACTAAAAAAATACAAAATACACTTACAAGTGGAAATAAGCTCCGGCTCGTCCGCTACACTAAACTTGTTTCCTTTTTTCATTGAAAGGGCCTTTTTATAAGGTTTCCTCGATGTCTGGGGGCAAAATAGCGACATAAACATGTTACACCGCTTAACATGCCACAGCCTGCGTCACATCTTTGAAAAATGAATGAAAAATGTTACAGGCGTTGGCTGTTTTGCTATGGGGCACAAAAATACCGATTAAAGTTGACACGCCCAGCCTGTAGACTTCCCTGCCTTGACCAGGGTCAAGAAAGGTTAACTGCTACTGCTGTGATTACCAAAGAATTAAACTTTCTGTTTTAGAACTGTCCATGCAAAGAAATTGACTGCTTTTTGTTACGTGATAATTGCTTTGATACCTAGTAGACGGTATTTTTTTACACTCAGCAGTAACTATTTTTAGCGATGTAGGTCACTTCTTTGACTTTATTTGACTTCATTAAAGTCGTAATACTTTGATAATTAAATGCTCAAAGGAAATTTTAGAAAATTGCATATAAGTGTTGCACAAATCTAAATGCTCAATCACGAAGACGTAACAAGAGGAGAAAGCGTCCCTTAATTAATTTAATGATCATAATTGTTATTCCTCATGTAAAATTTTTTCCTAATTATTATTACATTTTATTTTCAGAAATCAGGCCAACGATCTTCTTAATTAAAAATTAAATGCTGAATTTCGTTTTTTTTTTGCTTTTAGCTTTTCCCAAAAAAGGTGTGAGGCAATTGTTTCTTGCCACCAACACGACTTACTCAAAATAACTCAAGTTTTTTAACACGGTAAAGTTTAATAGCAAACCATTTACGTCTTAAAGTAGAAGGTATATCGATTTCTCCGAACGGTGCACGCTAAAAATGCACAGGTAAAAATGGCGCACATGTGTTATTTTGATGCAGTTGATTTTTATAATGAAACTGGAATGCGCTCGGTAGGAAGCAGATCTCTGACAAAACCGAACATTCTTAAACTTATTCGTCTGATCATTTTGATTAAATAAATTTAATACAGAGACAAACAAGCAAACATACAAAAATGTACCTGTATTAGTACCATACAGACTAGCAAAGACTCACAAAATATATGTTCATTAAATAAGTTGATAATCAATCATGCACAATTGTTCCACATAGTGCATATCTGCCTTTTAAACCGTTATTTTCGTCGATAGTAATAGAATGACAAATATATATGTATTTACATACCAAGTCGCCTTATAAGGACATTAATAAGCAAAGGTTATAGAGCGCCTTACACAGTTTTCCAAGCGAGAATTTCTCCAAATGGAACTGGAACTAATTAGTAGTTGTGCGTCCAGGTGGAGATAACAAAAAAGAAGTACTAAACACTGAAGACCGCCACAAAGTTTTTTCCATGAAAGTTCTTTTGTACGTGGTGTTCGGTTAAGTTTTGTGAAAAAAGAACCCGCGAAAAGATTCCCATTTTGACACTTTAGACCCGCCTTTTCTCACGAAATTTCTTGTAGTCTGTTCAGGAGACAGTTTTGCGTAATAGACTTACTGCGATAATAAACAAAAACAACCAAGCAAATAGACAAAAAACCGTTTTTAAGCTAAACTTTCTTGCAAGATGCAAACATAACTAAAATTAATATCCCTCACAGTAACCCTAACTATACCATCATCTCACTACCATTACTTTACTAAGTGTGCCATTTTTACCAACTTTTCCATTTGTGTCATTTTTCCCGTGCGATTTTTACCTGTGTCATTTTTACCTATGTCATTTTACCTACTTTTTCATTTGTGCATTTTCTTTCCTGCACCATTTTTACAGTGCCATTTCTTCCTGTGCCATTTTCCCTGTGCCCTAACTCAGGGCCGGCCTTAAGCATAGGCAAACTAGGCAACCGCATAGGGCCTGACCCTCCAGGGGGGCATCACGCCGAGGTAACGTTTTTTTGCTTTATGCGAACATACTGCCTTCTCTCTCTCCCTCTCCCTCTCTCTCTCTCTCTATCTCTCTCTCTCTCTCTCTCCCTCACTCTCTCTCATTCGCTCTCTCTCCTATCTCTCACTCCCTATCTCACACTCACTCCCTATCTCACACTCTCTCCCTATCTCACACTCTCTCCCTATCTCTCTCTCTCTCTCTCTCTCTCTCTCTCTCTCTCTCTCTCTCTCTCTCTCTCTCTCTCTCTCTCTCTCTCTCTCTCTCTCTCTCTCTCTCTCTCTGTCTCTTTCTCTAAGAACGCCTAAACAGTCTGGCAATGATATCTATCGAACGAGATATCGTCCAGTCTCTGGATTATTAACAATTTATTGCAGACTTTGCTGCCATCAAAGCACGAAAAGTTGTTTTTGTTGAAGGTTTATGACATCTGCCCGAACATGTTTGTATAAATTTCAGTTATTTGTTGATTTAGATATAAATACAGGTAGTTTTTAATAAATTGAGTAATTTTATTTTTTCGTATTTATTTTTTATTTTTCTATTTCATTTGGTGCCATCAAATTCACTTCGCCTAGGGCCTCCAATTACCTAAGGCCGGCCCTGCCTAACTATACTTTTTGGTAAAACGCTTGTACCAGCGAATCGACTGCTTTTATAGTTGAACATTTTTATGACCACAGTAACCTGTTGGATAAATAAGTGCTTGGTAAGATCATGTCGGAATGCTTATCCTTGACTTAAAACTACGGCAGTTTCATAACATTTCTGAAAATTGAATTTTATCGCGCAAACTGAGAATGAATTATTGTTATTACTGTAGATAGTTTTGTTACTTAAAATACTTTGCAGTTAAAGGGGAAGAAAAGGGATTCTTAAAGAATATCCTAAAAAACTTTCCGTACAAAGTTATATTACTTAGCATCACACTTACCTTTTTGAAACGCATGTAATAAGAAAAGGAAAGTCTTAATTTAATGTGTTCGCGCCAACTGTGTCACTGACATCACTGGCTCACCAAAAAAACTATTATTTTTAATGAGTTAGCGAAGAGTACCCTACGAATGTAATGCTACGAATAATACATCACATTCTCAGAGACAACAAAGGCATAGACCTTTGGTGAGAATTTTATCTTCCAGGTAGGTGGGCTGTTGTTGCAGAAGGAAACCATAATTGTTGTTAACAGAGTGCAAGTTTGTAACAATATAAATATCATTTTTAATAGATGAATCTGCTTGCTTTTAAATATGAAATATTTTTTTCATTGAGAAAACTATCTTGTAACTAGTATATGTGTATATATCTAAGTTTAGTAACTTTTTAATTAATTAAAACATGTTACATTTTTTATATTTGTGAATAAAGACAAATGCGAAACTAAATCTCTGTGCCTTTCTTCTCTCTGCGCTGTTAACGACCTGTAGTGCAACGATACAAGTTTAGCATTGTGGAAGTTTTAACAATCAATTTTATATGATTTACAGTAAGTTTCTCACTTCATTCTACTTAATATTAAGCTAAAACCTTGCGATACTCTTAGAAAAACGTCAGACAACACGTCTTATAAGAGCTATCGCAATATAGTTGATCCTTAGTGGCCAGATTGTTTCATTCTATTATTAACCCCATACTCGCTTCCGAAAGAGATGGTATTTACCACAAAATGAGGCTCTTACTGCAGCTTCTGATGTGGCCATGTGGGTCCTTTCGCGGAGGTGTTACTGTAGAATCTACGAAATTCATTCCGCAATAAAACCACACTGGCAATATCAAAGAATCTAGGTCTATTTAAAAATGGATCAAGTGCTGCTCTCAGTAATCATGAATGTTAGTTATCTATGAATTTGCTGAAGGAATACTTTTGAGACATATTGTGTGTGTTATACATATCACGCCTATATGATATATTATTCGTTGATGTGATTATCTGTGGTGAAAGCAACAGTCAAAGTATCTTAGTATAATTTCTCAGGCGATTACAGGGTTGATAACAAACGTTCTGAATAAAGAAGGAAAGCAATGAAAACGAACGGAATAGAATGAAATGGAATGAAAAAGAAAGAGAGTAAAAAAAATAGAATAGAATAGAATAGAATGGAATGGAATGGAATGGAATGGAATGGATTGGAACGAAACAGAACAGAGCAGAGCAGAATAGAGTGGAGTGGAGTGGAGTGGAGTGGAGTGGAGTGGAGTGGAGTAGAGTAGAGTAGAGTAGAGTAGAGTAGAGTAGAGTAGAGTAGAGTAGAGTAGAGTAGAGTAGAGTAGAGTAGAGTAGAGTAGAGTAGAGTAGAGTAGAGTAGAGTAGAGTAGAGTAG
>JAQGDQ010000920.1:0-80440 GCA_030141605.1 Tubiluchus corallicola
TTTGACACATCACACGTTACTGTTATAATTCTTGCAGATTAGAGAAGGGTAGCATCCTTGAGACTGCTTATAGTCATGGAGCTTCACACTTCACACTACCCTCACACTTAAGCAACTATTATTGTCAGCATTGTATACATTATACTTTTTTTGACTTGTATGTGTGACATAAAATATCCTTATCGAAATAGAAGAGACATGTCTAACATGTCTTAACATAGTTTTAACCTACAGGATTGTACTTTAAAATGCATCAATACATGCAAATCAGATTATAGTTAATAATCTGTTTGTTGACTTTCAGATAGGCATGTAGTTCTGCAAGCGTGTAGTAGGTGTCAGGTGTTTTACTTAGGTTGTACCATTTTGTTTTAGCTTATTAAAACAATTACTTTATTGCTATGTCGGGGTTAACTAGCCCAGTTTCAGGGTTATTATCCTATCATCAGTAATGACGTGTGACTGTGTTCCATTACATAGTGGGCTGCAAAATAATTAAAAAGCAACAAATGGTGTTAATTAATGATTTCACATTTAGTGTCATAGATTATTTACATGATAGTCATAGTGTCTGCAGTTGCAGGAAAGTTTGCTCAAGCAGTAACAGGCATCTGGCGGGATAGCTGTTTTGTTGCACTCTAACCGCTCTTTCATCACTGTAACTGCTCGTTCATCACTGTAACCGCTCGTTCATCACTGTAACTGCTCGTTCATCACTGTAACCATTCGTTCATCACTGTAGCTGCTCGTTCATCATTTGTTCTGTTCAGAATGAACACGCTCAAATATGAAATGATAGTGACTTTAAATGGACTTTACTAACTCTACGAGATGATTATCATAATTTTATTGCTGAAACTGTCTAATATTTTTCTCAGATATTAAAATAGGCTCAACTTCTCTTGGCTTTTCCTTTAAATACAACAAATGAATGTATTAATATGATTACTATTGTCCATTGTGTCGATGAGTTTCTTTGTCCTGTTGGAAATTGTGTGGAAGAGCAAGAAGGCAAGAGGGAGTATGAAAAGAGGAAAGAGAGGGGCAGGGGTTATACCGGTACACATGCTAATTCAGGTAAAAGTATGGCTTCTTTTTCAGGATGTGCTGATATGTTTTCCTAGTTACCCTTACTCGTCCGTTGCTTGCACATGTATTATGAGTGGCACAGACAGCAAAAAATGGGCATGTGAAAGATGTACATACTTTAATTGGCCGTCTTCATTAAAGTGCACTCTTTGTCATACTCCAAAACCTCTTCACTTAATTGCTAATCAGAATTCTACTGAAGAACGAGACATCTATAAGATTGCTCCTCTGATATGTGCTGACTCTGGTTCTTGCAGTACAGCAGGTAGTGAAAGTGGTTCGACAGATCGCAACAGTCGGAACGAATCTACCAAAAAGTGGTATTGTCATGCCTGCACTTATTTAAACTGGCCGCGTGCGACAAAGTGCACCCAGTGCTTGACGCTGCGCCGAAGAAGTCCAGTTGAGGTGACAAAACCTCTGTATGTGAGTGTAAGCGAATCAGGAGCAGAAAGATGCTGCTCTAACTCTCCAAATTCTCCGGAACGTGCCAAAGAAGTGAACAATGATCACAATGTTCGTGTGGCGGCCGCGGCAGCCAAGTGCATGAAATGGACGTGCTCGGCTTGTACATATGAGAACTGGCCGCGATCACTACGTTGTACTATCTGTAAACATCCTAGAGGAAAACCCGTTGCCTTTCAGGAGGGAGAATCTAGTCGATCTCAACGAACTCAGAATGTAGACGAAAGACGAATACTAAATTTTTCTCCAGACGGTAATAAACGCGGCGAGGAAAGCAATAGAAATGCAGCCGTTATTACGAGTGGAAGAGCGCAGCGCAGTAGGCCACAGTCACTGTCGCCTAGAGAAAACGTCGAAGTGTTGAGCGGCGCTACGGCCGCAATGCCAAACAACTACGACGAAGGTCGTCGACTGAAGCAACTGCGCAATCGTCTTCGTGACTTAGACTGGCTGTGGCTGAATGCCTGTATAGGTGTAGTGGAGGGGGACCCTAATCCTGTGGAAGCGTATCTAGCATCAGGAGGAAGCATCACAAGACAGGTAAGTTGAAAGTCTTGTTGGCTGATAACATGAAACACAATGTAAGTTTGTTTTAGCATGTTAAAAATCCAGTAAAATCCAGACATTATTTTTCAACTATAAAACCATTTTAAAAACATTTAAATGCTCAGAAGATTAGCTGATACGTAATGAGGGAGAAATCATCTCTGTTCAGGTCACAAACAATACAGGTAGCACAGGTATCTGTATTGTATTGTATCTGTATTGTATTGTATTGTTTTGTATTGTATTGTATCTGTATTGTATTGTATTGTATTGTATTGTATTGTATTGTATTGTATTGTATTGTATTGTATTGTATTGTATTGTATTGTATTGTATTGTATTGTATCTGTATTGTATTGCCTAGGCTATATAGCAATATAAGCAGTGCAGGGATAACTGACAATGAGCAATAATTATTATTTTTAATTATTATTAACATTAGTTAATTAATAGTATTATTAGCATTTGTTTAATTATTATTAGTTTTATTCTGCTCTTAAGGCTATTTTTGATGTGCTGTGTCTTAATCATGTTGCTTCTCAGGGTGCGCACCTTGTATCAGCTGTTTTGATGTGAAGTTTATAAACATCATAATTATGTGCAACTTATGGTTACCCGCCACATCACAAACTGAAATAAGAAATTAAGAGCCAGTTAGGGGGTGGCCGAGCCTGCGACATCAACCAGTTTCCTCTATTTTAGACATTTTACGAGGCCTTTTTTCTGAAATGAAAATAAACATAATTTAAGTCAAGGACTAGTACAAGTTTTCTGATTTGGTCGCCCTAAAACTTACAAGAGTACAAACAGTGTACCTCAATTTTTTGAGTTCTGCCCCCCCCCCCTCCAACCCCAATTGCATCTCTCAAGTTTTTTAACTTTTCTGGAGATAGATTGTTTATGCTAAGTGAATTAAAGCTAAACCGGAATAGCATTGCAGCACTTGTTGTTGCAACAAAAGTGTTTCCAGAATTGTAGATGGTGTTAAATGATGAACCCATGCAACCGCATAAACTTGATTTAACTTAACAGAGACTTTGCTGTTTTTAGCTTAGCCTTATGCAACGGTTTAATAGCATGCAAGACATGTTTCCATTTTTTGCCAGTTAGATTTCAATGTGATGGTCGAAATCAGGAGATTTCAGAATTTTTCAAAAATTCGACCGAACTACGGATGTGTGGCTAAATTTCGGGATGCTCTGCTCCAAACTAGGAGTGATGGCAACCCTAGTGCAAGTAGATTGAGTGATTTATAAAGCTTGGTCTGCTGTGAATATTAAAACTTAGTAATCAGACTTTTCTTGTCTTATTTACTGTTTGTTTTTGCAGTTGTCGGCTGATGAAGTTACGATGATTAACAGGCCAAGTGCTTTTGATGTTGGACACACCCTAGTCCATTTAGCTATTAGGTAATAAGTCTACAAAATAATTAACAAAAGAAAGTCAAACTACAACAAAATTGCCCAATTACTAATTAAACTAATTACTTAATTACTACGTACAGTACCGCCAAGAAAAAAGGCTAATGTTGTTACTTAACAGGGTGTGTAGGGTGTCGTGTGGCATAGCAGGTCGATAATTTTGGAAGAAACAGTGACGTTTCTCTAATGTCGATTGCATTATTGTGAAAACCTGTAGTGTTCTGTATATTTCATAATCTTTGCATGTTTCAATGCTCAAGCTGAGTGTTTAACGACTGTGTTAAGCATAACTAATGTATAGAAAAAACTTATTCTGGTGCAGTACCGCAATTCCTACTCTGGGCGATTCTTAGAAAAAAAATTATATCTTTATAACACCATATATATATTTATATTTATACAGTCATATATTTATACAGTCATCATGTATAACTTATACAGTCATCCAGCCTTGCCAAGCCTCCATAGATATTTAGGAATAATGAATTAATAAACAGAGAAAACACTTAGTCAAATCAAACATTTCAAGATCATAGATTTTGCATATTATCAATGGATTTATTCCGTTCATTGTTTTTAATTTTTACCTCAAATACAATGTCGAAATTTATTTTCGCAACTGATTTGTTCCTGGAGGGAGTGAGTCTTAATAGTGGAACAAAAACAATGGCTCTTGTTCAGAACAACATGGTATCTCTTTGTTGCTGTAGCAATAATGCTATTGTATTTCATCGAATCTTATTTTCTTCTTACTGTGGTTCCAAGGTAGTGCTGTTCACGACTTATACCTCAGTGGTGTAGCAAGCATTTGTGGTGCCTCGGGACAAAAAACACTTCTGGAGAATGGTGCCCTACCCCTTTAATGTTTTGATTTATTTGTTTCATTGATGAAGCCACAAATTGTGCTCGTTTTTTGCGTCTCTGAGCCCCACTTTAATTTTTCGACATGATGTTATAAAGATAAACAATTTTTTTCTAAGAATCACCCAGAGTAGGAATTGCGGTACTCCACCAGAATAAGTTTTTTCTATAAATTAGTTACTCTTAACACAGTCGTTAAACATTAAGCTTCAATATTAAAACATGCAAAGATTATGAAATATACAGAACACTACAGATTTTCACAATAATACAACCGGCATCACTGTTTCTTCCAAAATTATCGATCTGCTATGCCACACAACACCCTACACGCGCTGTTAAGTAACAATATTAGCCTTTTTTCTTGGCTGTACTGTACGTAGTAATTAAGTCAGCAATTTTGTTGTAGTTTGACTTTGAAAACTTTTGTTAATTGTTTTGTTAATATCGGATTAGTAAATAATAGTTAACAGTCATTAAACTCTAGAAGAATTCTGGGCCTTCTTGCCCTTGTGCCCGAGGGCGATTGCCCCCTGTCGCCCCCATCTTGGTACGCCTCTGTTATGCCTACTTAATTATAATAATAATGACTGAAAGTTATATGCAGAAAGTTAAACATTGGCAAACCAAGAAAATGATGAAGTACTACCTTCAGAATTTTCTAATTGTATCTCATCAGAATTCAATCAAATGTCTCACGATCCGCTTTCGTCGACCCATTTCTTAATATTGTGTTCTTAGTTAAAACTGCAAATATACGTCTTGTTCTAGGTTTCAGCGCGAAGAACTTCTCGCTACCCTTTTATCATCAGATGTCTCTAGTCAAGCACTGAAACGTCTTCCCTCCCACATTAGCCCCGACACGGCTGAGGAGTTGCGGCGTCTAATGATGTCGTCGCTACGGCAACGCAAGGGTGACTTCCCCTGCTACTTCACCACGGAGCTAGTGACTTTTTCACTACCAGCAGGTACCAGGCAAATTATTGTTAATTATGCACACACAGGTAATTAGGTAACTGGTTGTAATAAAGTATACTAATTAATTAATGTACTTGAATTATGAAATTATTACTGATAACGTTTCTTCAATCTTATAAATATAACACTTATAATATGAAAATAAGGTGGGAATTTGTGCCTCATTCGGGACTTGAACCCAGGTTTGTGAGGCACAAAATATTATCACAAGCCATATAATATGCCACTTCTGAAATTCTGAAAATTATTTGCATCGAATATTATTTTCCAATTTAAAATATGCAGATATTCACTCGATCCAGCAAGTTAGGCGGACCTACTTAACACGGGCGCACATGGGGAGAGTAAACTCTAGCTTATTATTGAGATGAGATATTCAATCCACAGAGATGACTAAACCATATTTAAATGTAATAGCAAATGAAGTGTCCAGAACGAGTTTGAAGCAGGTGGTAACCCATCGTTAAAGGAAGACCGGATGATTGTCTAGACAACCTCATTTTAATTTACTGTCCAAAATAGACATTTTCTTGCCTATAAAAGTTAACAATTGTTTCTTATATTTCAATAATTAGCTTAGAAAGTTATTTAACGGCAACCAGACACAGCTATTGATTACGTCAGAAACTAACACCATCATGCTTATCTCGGTACTGTCTTCTATTTGTCGGCCACGCGCACGTGACAAAAAGGCGCCGCTGCCAATCTTAGCAGATTCACTGAGCTGGGCGTAGCTTTGAAAGTTTAATAAAATTTGAGTATCCGAGATAATTATTATTTAATCTAAGCTTTGATTTAAAAAAAGCTCTTGTAGTTTTCATTATTTTGGAGCATTCTTTATCCTGAACTAATGTTTACACAATCATCCGGTTTTCCTTTAAGCAATCTGTTCTGGCACTACTTTTTTGGATTGCTAAGCACACATCTGGTCAGTCCTTTCGCTTTAATTATTTCCTTCGTTATTTGGTAAAATGATAAAACAATTTCCTTGATTATCTGGTATTTTTAAAACAAGTAACTGTTTGTCATTTAAAAGTTCTTTGCTCATTAATACAGAAATTGAAGAACTGCCACCAAATGTACAGGAAAATTTATTCGATGAGCTTCTAGATCGTGACGTACAAAAAGGTATGTGCACATTGTAGTTGCTGATAGTGTGTTGAGTGAATTAGCTGCATTTGCTGCGTGTGAATCATCTCTCTGCTATGCACATGGTAACTTGTTTGTTAAAAATATCATATTTTTGTACTTATAATTGTACTACATTTAAACTCCAGAACATCCAAATATATTTAATATGCAGCAATTGTCGTTTTATCTGTAATAATAAATTACAGCAATAAGTTTTTAGCGAAAAACATAAGTTTGATACAGGTAAATTACTAAATCAGGTTACGTGATTTTCATCTATGATTATACATAAATAACAGCGAAATAGCCCTAGTTTTGGCGCTTATAACTTGTAAAAAAGCAATAGAGATCAATTCACAACATTCACATCATTTCAACTTGAATTGTCTACCAGGTAATGTCTACCTGGTCACATGACTGATGACAGGGGCAAGACCAACTTTAACAGGTAGGGAAACGTGTGCATAACAATAACACCTTGTGCAAGTGTCTCCATGGATTACAGATTTCCTGTATGAAACGAGATATTATGCTGACATTGCTTTTTATTGTAATTGTAATTTTCAAACTTAGAAATACGCTTGTTTGCAGTATTCGTTTTTAGATTGTCTATTAAAATAGATTTTTGCATACAAGAAATGTAATATTTTTTATAAAATTTTTTTGTTATGAAATATCTAGTGCTGACTCATTGATCATAAGATAAGTTGCTATTGTACTGCATAGTATTTGAAAAACACTACGTATAATTTACAATGCATTTGTACAATTTTTTTTTTGCGCTTCACATATTAGGTGTTCATTTCTATTTCAATCATTATATGCAAATTTAATCTCCTTGTAATGAGTTTTCTCTTTCTGTCTCTCACTTGTAATTTGTGACTATCGTATTTTTACCAGTGTCGCCGCACATATGATAATTATCAACAGAAAATGAATATTTCTGCTGTATTTTCTGTAAAAGGTGAAAAAAGCTCACAGGTAGAACAGGATTCCAAAAGAGAGCCTGTGTTTTGTGAAGAAAATCACAAAACATTTTCCGCGGGTCAATGTGAAGGTGGTAATGTTGCTGAAATTTCAATTAGCAAACCTCGTGACCTCAAGACGACTAAATATTTCTGCATGTTTTGTGTAAAAAAATGTGGAAAAAGCTCGCTAGTAAAACAGGATTCCGAAAAGTAGTCTGTGTTTGTTAAGAAAAACACAAATATTTTTCAGTGGGATGAATTTCTAGCTAGGGTTTATATATGTGAAGGTGGATTACATTGGACGTTGCTAAAATTTGATTTAACCAACCTCGCTAGTAAGACCCCCAATTATACACTAAATAATTACAAAATGCAAATGATACTTAGAACGCATGCTCCCTTTGATAGTAGCCACCAAATACACATTAAATAATTACACAAAAAAACAAAGTTTAGAAGAGAAACCTTGTATAATAGCACGATGAAACACGTTTTCTAAATGGCTAGAATTACTTCACTTGTTCTTGTGTGCTGGTGCAACCATGGAAACAGAGCGACTAGGTATAACTAATCTGCGTAGCAGGTACAAAATTTTGCACATGCTCAGTGTTACGTGCCCGGTGTGTTAACAATACAGGTGGTGTTTCTTCTATAATAACATATAACTGTGTTAGATTGCACTAGAAGAATTTTAACATGATTTCACTTAAACGAATATCACTTACTTGATACTGAATGACTCTAAATGTTTCTGCAGAATTGGAAGTTGAGTCGCCAATTATTAACTGGAGTCTAGAGCTAACGGATCGGCTTGGAAGTCGCTTGTACGCTCTGTGGAACAGGACAGCTGGAGATTGCTTACTCGACTCTGTGTTACAGGCGACTTGGGGCGTCTGTGATAGTGATAATAATCTCCGACGTGCTCTTTCAGACAGTCTACATGACGGAGCACAGACGTAAGCATTGCTTATTTAGTGTTTAGAAACTCTTTACCTATAGTTTAGTTTACTTGTACGTTTCAGGAATGAGAATTTTCTGCAGGTACGCGGAATTCCGAGTTTTTGGAAGACCAGTAGTGCCATTTTTGTAAAACGCGTAAATTCGCTGAGAAAATTTTTATGGGCCCAGTACATTATTTCACAAGCTGACCGCTAATTGGCAGGCCGTCACTTTGTTTACATCACGTACATCAGTGTAACCACGTGTATATCTCTATGTATAAAAATATAGAATCAATTGTGCGGAGTTATTTGAATCAATTGCAGACAGTTTTTATATACTTTTGCATAGGAGCGGCCAGTCCTTAGGCGTTTTTGAGACAATTAGTTATCATGTATCTTTGATAGTTGGGTATTTTAAATTATGCACGAAACAAGGTAATTGATATTTTAAGTCCATTCTATGGTCACAGAATTGCAATTTCAATCCCATTGGGGGCCTAGGTGGCCCCCAAACCCCCGGCATGTTTCAGAGTTCTCATCCCTGATGTTTACTTAATAAACTACCAGTCGTAGATTTACTACGTTACTCGTTACTACCAGTTGTAGATTTTTCCAATACAATTCAGATATTTTTGACTCATTTTTCTTATTCCATGTATTGCTTACTGTTTTAATAGCACTGGTGCAGCAGAGCTGACTAACTAATGCTTAATATTAGCAATTATACAGAGCTTGCATTTTTTGAGGTTTTGTATTGGTAACAAGTTGCCATGTAAATAACATGCATACTGAATAGCTGAAAAGCACATGTTGTTCTTTTTTTTGGCGAGGAAGGGCAGTCAGAAATCTCTAGATGTATTTTGGTATTCATTACTGGAGAAAGTAACACTTTGTTGTCACGTTTATAAGTTGCATATCTATAAAATATATATTTTTCTCTCTCTCTCCCCTATCTCCTCTCTCTCTCTCTCCCTCTCTCTTTCCCCATCTCTCTCTCTCTCTCTCCCTCTCTCTTCCCTCTCTCTCTCTCTCTCTCCTCTCCCCTCCTCCTCTCCTCTCCCCTTCCCCCCCCCCCCCCCCCCCCCCCCCCCCCCCCCCCCCCCCCCCCCCCTCCTCTCTCTCCCCTATCTCTCTCTCTCTCTCTCTCCCTCTCTCTTTCTCCCCATCTCTCTCTCTCTCTCTCTCTCTCATTCTCTCTCTCTCTCTCCCTCTCTCTCTCATTCTCTCTCTCTCTCCCTCTCTCTCTCACATTTTACATTTTATATCTTTATTCTCCTCATTGCAGATTCTATCCTCGTTGGAAGGAACACGAAGCCATGCAAAATCAAGTGCTTCATTTTACGTTAGACGAGAGCCAGTGGGAACAAGACTGGGCTATATTACTAAGCTTGGCTAGCCAGCCAGGGTCTTCGTTGGAACAATTGCACATTTTTGCTTTGGCGCACATTCTACGAAGGCCAATTATAGTCTATGGAGTGCGGCTTGTGAAGAGCTTTCGGGGAGAAACAATTGGTTTTGCAAATTTTCAAGGTGCATCTCTTACTGTCATCCTTTATTGTTTTCCCAATGTCCCAAATTACATTAACTCCATCAGGACCAAAGGCGTTTGCTGAATTTTGCATGAGTTTATGAAGAAATGCTCTCACTAAGCAGCGATTGCATTGCATTTGATAATTTTTTGTGGGTTTGTACTCCCCTTACAATGGACTTTCATACAAAATTTTATATGAAATACATTTGCTTACTTAGACAAATTAAAAATCACCTTTTTATTTAAAAATTGAAAAAGCTTTCAGTAACTGCAGTACTTGCACTGTAACAATGCTCAATATCACTTATGACCTATGCAGACTTACACAGGCTTCACAACAACCATTAATTTAAGATAGGGAGAGGACCAGTGTGTATGTAGTCACTGGACCATACTGAAGGTCAGCTGGTAGAATGTAACAAGATTAGCACATAGATGGCAGCACTTTGTGAGCGTTAATTATCTGCTTTATCTAAAGTTCTGTATAACAGAATCAGATGATTGCATTCTTATTAATGTTTACGTAATCAGTAAACAAATTGAGAAAGAACCGGGCAACTAAATAGAAGGAAATTTTTTCAATTTCTGAATTTTTGCATTCACGTTCACTTCCAGGAGTCTACCTGCCATTGCTGTGGGAGCAAAGCTTCTGTTGGAAATGTCCGATTGCTCTGGCGTACACTAGAGGTCACTTCTCAGCTCTCATTGGAACCGAGCCGGACAGCGAGGACATCCTAGGCGCCGGAGCCATTCTTGAGAACAACGACGATTTGCAGGTGGTGTTTCTGCCGTTGATGGACAGCGACAGCAAACTGCTTCCAGTGCATTTTCTCAATCCGACTCAGGTACGCGTGATAATACAGGGGCTTAATAGTAGAGCTATGTGTATTTATGTAAAACTAACAATACCAAAGGATACAAGTACCTCCAAAAGATCCTTTCTACTGATATCAAAGACGATGTTCCGGCAAAAATTCGTAACAAAACGGGAACAAAATTTTTGACATTTATAGAATTCAACCCATGTTTAGAACCTCATAAAGTCTATAATGATATGGAATCTGAAATCCCGGACTACGAAAGAGTTGAATTTACCAGAAGCCCATGTCTTATTGAGATGTCCGGTGACAGAAGATTTACGAATTGAACATTCTGAGTTGAACTTTTCTAGCATTTGTAACCTTATGCACTCCCCAAATTTAACGTCGTTAATGAAATATTGTTGGAGATGTGTTAAGACATATGAGTGAAGAACTATTGTACCCCTACATTAAAACGCGATATTTTTGTGGATTCGGTAAAGAAATTTTCCCTCTGTATATGATTTTTTGTTTTGTAGTTAAATTTTAATTTCGTTAATTATATAGTTATCGTTGCCCACTTATGTTATGTGAGATCATTACGGTGAATAAACTAATTCTAATTCTAAGTAAGTATCTTTATTTATCACCTTTTTTACAAGAAAAACACAGAGCATGAAACGATAATGTGATAATATGATACAAAGTGACAAGATTATTAAATGAATAAATTATCTGAGTTAATGATGATCAAGTGATTGGTGAAAGGATGGCGAAAAACTGAAAGTTACCAAAGTCAACCACCCTGTAAGTAATGTTGCTATTAGTAATATGCACAATTATCTTGACGAAGATTTCAGAAAAAGGTGTGTAAAACTATTGAGATTAAGTTATACACGTGTAGTGGGTTAGAATTATCAGGCATATTTATGTTAATTGATGAATCAATTCTGAACAATATATTCGGTTGCCATATTGGGCAAAAAGAGGAAGAAGTGATTTTTTACTGGTTTAAATAACAAACATTGATTTGCCAGTTTTTTAAATGTTTCTGCCTCTTCTGGCGGTTCACTTTCAGTATAAGTGTTGTTAAAATACTACTGTGTTTGTTTCAGTCTAACAAAGAGGAAAGTATTTTACGCGAATGGCTCAACTGTTGCGTGACCGAAGGTGGCATCTTGGTGGCACAACAGAAGCTACAGAAGCGCCACGCGGTGGTGGCGCAGATGGTGGACGAGTGGCTGAGCCGATACAGGCACCTCGCACACTTAAGACAATCTGCCAGATCTCCGACTCAGAACAGTAGTTCCTCGTCAAGCGATGGAGAGACAGACGATGAATAACACAACTAATTAATATCTTCGTAATAATCTTACTCTGGTATGTTTTGTTAGGCCATTTAGTGTGATACATAGTACACCTAAACCCCTTAGGTTGTTTAATCTTTAAATAATTATTGTTTGGGTTTTTTGATTGGTGTGATTGTAGAGCGTAAGTATTAATTTTGAAGCATATATTAGCTCATTTAAAAGTTCAAATAATCAACTGCGGTCAAACCATTGCAGTTTGAGTATTGAAAATGACTCAAACCGTTTTAAACTTGACTTACTGTGGCTTTTGTATAAAATGTTAAAAGAGGTGCATTGAAAGAGGGAAGCACAATGCTGTTTGAACACTGTGCAGCACATGTAAAAACATCCAAATTTTTCCAGAATGCTAAAGGAATTCTGCTTTTTTTAACTTTTTATTTTCCAAAAAAAAATTTGCCGTTAAATCAAAACGCTGAAATATGCTTTGCGCATTTTGTATTAATCAAATTATGTATGGTAAGTTTCAACGTTTCGCTTTAATAGAATTGGTCGCATTAGCCTAACTTGATTCTGTTTTCCGTATAGCGTTGCAATAATGGCATAATATTCAGTACCCAAAATCTGTCTGAACTGATTCCAAAAAATGGTTAATGATGGCGTCTAAGTCTGGTCCAGTGCTTCAAATCGTTGCTGCTCTCGGCTTTAAAAACTGATTGTAAGTCATTTTTATGACTCTCAATGGCAAACCAGCCGATCTCAACTGGTTGCTTTTTTCAAAGTTTTTTCTGTTCTAAAATTTCCTGGTTCTTATTTTGTTGCCGAAGTGCAGGAGTGTCTTTTCTGCATTAACTGACTGTGGAACTGCCTTCATCCAAGCAAATTAAGAAAGAACAAAGCACGTGCAATTATGAAATTTGTTTGAATCGCTATAGATACTTGGTCAACAGTCTGCCACACATTGTTGTGCTCTTGCAGATGTGGTATTAGTAACCACTGTGGATGATTAAAAAAATTCATAGATTATTGTAATCATTTAACCTTAAAAACAGTTTTGATAAATTTCATGATACGAGTGATAGCTATTATTTAGTTGTTTGTTTGGCAAAATTATTAACTAACTTTGAGTTTAGTTATCCATTTTAGTAAATTGATGTCATTAAGACTGCTGACTGCTGAAAAAGAAATTTCTTGCAGAACTATAATAAATTTCAGTAAATAATGCATTTGAAGTTGCAAAAATTAGAAAAGATCATTTTTTTGAAAAATGTTGAATAATAGCACAAAAAATTAGGAACCCTTATATGCAGCATGTGTGTGCATCACAGATGAAGAAATTTATTGAAACAATTTAAAAGTTTTAGCTTAAAATTAAACTTCTTAGCATTTGTTTTGAGTTCAATAAACCTTACCTCTGTTGATTCTGTTAATTGCAAATCTATGTCCAAGAAATGCCTTAAAAAGTAACGAAGTAATTGGTGATGCAAGTGTCACTTACAGATGCGTATTTTGACTTTTGACTTATTAGGACGTCATATGATAATCCATGCAGCATGAACCAAATTGAAATTTAATCATGGTTTTGGATTGTAAAAGAACAGTGTATAGAACAGCGTGCCTTTTGCCAAAGAACAAGAAAAATTTTATTTTGCCTTTAAAAAGAGATTATCACTAGGAAATCTTGGGACGCATACATTGACTCATTAGTTCTTCTACCTTCAAGTGCGCCATTTATTGTTTTTGCCTTGTGTTGTTTGTTTAACATCCTTTTTTAGTTAACGAAGCTTGTAAAAATTCACATAAATCAAAACAATGAAATCGATGTTTTTGTTCATGTTTATTTGATTTACTAATAACTACTCTTGTAATGAAAAAGTATAAGCTTGAGTTTTGTTGCGCGGATCTAACCGTAAACGTAAAGTAAGTTTTTTACCTGATCATTTAATTGAACCACGTAATTTTTGTTGTGGGAAAAATTTAAAATGAATTTGTTAGGATCCTTCAAGGCCTCATTTGTTTGTTAACTTTGGCAAGTTAAACGTTGTCACTTTCGCGACAGTAATGATTATGGTTTTGTGAGTGTTATGAAAACTGAATGATCACATCAGGCAAATCTCGGTTTCTATACTTGTGGCATTGGTTATGAATTTCGAATGGGCAAAACACAAAACAGTAAAGATACAATAACTGCATAGAAATATTGGGATAGTTTTGCAAGCTTGCTTGAGCAAGTTTCTTAAAATAGATTATAACTTTAACTTGAGCTAATCTATGTGCATTACAAAACTGTCAAATTTATATTATAAAAACTTGCTGAAAAGCGAAATCGCAAACAATTATTTCTGCTTTAACCAGGCTGGTCTAGAAAAACATTTCTTTTTGAATTGACATTTGATAACAGTTACCTGTAATTCGGTTACATAAATGTTACTAAATTTATTGTGTAGCACTTTTTCATACTACTTCCACAATAGTTTATTATTGAAGGTCAGCAGTTTTGGCCATCACCTGCTTCAATTTTTACTAAGTAGTTAATGTAAATAGTAGTACCATAGCCACACAGAAAGTAAACTTTACTACACTATATGCACTAGACACTAGCATAACTTTGATCTTAATATTCTGTTGTTTGTTTACACCAACCCAATGTTTGTCAAATTTCTTTCTTGAATACAAAAACCGGCAATGATCTGGTTTTGGATTGAGTGTTGCTCAAAGTGGCAATGCTGGTTTGCAATGTTTTGTGGTGAAATGAGGTTTAATTGTTCATTTTCTTGAAAGCTAAATACATTAGGTTATTATTAGCCTACTATACATTGTTGAGTGTATAATAATGTTATTTAAACATTTATTTATTTATTGTAATAGTGTTGTTTAGAATACTGAGGTCTAAAATAAAAGTGGAGTTTTTCAAGAAAAATTAAATGTTTTGGTTTTGAATTTTCATGACATTACTGTCTGTTACTTCGAGCGCTTTTTTGCATCCAGTGCATTGTAATGGAAGAGCTACTTAAAATCTCATTTTCATTTTCTACCTTAGGTAACCCTTTATGCAAGTGTGAAAATGAATACTCTGTCTTTAAGATGCCTTCAGCATGTCCCCTGAATGTCGTCAGGAAGTCTAACATTCATAAGATAAGATAAGATAAAATAATATTTATTTTCATCGGTATGATATAAAACAGTACATATTTGTAAAACATGAGCTTAAAGCTCATAAACTGATATCAAACATAATGTATATGAGCAATAACATGGTAATAATATGTACTTCTTAAAAATCTTTTGGATGCCACCAGAGGTAATGGTACAAGAAAAATTTTATAACTACATGAAAACAGTAAAAAATTCAGACAGTAAAATTTTAGGCACTAACATTTTCTAAAATTTACACAAAAACCTATCTAGGTCAATAAAAATTTTCCTGCCAACATATTCAGCATTTAATTACGACTTAACAAAATTGGGAAGTTTGCTGAATTTACAAATGGTACATTTACATGATACACCAGTCCATGAGTTAATTAGTATTAACTCATATTATATTAACCAGTCCATATTAAAAGTACGCATTTTAAGAAATTTATGCATGTGTTTCATTTACTGTTTATTTAATTATGTACCAAAAAATACATAATGGGTTAGAATTATCAGACACATTTATGTTAATTCATAAATCATTTCCGAACAGCATATTCGGTTGCCATATAGAACAAAAAGAAGGGTAAGTTATTTTTACTGTCTTAAAAAACATTGATTTCTGTCTTAGGTCCCCTGACTTTAGTTAGTCAGGTGACCTATTGACGTCATGCGGCGTCTGTGGAGCGTCATCCACAAGTGACTTAATTTTCTATAATTAGCCAAAACATTTTTCTCAGGTCATAGACTTTTGGTGTGTAGCAGCGTTGGCATGAGATGCATGTCATGTGTCAAAATTGACGACAAACATATTGGTCTATCGCTCCATCCCCGCTGCAACGTAAACACGCACTGTAGCATTCGGGACATCAGCTCACGCACACAACAACTGTCTAACTTAGTCTAAACTAAACAACTTGACAGTCAGAACTAATGTCTAATCAGCAAATAAAGTGATTTGCTCTTTTTCATAAACACAAATTTGCAGAGCAGCGCAAAAATGACTTCAATTTAAACAGAAGTAGAGACGACGTTTCAAAGTACTGCAAAATACAGAAACATAAATATAAAAAAGTCAGTTAGCCTTGCTTTACATTAAATGAGTAACAAAAATACTAAGTCTTTCTTGTCTTGAAACATACGAAAATAAGGCTAGTATTTCTTCCACTAATGAACTAATGAAAAATTAAGCATTTTCCGTAACAGTGTTAGACGGAAAGATAGCTAAATGTCCCGAACGTACCTGCTGCTTGGGAGTGTGAAATAACTTGCATGCTGATTGGACAGTCAACAAATATAATTGACATGTTAGATGTCAATTGAAAGGTCGTGACCCAGAGGATCATGTATGTTCAGGCTATGTGATTTTGCACATTTTGCTAAAAATCTACATGATATATGCAGTAAACAATTATGTACAGTAACAATTATATATACGGTACTTAATAATGTACAAACAGAGAAAATTTGTTGAAAGTCAATATAATAGCAGCATAATTGATACTGTGTGCTTCAATGCCTCAATTTAATATAGCACAGTTACCCAGTATTATTTTAATTTAGAAGAACATCGATTAGTAGTAAATTAGATGCAGTCCAAAATAAAATGCACTATAGTAAGACAACATTCATGCAGCAGTTTTTTGCTGTCAGAGGTCACGCAAGAGTACATGTGAGATGTCATGAAAATTGCATGCTACCTTACTCTTCTGGACATGCTGCCCTGGTTTGCACTGAAGCAGTCAAAATTAATTTACAAAGCCGAGTGCTGAAGCATTATGTTCCATAGCATCATTTAATATAGGCTCTAAATTTTGTTGTACAGAAGTTATCTATTATAATTCATGGGTGGCTAAAGTAAAGTAAACAATTGATAGAGTTGTAGGTCAGCCAAACTAATTGCAAAGTTTGAAATTAGGAAACGAAAAAAAACACATAATCTTTATGGTATGTAGCAGCATAGCTTAAGTGTAGTTGGGGTGTCACATGTCTCAGATCTTGATTTACACATTAATTTTAATGATACTAAATAATTATAGTGCTTAATGCTTTTGTTTGCTGCGGGAACTGGTGAAAACAAAGAGCACGTAAAAAGAAACTAGCTTAAATTGAGTACAATTATGCAGAAATGAATGACAATTTCAATTCAATTTCAATTTATTTATCTCTTTATAGTGTTACAATAAAACATGTTAATAAAAAAATCTCTAATAAGTTTTGAAAAATGGTTAAAATGTATATATAGATCTGGAACTAGAGAAAGGATAGCGGAAAGACTATAACGTCACCTAGTCTGCTATCCTTTACCGAATTTAGATAAAAAGATTTTTTAGACACTGGTAGGCATTAATGTTATCAATTTAATTTAGGAAACATTAGTAATTTTTAAAATTATGACATTTTCTATATAATCCAGAGAAAAGAATATACATGTAGTTTAATTAGCGGACAACAAAATAAGGTCAATCTTGATTAAACTAAAAATTGCATTTAGATTTTATGTGAAATACAGGTCAAAATTGGTATGAAATGATAAAAACAATTTGGGTTAATGACACTTTGTGCAATAAACTAAGCTAGAACATTCATTTTTCAGCGTTACAATCTTTGCAAGCGGGCTCAAGTATCGAATGTAGGGAGCCGAGTTGACCACTGAGCCAAGTAGACCACTTCCGGTAAAACCGATGCGCTAAAAGTAGTGTCCTACATGGGCAGCCCAAGTAGGACACTAGCGATTTTTGTCGAGAATCGGTAATTTTGTCAAATTTTTGAAAATTTACAAATGTATATCTTACAATAATTTCATCATTATGATTAACTCCATTAATATATCATAACATTAAACCTAGTATCCAATGCTTTAAAGAGAGAAATTCTGCACACAGTTATTACAGAAATAATTGCAAATTTAAAAATGAGACAGATGCTGCTAAGCATGTAACACACATAGATCGCTAGAACATTTACTTATAAGAAAACAATTATTTGCCCAAGAGGTAGTGAAACGGATCACCTGTTTGTGAAGTGAGACAAAATCAAAAATGATATACCTTAAACAAATGTTGAATTCGCAAAAAAGTGTTTTTTTCACTTCAACAACATTAATATCGAAACCAAATTAATATTGTCCGTTCTACCAGCTCAGAATAAAATTATTTTATTTTATTAGATGTATAATAAATTATTCAATGTGTACTAACGTTTTTAATTATTATTATTACATAAACAAGCACAACGGACGGTGTCAGTACACTTAACGACTCAATTCGCGACCTGTCTCTAGTGCCCTACTTGGGCAGCCCAAGTAGACCAATTGGTCTACTTGGCTCAGTAGTCCACTCGGCTCCCAACATCGAAAATGCTTTACGGTTACTGGCACAGGTAAGCAGAATCATGTCACACTGGAAGGGTGATTCATTGGATGATGATGAATACTGTTGTACAAAAATTTAATTTTCGATAGTCAAAAGAACCATTGTACGTGGCTTTCGAGTGTTCTTAATTTATCGGTTTAATATAATGATGTATACATCATCGATCCAATTCAGTTTTATTTGCACAAATACATACAGTGTACATTAGCAAAGCAACACATGTTAAATACTACGTAAACCGAAAAAATAACTATGATGTAAAAATGAGTGTGAACTTTATAAAGCCTGCGGATCATCTCGCCTTGGTGTTAAATTCTGCAGAAGGTTTTCCACTATTTAGTATCAAAAAATTAAAACAATTTTGTGTACTTCTGCAGTTCTGGCATGTGCTGTTATTGCGAATTGCTGTGCTTTATAGATGTATAAATATGTTTTTTTGTGTTTATGAAATTTCAATTTTAATACCCTTTAGTTTAGTCGTGAGACGCATAAATGCCAAATATTATTGAAAGTAGTGCTACTAATTGTGTCTCGATCTGTAATGATGTCAAAGGAAGCTAGGTGTGGAATGCCTGAAAACCGAAATCTGATATTTGAAAGACTTGAAATGTGCGTGCTGCATGCCTAATGCGTTTTAAGATTGGTCGTGCATTAATGATAAAGTATCAACATGTATAATTTACAATTTAACTATTGTTTACAATTTAATCACTAAATGACCTTACTTGTTATATAATGGGAGTCAAAGAGTTGTCCACATGTCTGTACCATTTATGTTTAGAGACCTTTTTTCAGGATAATGTAATGGTCAGGCTATACAGCAGCTCTTTCTGCTCGTGCTGTTAGTTCTATTGGAAGTCATTTTTTTTGTATTACACTTTTGTACCTCATATACATTTGAACCTATAATATTATTGTGATTTGCAAATGTTCCTTAAACTGTTTAAAAACACCTTAAAAAGGACTTAGTTTTTTTAAAAAAAATCTAGCTTACTCGAGTGTTTATAGTCATAGGCTTAGCAGGGGTGGGCGACAGGGGGCAGTCGCTGTCTGGCACAACTATGAGAGGGCGTACCGTTCTACTAGAGTTCAATGACTGTTAATTATTAATTACTAATCCAACATTAATAAAACAAATAACAAAAGTTTTCAAACTACAACAAAATTGCCTAGTCAGAAACATTGGCATTTCTCTAAATGCCGAATGTATTATTGTGAAAACCTGTAGAGCCCTGTATCTTTGTTAATCTTTGCATGTTTTAATGCTGGAGCCGAATGTTAAAGGATTGTTGTGTTTTGCGCAACAAATGCATAGAACAGAGTTATTTTGGTGGAGTACCACAAACCAAACTGAGGGTGATTCTAAGAAAAAAATCATTTATCTTTATCTCGTCAGGTCGAAAAAGCAAAGTCAGGCCCAGGGACGCAAAAACATGAAAAGGTAGGAGGCCAGAAGTTTTTTCCCCTGGATGCTTTAAGCGCTTGCTATGTCACTGCTTATAGTGTACTTGTCTCTGTGACTATGTCTACGCAATCGAAATAAGAATGTATTTTTTTGTTCCAGATAAGTCAGGAAGTACTTCGTGATTACGATCGCTTGTAATAAAAGTTGTATTTAAGACAGCAGTCTCACGATCCAAGATCACAAGATGGAATGCAGTGAGGACATAGTTTACAAATGCACTTCTTGTACTGAATGTTTTTTTACTGAAGAAGTCTTCTTTGCCCACACTCGTACGTGGCATTGTAAAATACTTGTGAATACAGGTCAGAATCCTCCCGGGTTTGAGGCACCTGACTCTACTTTCTCAAGCCTCTTTGAAGTGAAAGAAGAGCCAGTAATACTAGATGATGCATGGGGTAATGAAAATGATGGCAATATATCAACCGGTGCTATTAGCTACGACAAGAGTAACAGTCAGAAAGTTTTTGAAATGTCTGTAGTTGATGCAGGCGGCGTTTCTGCCTATAGTGATCCTTCTGGAAATTCAGTGATTTCTTTGACTTCTGATGTAGTGTGTCCAGTGCTTAGTTACAGAAGTAACTTTCTTGATGCTGACTGCCATAATGCAAGCGATGAAAGCATTGGCAATGATGTTCGGCCTAAATACTCTACTACATCACTACATTCCAAACAACATTCACAGGTGAATGCATTTGAAAAGTCCTTGCAACAGACTTGGCAGTCGGCCAGTGTGAAACAGAGCTCAAAGCAAAGATGCAAACAATTTCCAAGGATGTACAGTAGGCCACATCAGAAATCTACAAATTTTTCTATTTCGAGGAACCAAAGTTTTTCAGGCCTTCAGGCAGGGCCATTCATGAGCACCAGCAAGCAACAAATCTGGTATTGTAATTTGTGTTCATATCAGACCATACGTAAACCAGATTTGACAAAACACGTTCGCACGCATACAGGAGAAAAACCTTTTTCTTGTTCTTTCTGTGCCAAAAGCTTCAGTGATCCGAGTCCATATTACAGGCATGTAAGGAAGTGTTCTCTGCGTTTCAGTAGTTCACATAGTGTAACAGATTAGTGCTAAAAAGCAGTTACTCTGGTGCTATGCTGCTAGCTATTTTGCAGACACTAGAACTTGTGCTAACTGCTAAACGTGATAAAGGTCAATGTTAGCTGTGCCTGCGACTGTCGGGTGTATGTTTGTTTCATTCTAGTACTATCTGCTTATTAAGAACAAGGTGTGCTAAAATGTTAAAACTTAGCATTTGTACCTACACACTTCAACATGGCATTTTGGTATGGTGTGCCATTGTTCTCGAGTACAAGTTTGTTGCCTGGTGGTTGGTTGGGTGAGCACTGAGCAATGCGCAGCTGGAAGTAGATGTTTCGTATTGTTAGGAGAAATGTGTTTTACATGCTTCAAAATTGCTTCAAAGATGGTTGTTCCTCTTGTACCCAATTTAAATATCGTGTGTCAATTGTCGTTTTTGTTAGACATTTGCCATTTTTGTGTAAATACTACAATGTATGTTACTTGCCATTATGATTTCACTCACGCTGTGACACTTAATATTTCTGTTATTTCAACCATGCGCATGCAGAGATATTCTGCCATAATCAAGTTTGCTGTGCAATATGTTTTTCCTTATTCCATCAACATGAACAAAATATTGAATAAAATGTACAAGATAAATATATGAACGTATAATTAATAAACTTTGGGAACGAAATTCATCTGAAAGAAAAGATGCATTGTGAAAGTCTAGTCAAGAATTTTGTCAAAATCTAATCAAGATTTTAGTCAAGAATTTTTGGATTACAGTTTACAAGTCTTGTACGGTCATTTCAACATTGAATGATAATCTTAAAATTAGAATTGAATTCATTACGGTGAGGGCCTGTATTTAATTTTTTTACTTTGGATACGACTTCAATTTTGCAGATTCTCAAAAAATATTGTTTATACATCGAACTGCACCAGCGGCTTTTATTGAAACACACGGGGCCACACACTTACTTAATCTCACGTGTATTTACAAACTGTTTACCTTGGAGTGTCTTTGTACAAAATTAAATTCGCTACTGACTAAGTAAATATATTGACGATATTATCATTGTATACCAGGAAGTAGACTGGCACTCAGTGTAAAAATTAGATTTATAAAAGACTACAGTCAACCTTGGATATAAGGGACACCTCCGGAGCAGAAAAACCCGTCCCTTATAGCTGAAGTTGAGTCAGACTGAGGGTGTATCTAGACCTGTACTTTTCTGTACTTTTACCCATATTTTTATGGATTATTGCTACACATTCAGCGCAAACGGTATTTGCTCCTTCGGAGATGCGAGATCTATATGACCGCGGAAACCAAGCTGTTCGAAGACCGAGTTTGGAACAATTCAGGTTAAAAATCGATCATAATTTCTCTTTGATCATAGGGTCAGTTATATGCGAGGTAATTTACCTGGGTTTCTATTACGCGGGACCTGAAGATATCGTCCCTTATAACCGAAAGTCTCTTATATCTGAGTACCTTATATTGAGAATGTTTTTTTTATTGAAGACACTTTCTTTTCTCATAGTAGTGCACATACATGAGTATTGTCATGCACATGGCATTGCAAAATGTGAATTCAGGACAAAATCCCCACAGATTGAAGAAGCTCGGTGATCTAAAAAGCATTTATGGTGAAAAGTTTATTCAAAATGATGGATGGGGCTGAAAAGAATGCTAATGAAGATTGTAATAGTGAAGGTAAAACAACGTTCTACACAGTAAATAATGATACGACTACTCCATGTAGCTTTTCTGTGAACACACTTTCCTACAGTAGAGTCTGTGATTTCTATCAAGCCTGGTATGTGTCTAGTAAGTTCTAATTATAATGACAGTGTTCTGGAATATGTAAATGCAAGTGATGTACTCTCTGTCAAAACTGAAGAAATTGAACAAAATTCTGGAAAACGTTTTCTGACAGATTTGTTGAAGCAAGTTTCAAGTGCAGAAACTCACTTAATCTCATCGCGACAAATAATCTTGCCTAAAAAGTCAATTCAAAAATGTGGTAAACAGTGCATCTTTGAGAAAGAAAGTGGTAAAGCTAAACAGACAGATAACCATTCATGAGTACCAGCAAGAAGCAGCTCTGCTATTGTAATTTGTGTTCATGTCAGACCATATGCAGACCGGATTTGGCTAACCACAACTGTAGACACATGAGAGAAGCCATTTCGATGTTCTTACTGTAACCAAGGTTTACACTGCTGCCAGCATGTAATAACACGTAAAGTAGACTCATTATTGTGAACAATGTAGAACAATACAATAGAGCGCAATAGCTAATCCTACACCCGAGAAGGACTAATGTGCTGTGTTTCATAAGTGACCTGTATAATGCCACATATATGTAATTATCATTAATTAACAGAGTAGTGTATTAACTGCAGTGTTTTAGCCAACTTGCCTTTATTCTGATAGTGTTACAGTTTCTGATTGTACAATTTTACTTGCATTTCTAAGTATGACAAAGCTCAAATGTAAAGAAATTGTAGAAAGTCTTGTTACCTGTATGGACTAAATAACCTAGCCTCGCATTGCAGAATTACAGAATTGAAGGGCTAAAATATGCATTTACAATTTGCAAATTATAAATTCGATAATCAAAACTTTTTATTTTCATCTTGAAAAATTACGTTGCTGTTGTGTAATCAGTATAAAACTTAAATCCTGGTTGTTAGGCATTATAGTCTGTGAAGTTGCGAGCACTTTGCTTTTCACTACTAACATATTTCGCATGTGAAATTGCCACTTGTTGTGCAATTTGTTTTTCATTCTGCTTAGATAAGCTTGCTTGAATTCAGAAAATTGACTTGATTTTGAATGACAACTCAAGCTTGGTAAATACTCAACTAAAATTCATAAGTTCAAATTCCCATTTCTGGTTGGGAAGCAAAGATGAAAACTAGATGAATGCTTCTGGACTTTTGATTAATTAATGGCTTGAGGTTTGTACTGTTATTTTATAAAGCTATCAAATTCTAAAATAACATGAAGCAAACCTGTGACCTTGACCCTTTATTCTAGGGCTACTGTTCATTGTCACAGTATATTTGCATTTCTTTGTTCCTGTTTGGCCTCAGAGCCAAATCTTTTACTACCACTGCCTGTTGTGACACACAGAAAATAGTGTCACAAACTATGGTGAAAGAAAACTACGCAGAAGAAGCCATGAAGCTTAATAGCATCATAGTCGTGCGCGAGAAAGTAGGAATTGCATTCCGTCTTCACTTCAAGATTTCCCATATTCTTGCAGTTTGCTTGCTCGAAAATTTTGACAAAGTTTTAGTTTGTGAATTATATATTTATTAATCCTTCTTATTGAAAATAATGAAAACACTGTAAAAAGTATGTAGATTGTAGCGTGTTTTTGTTAATTTATGTCTATGTCTGTTTAATAATATTAAACATTATTTCCCGGTTTTATTCAATGGTTCAGTGTTGATTCTCGTTCAGCAAGCAATCACTCTAGGAACGACTGCAGTTTCTATGTACACTGTATACAGCTTCATGTCACGAATCCACATTCATTTCTATGGCTGTAGTACACTCGGTGATTCTTCTTATGACCACCACATTCATTTCGTATAGATCACTGGTATCACACCCCGAACTTTTACTTGACTTAAGCTACTACAGACAAATAGATGTTCAGTTTTATCTTTTTCAGTGTTACACATGCGGCACATTAAATTATTTATATGGGCACTTTTGTAGTTACACTCCAATTCCAACATATTTAATTTAATTTTCATGTAATAACTCATTTTATTCACACCTAATTCAGATATGTAATTTTGCTTTTTAAATTGACTATGTTTGAGAAGTCTCAGTTTTGTCGTTTTATTGCATTTTGCTCTGAGCTCCTCTGCTACTTTTTTTTCCACTTTATTTTTAACCATCTTTTTCCATTCAGACTTCTTGCTTTTAATTACTTGTTCTGTATCACTACTGTTTATTTCCTAATAGTAAGCAATTTCCTAATTCCAACATTGTTCATACAATCTTTATCCATAACTACTTGTTTAGAAATTCTATCATCATCAGAATTTATTAAATGATGGTAAAACACTAACTTTTTGTACTCAACTCTATTTTTAGTTGGCAAATACCGTTTTACTCAGCCTTACGATACTGCTTATTGCTATGCGCCTGCTTACCAATTTGCAAAACGGTATGTTTGCAAAGACATATGTATTGATGCACCTCGTTGTAATAATGACAATGTCGCATAATGTCAACTTTTTCTGGAGTTCCAGAGTTCCAATTAGTGTGGGAATATGTTTTGAAAAAGTTTCTGTTTTCACCATAGCTGGTTTTAGTGTTTAGGTACTAAATATGACGTTCACTAATTGTTGTAACCTAGCTAAAATAACTAAACGATGGTGCAAACCCGCAATTATATGCTTAGATTTTGATAACATTCTGCAGGGATGAGAATTTTCCGCGGATACGCGGAATTCTGAGTTTTTGGAAGACCAGTAGTGCCATTTTTGTAAATCGCGTAAATTCGTTGAGAAATTTTTTATGGACCCAGGACATTATTTCACAAGCTGACCGCTAGTTGGCAGGCCGTCACTTTCTTTACATCACATACATCAGCGTAACTACGTGTATATCTCTATGTATAAAAATATGGAATCAATTGTGCGGAGCTATTTGAGTCAATTGCAGACAGTTTTTATATACTTTTGCATAGGAGCGGCCAGTACTTAAGTGTTTTTGAGAAAATTAGGTATCATGTATCCTTGATAGTTGGGTATTTTAAATTATGCATGAAACAAGGTAACTGATATTTTAAGTCCACTTAGAGGCTCTCTATGGTCACAAAATTGCAATTTGTTGCTGGCTCCAAGGGGGCTTGCTTGAACCCCATTGGGGGCCTAGGTGGCCCCAAAACCCCCGGCCTGTTTCAGAGTTTTTTGCAATTTGCAGTGAGAAAACATAGAAATCTCCTGCTTGCCTTGTTATGAAGCCTCACCCTTATTGATTTCCCAGTGGCAGTTTTGTTTTTGCTATCTTGGGGCCATAAAATTCAGTTTTTTGTCATACAATAGGTGCTGTTTATTAGACTCAGTTGCCTAATTGATTCAAAAATGCCTGGTACGGGCTTCTTCTATTGAAATGTTTATAAAAACTGTCAGTAATTGACTCAAATGATTTCGCATAACTAAGTCAACATTTTTCCTTCTCGCACTAAAAACAACGCACTTGCGCGTGCTCAAAGAGCTTTTACTGCTTTTGTGTCATCTTTACATTGATTTTGTGCACTTTATGAGATTCATTAGAAATTTCATAAACCAACTTATTCGTGAAGAAATGGTGCAACCGTTCTTGCATGTAATTTTTAGTGATAATAAATCAGATTTGTGTGATTTTTTATTTTCTTTTGTTTTATTAATTCATTCATTTTATTTATTCTCTTGTGTAAATTAGCATTCTTAAATAATTGCACATAGGAATTTTGACATTAATTCATTTCTAAAATTTATTTTAAGCCTTTGCAACTCATACTTACAGTCGTGACCAATTATTGGTATGTAGTCGTTATATTTGTATTTAGTAGTTTGTAGATCGTTTTCATTCGTGTTCATTTCGACGTAGTTATTAATTCATCATAGCCAATGGCCCCTACATAGCAATCTTGCTCTATTTTTTTTTAATCAAACGTAGCATTTAGCTTTACACGGTAAGATGATGACTCATACTTCTATAGTAATAGGCTAGGCCTGTCGGCTAATCGAATCAGTCGGTTAATTAGGTCAAAACACTTCCATCCCAAAGTGAGTCTATTAAGGTCCATCTACTATATTTGAAACTCTCCGACCATTGTCAAGCTAAATTGTTGTTAAGAGTTTGTAGACATGCAATAGACTAAATTGAGATTGAGTCTAGCAAGCTAAAGCATTGTGCAATATGTTATTTGTTAGTTTGAAACTTAGAATATTGTTAGGGAAAATGGTTGAGGTTAATTGCATATGAGAAAAGTTGTCTAAAAAGCAAGAACATTATATTTTAGCTAATAAGTGTGTAATTTGATTCATAACTTGAGTTTTTAATCTTAACAATACCTCTATATACCCGTGTTTGTGTAATAAAATTTATAATGGTCAGGGTATTTGAGAAGTTATGGTGTTTTTTGAACAATCCATTTTTTATAATAATTAAAAATGTCAGTCTTACGAGGTTACTAGTATAGCATATCTGCACTTGGGGGTTCCCTTTATGATTCAGTAGTTAAAGAAAGCACATTAGATCACTTGTTATCACTTATAATGACGCATGAAAATATTTTTATGTAAAGAACAGATGGCACTATATTTGAAATAGAAGACTTTCGTGCATCACGTCTTAAGGAAGCTGACGAGTTTTTAGCAGTTCATTATGGAACTTCTACTGAGGACATCTATATATATATAATTGGATATAAACAAACATTTTCTTTCTCTAGTTACCAGCATATTGCCTAACATTCACGGATCAACACAAAATTATCTACCTTTGGTGCAAGTTGGTTGGCATCCTTCTGTGTCGGAAGACAATGGAGTGTGTGCCAAGAGAGTCAGTTATTGATCACATTGATGGAGCTGCAGCGTCGACTGTGGCTGAGCAGTACGATCCTTGAACATCTCCTGGGCACACGCCTGGACAAGGTGTATGGAGATCCTGAGTTGTCCAGACAACAGGAACCCCTTTCTTTCTCCCTAGTGTAGACCAAAGGAAAGCGAAGCGATACGTTTGGCACCAGGTTGGCTGCCGGAGTCAGTGAGCATGCTGCACTGGTCCGCCGCCTTCAGGGCTCCACTGGTGCAAGTAGTGACCATATTAATATTAGTTCAGGAGAGGCTTCTTCAGCTGCTAGTGCAACTTCAACTAATTGAAACTGGCAAGTTGCAAGTTTGGGACCTGCCTCAGATCACAAATCAGTATATTTTCCCGTGCGAGGCACAAACATTTTTCCTAAGAAACTACGGAAGTCAAAACATTTACATAGACCAAAAAACAAAGCAAAATGTGAAGAAGTAATAGCAGGGCAAACACAGCTCATGAGCATCAGTAATGAATGACTATTTCACTGTGATTTGTGTTCTTACCAATCAGCAAGAAAAGATCTTTTAGAGAAACATCTCAGGCTTCGTACAGGAGAGAAACCTTTTTCTTGCCAATACTGTGGTCAAGAAGTCAAGTGACAGCAGTAATCTGGCTAAACACACCCGAACGTGTATCAAAAGACACAGCTTTAGATAAAAATTTTACACCAATTTAAATTCTTAAAGGAAAACCAGACCCAATCTTAAATTGCAGGTCAAAGGTCAAAACAATCTACTCTTTAAAATACTGAAAGGAAGCATGCTACATTTTCAAGAATGACTAATGTGAAAGAATTATTACTACACAAGCACAATTTCACGTTCGTGCTGCTAGTTCTTGCACAGCAGTAAATTTGAAATTAGAATTTTTATCTTAAAATTTGCGAATTTCTAGCACAACACACTGCAGTAGCACTGTACTTCAATTTTCTCTTTTGCAAACACGCTTCTCGAATATTTTTGCTGTTGAGAATTATGTTCCTTTGTGATGTCATCAATACTTAGGCTCGGCCATCTTTAATTAAGATTTCAATCTATTATTTAATTATCAGAAAGGCTTTTCCAGTATTGTTGTTGTTAACATGTGTACTCTTTATTGAACTTGAAAATGGGGTAATGTATGAAAAATCATCTTGTCTTCCTTGTACAAACCTCTTTTTGTTTATTTCAGATAACCGCATTTTGGTTTACCTAATTAAGTTATGGATATGGAGCCGCCGCTGCTTTATTACAAATGTACAGCGTGTGCTGAGTGCTTTCTGACGGAGGAAATATTCTTTGCTCATACTCGTACCTGGCATTGTAAAATTTTAGTGTGTGAAGGTCAAAATCCTGTTGTTGACACTATGTACATGTCTGAAAATGGTCATTTGTCAGCAATGAACCACTGTGAAACACAGGAGTCTGTAAGTCATGCTGACTACAATATCACCATAAAAGAAGAGACTGATGACTTCAGCAATATTGTAAAAGATGAATATGAAAACGAAGATTGCGCGAAACGCGACGCTGATGATGGCAGCGATGACGTTGTAGTAGTAACACCTTCCTTCATTCCACCTGCTTCGTTTACTTCCGGTCATTTGTCAGGAAGTGCACTGGTACCTTTAGCAGGTTGCAGCCGGGAAGCTGAGGAAGACAGTGTGGAAAAGAACCACGGTCAAGCGGAGATTGAACAGGACATTAATTTTCCCGAGCAAGGGTTTTTGTCCAAGTGGCTACTGATGCAGCAGAATTCGAATAGTACCAGTTTTCTCTGCAGAAGTGGTCAACAAACTCGCAAGCAAAGGTTTTATAAGAAACCTGCAGTAAAACGGCGTATTAACAAGCCATTAAGATCAGCCAGCAACTCAACACCAGGAACACTTGGGCTGGTGAGTGTTAGTAATCAGAGACTGTGGCAGTGCAATACGTGCTTTTATCACACGAAAAGTAAACCTGATTTGATAAAACATGTGCGGTTGCATACGGGTGAAAAACCATTCTCCTGTCCATTTCCAAGCTGTGAAAGAAGATTTAGTGATAAAAGCAACCGCAATAAACACGTTAAATCGCACACGCCCAAATACTGATTGCAGACATGTAGTTCTTGATCTCGAAAAGGCTTCAGACAGCAGGCTACTTGTAGTAAAGACTTGTAAAATAAGAATGAACTAAAATGCAGAAAAACAGTGAAATGTAACCGCATTTAGATTTAAGAAAACTAATGAAAGTGTTGAGTATAAGATTACTATAATATATGGGTATTTAGCTGGCTTAGATTGAGTGCTGAGCTTTATTCTGTGCACCGTTTATGTTTCAAATGCTGTGTATGTAATAGAAATGAAAATTTATGGTCATTTGCACATTGCATTGAGAAACAATGTTGGATAATTTCTTGGAGTTCTAGTGTTGTTTTAAAGGACAAGAAAGGCCTAGTTAAAGAAAGTCAGAAAATTTTCGCTAAAGAATTATAACGGTTAGGGGCAATCTTAAGCGTTTATCATACTCACGTTAAAAGAATTTTCTGTTTGTTTTCATTTTAAATGCTCCCGCGAGACTGTCACGGCGGCGCCATATTAGATGGCGTCACAGAACCACAACACAAATCTTTATAGTACACGTGCTCAGAACTCACTGCGACTATGTTCTAGTGATGTCATGCCACGTCACATGCTGGCTTTTCAATTGGCGGACTAAATGAAACATGTCTGCGCCAACGTTTACTGCAGCGGTTGAAATATTTTACAAAAATTGGAGTAAATGCGAAAACTAGAGTATTTTATTCGCTTAAGAGTACTGAAGTGATATAATTTTTTATTGCGAGTTTTCTGAGGCTTACTTTGGTTGGCCATTTTCTTGTCTTTTGAATTTATAATTTAGGTATGCTGTGATTACTTCCCATTCTTCTTTTCTTTTATGTCGGTGGTCATTGTTGCGCTGTAGATTGACAGAGCAAACTGAGTGCGCACTAATGCTTTATAGATATGAAACAGCGCATTAAGCAGGCGTTAATTGTTCGGGCTTTAATTTCTGTACGCCGCGTAGCTAGTGGTTAAAAAAGTTCGTTTTAGTGTTGTCTGTAACTTTGTATAAATTATAATGCAAGTGTTGTCCACTATTACAGGAAGCTACAATCTTAGTACATTTTTTGCCTTTAGAATTTTTTTGTTTATGGGCTTCTTGTGAGGCGAAGAAATAAAAAGAAAAAATTGAGAATATTTATAGTGACAGAAGTTTAGCGATGCCGAGCCTTGCCAATAAATGAATAGGTGACCGTTATGAGTACTTATTCTCTATTAGTTCTGGTTATTTCTCCAGTTAAGATGTATTCACATTCGGACATTGCTAAGACACTTCGCCATGTGCTGGTCTATGTTATATAATAGGTTGATCTCAGATGACGTCACACTCACGTGACTCAGTAGTTTCGTCTCTCTTCACTTTTGTTTTATGCCGTAACAATGTATTTCATTTTTCTCTTATTTAACAAAGTTTTATCAGTACATACTTCATCCTGTTATGTGTCATCTTCATCCGTAATATAAGAATCTAGTATTTCATCTTACCACAACAGTGCACATTTAGTAGGCCGTACCATTAGTGCTTTTTGGGTTTTCGCTCATTGAAGCATAATGAACTTGGAATACCATGAAATAGACAAATTTTTTTAAAGTTGGAGTTCGAACCAAATATATCATGTTATCTGACTGATTCGTGTCATTTCTTTGATCTTGTTTGAAACATGTGAATTTTGTTACTTCTTTCGGATATTTCAACAGAACCTTAATGGAAATAGCAATTGGTTTCTATTTTTTGTTTGTTTGCCTGTTTGTTTCACTATTCACTTCGTTGTACCTTTATTTGCTTAACTAGCAGGCGGGCAGTTCAACTAGCAGGATGGTTAGCAGATAGTTTGGTTAGCCGTTTATACTTCATACTGATTATGCATGACTGGTTTATGCCCGATATATTGACTCATTCGGTTTTTAGTAGATCATTGGTTTGCTGGTTTATAGGTTGTGTGCTTGGTGTTGACTAGCTGATTGTTTGGTGTCTTGGTTGTTTTGTTGGCTGGTTGACTAGTTGGTTTGTAGGTTGGATGGCTGACTGACTGACTGACTAATTTATTTTTTGGCTTCACGATTGTTTGTGCAATGTTGGCTGATTGTATGGCTAGCTGGTTAATTAAATATTGGCTATCAGGTTGACTATATAGTTGATTAGTTGCATATTATTTATCCCTATCAGCACTGACTAGGTTATTAGGTGGATGGCTTCCTGAATGGTTGGTTGGTTAAACTTAGTTATTAGTCCTCAGACTACAATGTTTTTATTGTTGATGTTTGGTTGAGTGTTTAGACAGGAATTTGTGGGGGGGGGTAGTTGTGTGTAATTGCTTGTTCATGTTGATTGTCTGCAACAACTGTAAAGTCGGTCATTTGGTCAGTTGGTTGTTTTTTTTGTTGATGTTTGGTTAAGTGTTTAGACGGGAGTTGCTTGGGTGGGTGGTTGTGTATAATTGGTTGTTCATGTTGATTGTCTGCAACAACTGCAAAGTCGGTCAATTGGTCAGTTGGTTGTAAAGTTGAGGTGTTCGTCCACTTTACAGCTGCTTTTTTGGAGCTTTGCCATTTAAATAGCTAGTTGCTGATTTGCTAAATGATCGAGCGAATTGGCTCATTTTGCTTGGTTGGTTAGTTGTTTTAACTTTCTTGTCTTTTCTTTAAAAGCATTTTCTAATCTCTGACTAAGTTAGTGTAATATCACTACAGCAGCTGAATCATGTTAATTATAAAGTCGGTCGCTGTCGTGTTTTCCTGTGCAACATTCTTATTAACCGTGCAGGTAGCTCGGTAATCAGTAATGCTGTTTCTATGAGAAGCTGTGGGAAGAGGTTGCTTTCTCACTGTAGTCACGTGATTCATTCGAATCGATACCGACATGCTTCTTATCGATTTCAGGCTATTCCTCACCACATTTTCAGTGTCTTGCTGTTATTAATTGTGACTCACATACGTATGCGAAATGTTAGTTATTTAGTGCTTTGAAATTGAAGTTAATTGCTTGCCGGAGGTAGATGTAGTGCAAAAACGTAACATTCAGTCTGAGTACTTTCACTCATTAATGACGGTAAGCCCGCTAATTAAGCCGGTATATTGTTACTTCTATGCTGATCTAATGAGTTGTTATTCAGCAAAGATGATTTATATGTATGTATTTATGGCGCGTAAAACCAGAAATGTTTTTATCTGAATGCATCGAAAGTATGCTTGCCAGTTTTGGAGCTTTCATCGATATCGACACACACTATGGGCTTAGTTATACAAAATTTAAATTACTATAATATATAGTACCAAGTGTAACAGATTGTACAAAGAAACTTTTAACAACTGGCGTACAGTTTTTATATTTAGGTTTCTCCGTGGATATAATCAATTTGTTCAGCATGCGTCATCGTTTTTCACAATTTTTTATTACTCGATTTTCTGAAAGCGTTAGTGGCGTATTACTGTACTAGGTACGATAATTAGCATTAATTAGCATGTTAATGGCAGCACGGTTTCTTATGCGTATGGTTTATGACTGCATGTTACAGACCACTCCTGTTTTTTGTGTATCAATGATGTAATGATGTCTTAACTTAACTGACAGTTAAATTTGTAATTCTGCAGACTTGAAACGATTTAGTGACTGTAATGCAATGCAATCCATATTAACACAAATTTTATTCTTAATTACAATTACAGTGACAGCAAAAAGCATAACGTTTCAAATTGAGTAATGCTATCATTTTTCTTGAGATGCAAGAATAAGAAAGAAGGGCTGTGGGAGGAATGCATGAAATTACTAATTTTTAGGGAGCTTTTTTATATTAGGTCTACTAATTAGCACGCAAAGACAATATTCACATTTAAAAAAAGGATACACTCACTTAGAAAAACACACACATCAAATAAGAACTTAATTGTATCTCACTTTATCAGGTACTGCAGTAGTGGTCAGTACTTGCCAGTAATTTCTTATTTAATCTTGATGTGTCTTTTCATGCAACTCTACTTTTTTGTGTGTGTTTTCTTGGTGTTGTGGGATTACTCCATTAATTGGCACTAATCTTGTCACTATAAGAATTGAGTTTGCACTATTCAACTTTAATTTTACACATACAATATTAAGCCGTGAGTACCATGTGGTACACGTATCACATTGGAACAGATCAGTAGAAATTAATACCCATGCAGTGTATATGCGAAGCTCGCTGAGGAAAATCTCTCATTTAGTTGGAAGCCACAGTCACCCAGTTTCTTTAAAGGACAAAAATTTGAACTAGCTAAAGTTGGAATTTCTATGTGATTTGCTACCAATGATTATTATTGACGTGATCAATGGGAAAAAGCAAGAATTAATGCCAGATATCTTGACTTGTGGCTCCATAATGAAGTTGTACTTCAGTCAACCTGGCCGGTTTTAGTGCTTATTCAATGCAGCCTTCAAATTTCATGGTCCATCTAGAGTTCTTATTTACAATGCAGTAGTGTCATATTTTGAAGCTCAGTTAAAACCTGCAAAGTGATAAAATTTAGAGAAATTATTGGGCTCACCGTAGAGGTGTAAGAGGTGTAGAGGTGACAGGATACAGTTTTCTTTTTTGGCTTGCTCCTTTATGATGTGGATATATAGGAACCTGATAGAAATATTAGAATAGCCGCTGCAAATCGCCATAAACCCACAATTAGCTGACAAGCCTGGTTCAAATAATACAGAAAAACACCAAATAAAACGGTATATGTGAATACAATTATGTACGTTAGTAATATTATTAAAATATATAATTATTTTACTTTATATTGCAGAATTTCCTCAATTTGCCCCAAAAATTATGTCTGAGCGAGTTAAGTGTAGTTCGTGCAAAAAAATTAAAGATGAATGCTTCCAAAGCTGAAGGTTTCCCGTCGTGCTTAATTGCGTTTGTTTACAAACACTGCGTGTTTTCTCACTTTCTAATTTCAGCTTTCTGCACAAAATGTGTTAGGTGTAATGGTTAACCGGTCTGCCAGACTTAATTAGTAGGCCTACTTTTCTCTCTGTCCTGTGCTAGGAATTATAATTTTGAAACTTTTACGTTCTGTAGACTAATTAGGCGCTATTACACTTTCGCACCGCCTAGCTTTTCCTGGCCTATTGGTTGTTTTCACGCCAGAAAGCAGACCAACAGGCGTAATATACACCATATTCCCATAATATTATTGCTGCGTACGCTTTATAAGTCCAGGTTTCCCGTCGTGCTTAATTGCGTTTGTTTACAAACACTGCGTGTTTTCTCACTTTCTAATTTCAGCTTTCTGCACAAAATGTGTTAGGTGTAATGGTTAACCGGTCTGCCAGACTTAATTAGTAGGCCTACTTTTCTCTCTGTCCTGTGCTAGGAATTATAATTTTGAAACTTTTACGTTCTGTAGACTAATTAGGCGCTATTACACTTTCGCACCGCCTAGCTTTTCCTGGCCTATTGGTTGTTTTCACGCCAGAAAGCAGACCAACAGGCGTAATATACACCATATTCCCATAATATTATTGCTGCGTACGCTTTATAAGTCCAGATTAAAATCATGCATTACTTACTTACAGCCGCCATTAAAAGCTGCACGTGAATAACCGTGTTTACATCACTGATGCGCAATCGCTCTCGCGCAGTGACGTGTGTGGCACTTAACCTGTATTTTTAGTTTCTTCACATAATTTATGATTATTAGGGTTGCAGCTACGAGAGTTTGTATCGTATCGCGGGTGGGCCTGGAACGGAACAGTTATTTATCATAAATTTTATTTATTACTGTAGTATTATTACTATTAGATTATAAAAAAGTAAAGGTTTTTTCTTTATTTCGTAAATGCGGTGAAGATGAAAGTGTGTCACGTGCCTTTAAGCTAGGCCCTGATAATGCATAAACTAGTACGAAATTCGTCACGTGACCACACACACAAACAAGATGGCGATACTGTGTCGAACTGTGAATACAGCGTAATTATTGTTAATTATGCCTAAATAAGATTAAATTACAATTAGATTAGCGGAAACATTCACTGATGACGTAAGAATAATAGAATGATGACTTACGAGCCTAAAAACGAGTAATAACCTATAAAAAGCTAGGCGGTGCGAAAGTGTAATAGCCCCGACTAATTAAGTCTGTAGACTATGCTAGACTAATTCAATTGCTGACCAAACTACATACTACAGTGTACTAACTTATTCATGATTACTGGAGGAAAATTTTCGGCTAAAATTGTCTGATTCATATTCAATGTGTGTAATAATACACGAAGACCAGAGTGTAAAAATACAAATGTATCAGAAGATTTGTATCTAAAAAAAAGTAAGACGTGGCATGATTGAGTGTGCTGTTAAGAGCATCAGCACCCCTGGACTATATCTAACTTTGGTGGCTAATTCAGTGGTGAAATAAATAATATTAACGTTTAACAATAATTATTGGTATTTTGGCAAAAACAAATCCTTGTTTAGCTTTTCAAGGCCACGTAATTTCATATTATATTGTTTTGTTTACTTGGTTACAAAAAAGCAGAATCATATGCACATAATACAAATTATAAGAAAGATTTGACTTTCGAAATCAGACAGGCTTATGGGTATGATAAATGTCTTCAAGTCTGATTTGGCTAAATTTTACAGTGGCAGCCAATACCCGTATACTTGAAATAGATCTGCATGAGTTTTGAACTGCTCACTACCCGGGTGAGTTCATGAAATCTACTGACTGAACTATTTTAAATAGTTTTTTCAAAATATTCTGTAAAAAGTTTCTGGCATTTCTTCATTATGAACTGACAGCTCCATGATGCCCTGGAATCACATTGTTGAAGTAACCGAACCTGATATTTGAAGTGATTTAAAGTTAAGCAAGGGCATACGTTCACTTATTCAGCTGTGTGGTGTGTCAGCTGCAGAACAATATTTCCTAGTCGGTGCTTTGCTACTGTCTTACAAAAGAATGTATTACAAAATTGTAAAAAAATATTTTATTCTTCCTGGTTGAGCTTTACCACTAAGTTGACTGCCACACATCCCATTTATGGCTATTGCATAATTCCACAAAGTGCACTTGCAATCTTTCATGTTTCTGCCTTTTAATGCTTTATTCATTGCACTGCATCTTCGATTAAATGTGATTGATGAGTACCGCTTTAGCTAATATAATGAAACAACGTTCCCAAGCGGGTGGAAGGAAATTTTTTCAGCTAAAGTTATGTTTACAAGCTAGCTGTCTATTAGGTATGTAGTAGGTAGTTTTTTTAACTAATTACAAAGTTACAGAAAGTAAACTCCCATTGTAATGGAAGGGCAGAGGAGTTTGTAATCACGGATAGACCATAATAAAAATTAATGAGGTGATACAAAAAGTACAGTATGATGACACGTCTTAATTGAAAGAAGCAGTGAGTACATGCAAACCATTCATGTGTGTGTGGAAAAATACCACGACATGCTGACTTGTGGCACTGGTATACTCAGTGTGTCATCCACCGATCTGCTGCTGCAACATCAGTTTGGAAAGCATACTTGTTTGGTATAGCCAGAATGTTTAGACCAATGGTGACTCGTAGCTAAAATTAAATGGGCATGCTGCTACAGAAAATGTTTAGCCATTGCTTTAATACTGTGTAAAACAAAACAAAACAACACACACGCATATATATAATTTTAATGTTGTAATTGTAATTTAAACATACAAAAATTAATAGTAAAGTTGATAAAATCCTAAACACAAAAATATTTTTTGCTTACTAATGGCCTAAATTATCGCAGTTCAAGCTTGATCCATTCACGGTAAGCACGTGACAAGCGACAATAAACTGTGTGAGTGACAGTACTTTCTCTACCTGGCCTCAGATATGTGCGCATGGCCGCATGCGTATGATAGACAAACACTGCATTCTTGGAGAGCACTGTGCTGGGCTGTGAAGCAGACGTTACTAACCTCATGTGCTCTGGTTCTGTATAAATATAAAGAAGGAACCAAAGAAAAAAGATTTATTATATTGAATATTATCGATAATATCGAGTGAAAATAGGGGGTGCTGCGGTTTCACAATACCTATACACGAGCTGCCACTGGCTTAGACGACATTCGGTTACAGTAGTTTAACAGAAATAGTCAGTTATTTCCATCGTAATTGGATCTGCTGTAACGAATGTTTACAGTACTAGGATAACATTCTGTTAATTGTCTGTTGTCTTATTGGTTTTGCTTTTATCTCATTTTCGTCTTTTATCGGTTAAATTTTATTGTCCTATTTACTAAATTACCATTTATCTTGCTTCGGCTTATGCATTTTATTCTATTTTAGCAATTTCTGAAGTATTATTTCTCTATTTCTCCATCTCTATTTAAAATGTTTCTGAAAATTGTGTCATCTACCTAGAGTAAGTCAATTGTACTTTCTTTAGCTCACACATACGAAAATCTCTTACTTCTAGTCTTTTAGTACAGCAAATGATTTTTTTTCAAAATGGCAGCCGCAGAAACTTGCCAGCTAGCTGGGCTTTGTTTTTTTTTTGATGTATTGTCTAGTTTAAAAAATGGTGTGTAATGATTGGAGTTTGAAGCTTTACTCGGCTTGAGAAATCAGATAAACTGATTTGAATAAAATATCGTGTTTTTCGTGTTTTTTGAAATTTTCGAGCTTTACGTTAACTATCTGAAATGTATTATTGCTAATGTGCCAAGAATATTTCGGTTGTTAACCGTTAATGTGTTTCGTTAATTTCGTTAATAGTAGTAATTTTCTGCTGTTTACGATCTGTGTTTAATTGCTCCCTGTTCACAGTCACTACAAAAATTGCTTGATTACTGCGAAGAATATGCTAAACATAATGATATTGTAATTAATGCTTTGAATAGAACAACTGCTTATTTTATTCCTAATGCATTTAAGAATGTCAGCTTTGCTAATGTAACTTTGCAATGAGAAGCGATTAAACTCGAACATGAAGTAAAATATTTTGGTCACATAATTAAAGATAATTGTAAAGACGATGCTGATATTTTAAATCAATTGCAACTTTTTTATATTAGATTTATATATTCTTTGCAGAAATTTTAGTTTTTGCTCGGCTGATGTCAAACATGTTCTGTTTAAATCATATTGTTGAACTTTTTACTGTTCTAAGATCTGGATCACTTTTAATGTTGGCACTATTAGGAAATTAAGCGGCCTACTATTATGCATTGACGAAGTTTTTTGCTTACCGTAGGGGCACCACAGCATTGAGAAGATGTGTCGAAAATGGCTGTAATCATTTTAAAGTCATTTTACGCAAATTACTTTTAGTCTTCGTCAACAAGTTTTAAATTCAAGCAATGAAATCATACGCAGTTTTATTCATAATTCTGATGTCATTTTAACTTTGAATATATTTTCCCATCGGGAATATACACATACTAACTTTTTTTTACATATTTAGCTTGCTAATCCTCTCTTCTTTGTGTAAATATTTCTTTTATTTGTCTTGTAGTCATATTTTTAATCCTAATTTTTAACTAGGCTTTGTTTATCGTTCTATGGCACTTTTTATTTACTGAAATAAATGTAAAATAAAAAATAATAAAATAAATATAAACAGTGCTGACTGTAGTGACTCTAACGTATTATCTCAGCTGTCTGCATGCTTGCATTGTCGGCTCAGGCATACTGGCAGCCTTACTTGGGTACACATTTGACATATTTGCATATATAGTGCTTTACATTATTAAATACTGGGCAGAACTATATTGTTATGAGCGAGTTGTTTAACAAATTACCGTCGTCTGCAATGTTCGTACAGTTGTTGCTGTGCCACTATATTGTTCCCCTATTGCTAGCAAATCAATATTCCAATACACTATGCAGCTTTGCTATATTAACTTGCCTGTGTCACTGGCGGAGAAACCTTGGATGTGAACACAGCCACTACATTAATTGCTCGTTGCTGAATCTAATCTGATGTGCATGGCTGCATCCAAGTGCAACTACTTTTCTATGGTAGCAAGCTTTAATAATAACAAGTCGTGCTAGTTGAACGATGGTCTACTTGCAAATTTGCCGACAGTGTTACCGAGTAATACATTCTACAGGCGGTGCATTCGTAACAGGTATATTCCAAGAGATTGTGGGTTGGCAGGTGAATTTGAAAGAAGAAGAAGAAGGCTGGATTTTATGCCTGAGTTGGATGGATTAAAAAATGTTAAAGAAAGAGTCGTGTTCCTGTTGAAAAACATGAATTAAAACCATTAATTGCAGCCAAAAGCTGGTGCCTCGTTAAAACCTATTATTAGATTCTAGTAGTTTAGTGTTTTATTATGTTACACGTTAGTGATTCATACTTCTTATGCTAGGCCTCTTTCTTTTTGCAAGTTGAACAAACTGTTTTTTTAAATCTAACATTATAGCGTAGAAAATACAGTTTTTATCATGCGGCAAAATTTTTCTTGTTTACAAATCAGTGTCAGCGATTTTCCCTATCGGACTTGCTAAATTTTTCAATAGCTTGTTTAGTAATGGCCGTTTTATGTTCGTTTCAGAGAGACATGACTTGGAAAACGAAAAATACCATTTAGTCGCAATATTATAAATCTTGAAGCCGGGTTCTATTAAAGGGGCAGTCATGTTTGAGGGCGTGGTAGCTAGTCTGTTAAACAAGTACCTTGGAAAGTATGTGCAGAACTTAGATGCAGAAAATCTAAACATCGGCATCTTTGGTGGTACGTATACAGTTTTGGTTATTTTTACAATTTTGTTTTATGGAAGAATCATAATTATTACATTGTAAAGCATTATCTAACATGGGTGCTGCCAGAGTTTGAGAAATTGGACGCACAAGCAGCTAGGGGGTCTGTGAGCATCTTCCTGCTTTTAAGCACATTTTGGAGGCCTCAAATGAGATCTAAACTGTGGTACATTAACTTCCTCAAACGAGAAAAATTCTACTTTTATAAATATATTTTACCTACATTTACTTAGGTAATATTCATTGTATTCTATTGCAGTAGTCATATATCTTAAAGCAAGCTTCAAAGAAGTGTCCACCTGGAGTGTACGTGTGCTGTACTGATTCGTATGCACCGTGTGCTGTACTGATTCGTATGCACAGTGTGCTGTACTGATTCGTACGCATTGTGTGATAACTTTAGGGAATACTAAAAGATCAATTCTTCTTCAGAAGTTATCATACTTCACTGCAATGCATATCACCCATTACTTAAGCCTAATTCATTTAGTGTCAAGATTATCTACCCAACAAAATGTGGGAAGTCAAACATAAAACTGATTTGAGACTGTTAAGTTTACAGCCCGCCCACTGTTCATACAAAATTTAATAAGTTTTGCCAATTTTTCCCACCGGACACAGCTAAATGGAATTTTACTGCATTTTAGACCATTTTGCGATTGATAGAAGCTATTTCCTCAGGAAAGTTCACTAGTTTAATACTCATTGTGTCACCTCAAACTCGTGACTCATAATTTCACTACTACCGTGAAGGTGGGGGGGCAGCCCCTTGAACCTACCCCCTAAATGCAAAAGTGCAGTTACAGTTAGCTAGAAACTGTCTAGATAATGGAAATTGATAATAGAATCGACTATGTAAGTGATACACGAGCGACTTCACTATGCAAATCAGCTGACTGCTCGGGGATTGCGCAAATGAACAACCGTTGATGTTTAGTACTAAAAAACCTTCATTTACCCATTACCCATAAATATTTACCCTTAAGAAATTCTGTGGACACACATGCGTCAGCGCGTCCGCCTGTCAGTGCCCATATTAGCTAACTAGAGGAGTAAGAGGAAGCTTATTGTTGGGATTTGTTTGTTTTTATGGGGATATAATATCACTAATGGAAGGTCCTGCTGATGGGAATTCACCATTTGCTTGCCATAAATACATTTTTGAAAAAGTTTAGTACAGTTTACGTTTGACCTTAGCGAACCTTAGTGAAATAATTAGTGTACTGATTGATCTCAAAATCTAACCCTTTATAAATGAACTATACCTAGTTTATCAGTGAAATTTCAATCTTTTTAGAGTGATGCACTCATGCTAGAAACTGTTCTTGCTCATGCACACGGAAAGATCAAACAGAGAATGAAATGTTTAGCTTTTATAAGTAATTTCCCTGATTAGTTTTCGTATTGTGCGACACAATGATAACTACTGAAGAAGAATTGATCTTTTCGTATTCCCAAAAGTTAGCACACAATGCATACGAATCAGTACAAGCACACGATGCGTACGAATCAGTACAGGCACACGGTGCATACGAATCAGTACAAGCACACGGTGCATACGAATCAGTACAGCACACGTACACTCCAGGTGGACACTTCTTTGAAGCTTTGTCCCGTAACGTGAGCATTTTGTTAGACATTCGTTTTTCTTGATCGATGAAACAGAAACTGGGAACATGCTCGAGTCAGCAGCGAAAACGAACATTGTCATTTTATAAGCTCCTCAACATTTGACGATAATTGGCATTGAGATGTCACAAGATTACTGTGGCTTGGGGGCTGGTAACTAATTGGATGTATATTTTATCAACTTCATGAGATTTTGAGTAAAAAACTTGTAACTATACCAGATTTTTTTGAAATGTGGTCTTTTCTTTGAGGCCTTGAAGCTTGGTGCTAACTGGGTGTATATTTTTTCAACTTCATGACATTTTGAGTAAAAAAACTTGTAACTATACTGGATTTTTTTGAAATCTGGTCATTTATGCAAGTTGTAATGGGGCTAAATATGCTATAAGAATAACGTGGCATGTTGCCTAATACCCTCAAGGAGAATGTCCCAAAGTTTTTTATTCCTTAGGCCACAAAACATAATTGAATTAATATGCATATATTCCTGGACATGTATTGATTTTGCACTTTTTCACTGTAGCCTTTAACTTGAATAGTCATTGGCTTTGTTTGGGGACAATTTGTATAAAAAAAACATTTGCAGTTAACTTATGTGTATGCTTTAGTTAGATTCTTTTAGTTACAGTGTTCTTTTATATTTTTCACTTCAGTTGAGTTGGTATTAAAGATACTATGATCGTCCTCCATGCTATACGACTCTAATTACACAAATTAATGAGCTGCAATTCATTAAAAGATATATAAAAAATTCGAATTGATTTTTATTTAAACTAGCCACTCTCTCGTATAAATGTCCAACATTAAAATCTTAAACATCTAGCAACCATAGTATCATATTTATTCTTAAATTATAAGTACGTTGAATAATTTATTATGGTACTGGTAAGATAGCTCCAGTCTCTTTAAACTACCCTATTATTGTGTTATTCACACTTGCAACACAGCCGACCCAGTTGCAGTTTGTTTAACCACAGAGTCAAGTGCACCGTTTTGCTGACTCAGTAACTCAAAGCTGTAAAATCTTCATATTCTTTTCTGTTAGCAAACATAATGTAATGCAGTAAAACAAATAACAAACCTCTTAATGCCTGTACAGCTTGTATTATGTGTGCCGCTCGATGAAGATTTTGTCTCGAAGGACACGTAATGACAAGTAGTACAATGCTCGGCGAAAAATTTATGTTGTCTGTCCCTGGGCTGTCCATTTACGTTAATGCTGCGATAATGCCTACATGCTTGGGAATTATTGGAAAAGTTCGTGCTGCCTGTTTTATGCTTTTAAACTAGCATTTGTTGTTGGGGGGGGGGAGCTTCATATATTCTGCAAGCTAGGATCTAGCTCTCAAAGCCTCAAGGGAGAGATCTAGTTAGTGTACATGTTCGTGACAGTACCAGTAGCTGTTAATTCATGGAGCGAAGTTCTTGGAACTGGAACTACTTTGTAACAAAACAGAGCTTGGAACTGGAACTACTTTGTAACAAAACAGAGCTTAGAACTGGAGCTACTTTGTAACAAAACAGAGCTTAGAACTGGAGCTACTTTGTAACAAAACAGAGCTTGGAACTGGAGCTACTTTGTAACAAAACAGAGCTTAGAACTGGAGCTACTTTGTAACAAAACAGAGCTTAGAACTGGAGCTACTTTGTAACAAAACAGAGCTTAGAACTGGAGCTACTTTGTAACAAAACAGAGCTTAGAACTGGAGCTACTTTGTAACAAAACAGAGCTTAGAACTGGAGCTACTTTGTAACAAAACAGAGCTTAGAACTGGAGCTACTTTGTAACAAAACAGAGCTTAGAACTGGAGCTACTTTGTAACAAAACAGAGCTTAGAACTGGAGCTACTTTGTAACAAAACAGAGCTTAGAACTGGAGCTACTTTGTAACAAAACAGAGCTTAGAACTGGAGCTTTGTCACAGAGGGACTTGGAATTAAAATTAATTTCTTTTTATGTTCCATGTTAACACCTAGGAGTTAATTGTTAACTTTTGATATTTTTTAACATTTTCGACGTTTTCAACTTGCTTTCCTTAGTCAGGTATCCCATCAAAAAAAAGAAAAAGTATTTGTTTTCAAGAATATTTAACAGATGCCTGCTATCTTATAAGGTCATTTACCTTTTTGGATTATTCCGTGCAAAATGGACAGAAACTTATGCAGCGAATGGGAACTGAACTTAGTTCTTTTTAGTGCAAGCGAGTTAGAACTAGTTCCTTTTGCCAAAACATCAGAGGAACTATGAACTTGACTTAGTTTCTGTTGTCATGATGGTACTAGGAACTGGAAGAATTCAATTCAATTCAATTTATTTATCTCTATAATGCTGCTATAAAACATGATTAATGAAAGAATCTTTAATAAGTTTTGAAGAATGGTTAAAATGTATAGATCTAAAACTAGAGAAAGGATAGCGAAAAGACTATAAAGTTACTTAGTCTGCTATCCTTTACCGAATATAGATAAAATGATTTTTAGACACTGGTGGGCATTAATGTTGTCAGTTTAATTTAGGAAACATCAGTAATTTTAAATTATGACATTTGCTATATAATCCAGAGTAAGGAATATATATGTAGTTTAATTAGCGGGCAACAAAATGTTTCTAAGAAGTTCCTAAAACTGGGGGTCGAAGTTTTACAACCCTGATAATCATTTAGAGTAATTCATTTAGTTTAGATCCTGAGGCATCTTATCCATTTTTGAACTATATGTGTTCACTGGAAGAGATAATTAGCTGTAGGCTAAAGTGTTTGTCCTCATGATTGTCGTTTATTGATCTGGCCTTTGTTACTTAACCTTGATCAGTGAGCAGACAGAGACATTATTGAAAGTGTTTTCTTACATTTACGTAGTCTGTTGTACGTCGCTTGAAGACAGAAATGTATCATTCCATGCTTCTTCTTCTTCTTCTTCTTCTTCTTCTTTAATGAATCACACATCCAGGGACATGATTCTGCTCACCTCTCTATGCCAGGACTTCCTACATGCTGCAATGCCCCAAGTGCATTTATTTCTAGGGATCAATGCTGATGTGTTTAAATCTTTCTGTGCAAAATCTAAGTATGTTAACATTTGTCCTCCTGCAGGTTTTTTAGCTCGTTCTATGGCTTGTTGAAGAGCTATCTTCACTGGACTATCATCAGGTAGTCTAAGCGTGTGCCCAATCCATCTTAAACGTCGTCTTTTTATTTTTCTTGTCCAAGATTCTTCTTTTATTTTTTCATATAGATCTTTGTTTGAAATTTTCTGTGACCATCTAATACCCAAAATGTTTCTGTAATTTCGCTTTTGAAATGCATCGATTTCAGCTTTATGATTTGCTTTTAATGTCCAGAGCTCAGAGTTATACAGAAATACAGTTTTCAACTAATTCTGAGAATATTCTAATTTTTGTTTCCAAAGAAATCTTCCTATTTTCAAAAACTTTTGTGAGTATGTACTCAAAATTCCATGCACCAGAACCTTAAAGAAGCTAACAAAGCGGAAATCTTTGTAGTGCCTTTGCTGTGTTATCCACCCGTAATTTCACGAGCTTTTCCGTTTTTACTGCAAATGCGCTTTACTGTCCGGTTAAATATTTAACGCCCAATCAATTTAGCGCGTTGTAAACAGATGTTTTCTTGAACTTTTAAAGAAAGTATGATTTTAGGTTTTTCAATTGAGTGTTGCTTAGTTAACTTGAACATGGAAAAGACAGAAATATAGATTTCATCGTAAGATTGATATTAGTGCACCAGTTGAATTTGCAGAAAAATTCACAGAATATCAGAGAAGTTTTTTGATTATTTGTTTTTCTTTGCTTATTTATCCAGTTCGCTCTATGTTTTATTTATTGTAAATGGTAAAAGAGAGCCATTTTATCTAATCCCATCTATATCTGGGAGCAGTATTGCAGATAAAACCCCTGAACCAGTTTCCATGGCTGTCACCCATCCAATTACTGCTGAACCAGTTTCCATGGCAGTCACCCGTCCAATTACTGCTAAACCAGTTTGCATGGCAGTCACCCATCCAATTACTGCTGAACCAGTTTGCATGGCAGTCACCCATCCAATTACTGCTGAACCAGTTTCCATGGCAGTCACCCACCAATTACTGCTGAACCAGTTTGCATGGCAGTCACCCATCCAATTACTGCTGAACCAGTTTCCATGGCAGTCACCCATCCAATTACTGCTGAACCAGTTTCCATGGCTGTCACCTATCCAATTACTCCTGAACCAGTTTCCATGTCAGTCACCCATCCAATTACTCTTGAACCAGTTTCCATTTCAGTCACCCATCCAATTACTCCTGAACTAGGTTCCATGGCAGTCACCCATCCAATTACTGGACGTTTGTTTACCCCAGAACTAAGTTTATATGCAATATATGGCTTTGGCTTCACAAATGTAATCGTAGATTTAATGCCACTTAGTGTTAATTGTGATTTTTTTATTTCATCTGTTACCTGTTCTTGTAGGTGATGTTGAACTGTATGATTTGCGACTAAAGCCTGAAGCATTGGTAAGAAAATATTTTATAGTTGTTATTAACGTAGTTTTTTACCTTACTACTTTTCCAAAAAAAATTAGTATGTACTTATTTCTGGTAAATTAGATTAGTTTTTCCATTTGGTAAATTTTATGTATAGATATTGGAGATCATTACAAATTTTTATGTCAAAATTCACTGTTAGACATTCTCGCTAATTTGTTTGCAAATTTTGGAAAAACTTTGTGTATTAACACCAGGCATTTGTTTAAACACTTAACTTTCAAATTAAATAACTACATTATTTATGATTCGTGTTTCTAATGCCTAATTTAAACTTTATTGTAGGCTGAATTGGACCTTCCCATAGAGGTCAAGGCAGGCTTTGTAGGTACGAAATATTAAAAAACCTTTTATACGTGACACAAAAAGGTGGCAAAATGCAGAAATAATGCAGGCTTTCCAAAGAGAAGCAGTCCAAATGCCATGTTTAAATACAAAGTGTATAGAAATTATAAATACTTTTGAACTTTAAACATGTAGTACATATTAAAACTTATATAAAAATTATTATATAAAAATATATGTTAGAGTTACTGTATACAGACTATTAAAAATGTTGGAAAATTATCTTTGCTTTGGCAGAGTTTAATTATTTTGTATAAAAGCTTAAAGTTGCCCGATTTATAACATATGCAGTTGTCTGTACAATACGTGTGTGTGTTAAATACATTCATATACTTCTTATTAAAGTAATTCATGCACCATTCAAACCCTTTATTTCTGTTGCTTTATGTAAGGTAAATACATTCATATAGTTCTTATTAACATAATTCATGTGTCATTCACACCCTTTATTTCTGTTGCTTTATGTAAGGTTAAATACATTCATATAGTTCTTATTAACATAATTCATGTGTCATTCACACCCTTTATTTCTGTTGCTTTATGTAAGGTTAAATACATTCATATAGTTCTTATTAACATAATTCATGCGTCATTCACACCCTTTATTTCTGTTGCTTTATGTAAGGTTAAATACATTCATATAGTTCTTATTAACATAATTCATGTGTCATTCAAACCCTTTATTTCTGTTGCTTTATGTAAGGTAAATACATTCATATAGTTCTTATTAACATAATTCATGTGTCATTCACACCCTTTATTTCTGTTGCTTTATGTAAGGTTAAATACATTCATATAGTTCTTATTAACATAATTCATGTGTCATTCACACCCTTTATTTCTGTTGCTTTATGTAAGGTAAATACATTCATATAGTTCTTATTAACATAATTCATGTGTCATTCACACCCTTTATTTCTGTTGCTTTATGTAAGGTTAAATACATTCATATAGTTCTTATTAAAGTAATTCATGCGTCATTCAAACCCTTTATTTCTGTTGCTTTATGTAGGATGTTATACATCTGTGGTTATATACATTCTTATACTTATTAAAGTAATTCATGCACCATTCACACCCTTTATTTCTGTTGCTTTATGTAAGGTTAAATACATTCATATACTTCTTATTAAAGTAATTATGATTGTAGAACTTTGCTAAGTAAACGCCCTGCAATGTACTTATGTTATTATTATGAATTTATTTCACAGCAACTCAAACATACATACAAATTGATATTACATTGAAAAAAAAAACTATGCGAGTTACTGTGAGGAGGGTGAAGGAGTATTGAGCTTTCGAGTCCTCCTCCAGATAAGTGAAACAATTGAGAATTAACATTACATTTTCATCAGTTATAACGTACATTAGAACAAAATAAGTTTTGTTAGTAACTTGAGATCAGGATGAGTAAAATTGTGAGTTAATTATACCGTTGTAGTAAGTAATTCTTTGATGCTTTTTTAAATTGATAAAGATTAAGAGTTTTCATTTCACGCGGAATTGATGACCATATTTTAATAACATTATATTTTGATGACCGTTTCATTATATTTGTTTTTCGAAGAGGGAGTACATAGTTTCCGACTGAATATCTTGTGTAATGATCATGTTGATTTGAAACTGGACTAAAGTATGACTGAAAAGCTGGTGGAAGTAGTGAATTATGATACTGATACATGAAATGAAGACAATACATGTTCTATATTTCTTTCACTTTAAGAGTTTTAACAGACAAGTAAATTATATTTGTGGGATGGTCATACCTTCCATGATATATTAGTTTGAGAATTTTGTTCTGGGTAATTATGTAATATAGTACTTCTTATATTTTGATCTCAGGTCAGCATTTTCATTGACCATTCTATTAGGGAACTTTTAGTTCACTGTATTTATTCTGCATAGATATTTATGTCCACAAATGTTTTTGTGCCTGACTTAAATAGCTCACATGAGACAGCATTTGCTGGTAAACATGAAGATTGCATGTTTATACGATGTTATCGACTGAATTATCTTCAGTTTCATTTGGTTAGGTGCCACCAGATGTAGCTGCTCAATACATCAGACTTTTCGTTCTAAAAAACTGAAAAGCAATGAACTCGTAGGCATCTTTGGGGATTGCATTCGAAGTTTGAAAATACGTTTTTGTGCAAATACTTGTTTAGGAGTTAACAAAGCGCTGCTTGCGGTTATGATGGAAACTGCATAAAAATTCTATAGTATTATTCCTCATTATATTTTTAAATTGTCTTAAGCACCAGAAACGGTTTTTTACATTTTGTATTTGAAAATTCACCAGCGCCTGACAGTTTAATACAATGTGAATTCTTATTAAATGTGTCCACATTTCTGTACAGACTAAGCATTACTTAGCTCCTGTGCAGAATGAGCTGATGAATGTTATTAATTATCTTTTCACAACAACAAATGTCAACAGTAGTTTATCACATTGACTGTGACCCCAACATATCTGTTATAATGATCTAAATATTGATATTTTATACAAACAGGTAAGCTAAGTCTTAACATACCGTGGACCTCTCTCTACACTTCGCCGGTCATCGCTGACTTGGAAGAGGTATACGTCTTGGCCGCCCCAATAAGTGACCGCAAATATGATGCAGACCTGGAAAAACAGCTACTTCGTGCTCATAAACGCAGCATCCTGGAAAGCCTGGAAGTTGCTGCTCCAGAAAAAGAGGATCCCACATTTCTGGAAAAGCTTGTCACTACGATCACGAACAATCTACAGGTGTAGTTGTCTTTTTTCTGTTGTAAATGGTGATTTCTGTTCTATACGCCATGCAAATACGAGTATTCTTATTTGTTCTAATAAAAATTTTTTAGTCAGGCCTTACGTTTACAACGGTGATACGTAATTCTGTGCACTATTTATTGTAGATCTTCATTAGGAATATTCACATCCGATACGAGGACACGGTGACAGACAGGGAGCACCCAATCGCATTTGGAATCACCTTGCATAATCTGTCTGCTGAAACCACTAATAATAAATGGAAGCCAACTCAGCTAGACACTAGTGCAACTACAGTGTACAAGGTAAATTGTGGTAATCCGTGTGAAAGTCATGTTTGAGGTTGTAGTTCAACACTTTGTAGAAAACGAATAAAACACTGTACTACATATCTGCACAAAACTGAAAACGTTTATTAGACTACATACACATATGTAGAATGACTGCTGCACTGCACTGAGAGTGTGAGTTAGACAGTGACTAGAAAGTAATTCCAGTCAGTATATATAGCTAGAAGTAACTATGCAAACTTGGCTTCGCAAAAACCATTACATTAAAATAGGGAGAGATCCAGTGAGTATGCATATTCACTGGACCGAACAATTATACTAGGGGTGAGTTTAGCTAGTAAAATGTAAAGTGATTAGTCAATAGATGGCAGCACCTAAAAATATACAGTTACAACTTCCACAATCCATGTGAGCATTGTAACAACATGAATATTGTAGCTGTGTAGCTATGTAGGGCAAACTAAAATAGATTTTATAATTTTGATGGTGTGGAAATAAAAATTTTGTGACTGGTACTGGAAGCTTTTTATTTTGAAGCTGTGCCATAATTGGGGGTAATACTATGCTTTGTCATTTTATTAACTAAATGTGGCACATTGACTTAACTGGCAAAACTGTTGTTAGTTTAAAAACTTTGTAACTAGATTTAGAGAAATTTATTGCTCAAGTAAATAGTAGGAGTATATTTTGTCTTGCACATTTTTAAAAAGCCTTGAATTATATGGAATTTGTTTACTTCAGAAGCAGTTTACAATTCTCCGCACAATTTAAATACCCGAAGCCTAATCCCAACCCTAACCCCAGCTCTAACCCTAATCCTAATGTGGTTCAAGAACTGATTCGTTGTATGTGGGGAATTGTAAACTTTAGCCGCTTACTGCAAATACTGCAAATCATGTAAAGTTGTTGGTTATGAACAACTATGCCGTAATGAGTTGCCGGGTTCTTGTGTTATAAGTTTGTCGTTATCCTATCGCTAATTCCAGAACAAGCAATCTAAAACAAATTAGGACAAATACCCACTACGGAACGAATTCTGTAATCAAGCAAGCAATTCTACTATGGAATTCTCTCCCATTACAGGTTAAACAAATCAAGTCCCTATCAGCATTTAAAACAAAATTAAAATCACTAATATTAACCAGATATGAAATACCATCACAGCAGTACGACAACATACACACTAATTCAGAATTCATATATCCACGGCCATATTAATTAAATCATAACTTTTTCATTTTTTGTGCATAGTTGTAAATATGTTTGATTTTATTCGTCGTTACTTTCCATTACTGCACAGTAGTTTAGATTGCACTGACGCATTTGCCTTTAGCAGTGTAAGCTTTTATTAACTATCACTGATTGATCATCTCTGTAAAGTATTTATCAGTGATTATCAATGTATTTTACTGGCAAATAAAGATTATATATATATAATAGTTAAGCACTTTTGTTTGGCTGTTGTAAAACTTTTAAATTATTAGCAGTGATTGGGTATTGGGTAATTTGTGACTGAGAGGTGAACATTTAATGTAAATTCACTTATATAACTCATAACAGCTTACATGTCCAATTGTAATGCCGTTTCTTGTTGCGTGAGCTGCTAGTGTTCTATTAAACCTTGTGAATGCAAGCTACGGATAAATTACAGAATGTAAGTGACAGAAATTAATCATTTGTGTGCTTGCATACCAAAGCCATCCATAAGTCGGTATAGTTAAAACTGCATTATGGTGCTTCAAAGAAGAATAGCCCAAAAATTTTGTCAGTTTTTCGTATTTTGTAAATACCAATGCCAAATGTATTGGACTTTTATGTTTTAGCATCAATTTATCGAAAAAGTGTTCGAAAAACACTAAAAATTTAACTTTGTAGTTCCTTAACTCACTTTTCTGTCTAGAAACTAGTACTGCTATTGCAAAAAACTCCTATTTCCAAACTCCGATAGTAGCTCGTGGAAGCGGTCATTTTGCTGCATATTTTTTCTGTTGCCAAGCCCAGATCTTCGTCAGGAAGAGCCATCTACTGGATTTAAGCATAACTTCAATGTGTTTTTGCAAAGTCCTTAGCAACCAAAGTTTGCACGGCTGCTAAGTATTTTGTAGAGACGCGACAAAAAAAAAACAATGGCAAATTTTATCAGCGATTTTCTCAATATTATGTTTTTCGGTGCGTAGCTTGCACCTCTACTTCAACGTGGATTATCTCAGTTTAGAAATGACAGTGAGTGATCAACTTGGTACAAAAATGATCCTCATGAAATGGAGATTAAAGATATGTGAACAACTAAAAAAAACTTAATTGCTGACTTATGGATGATTTTGTTATGCAAGCTCACATTTGTCGATGCATTTGTTTATGTATTTATTACTCATTGTTAGAACGACTTTCATAAATGAAACTTTGCATTTAGTGAAAACTGTGTCTTATGCAGATAATCAAGTTGGAAGAATTATCTGTCTACATGATGCCCCATTGCACGATCGACAATCTGTTACTAGCTCAAGAGGAATTTTTAAAATGGAAGATGCTTATGAAACAGTCGTTAATTACACACACTATAAACGGAGAGAAATTTACATTTGGTAGGCACATTTTTTCTTCTCTTGCTATCAGCATTACTGCAAACTTGTCATCAAAGTCATCTGAGTTTTCGCTGATTAGCAAAAATGTTAATTTTCTAGTGACAACTGCAAGGAAAACTGCAATTAAAGGAAAACCGGATGATTGTGTAAACACTAGTTCAGAATAAAGAATGCTCTAAAATATTGAAAACTACAATAGCTTATTTTAAATCAAAGCTTAGATTAAATAATAAATACCTTGCATAGTAAAATTTCGTTAAACTTTCAAAGCTACGCGCGGCTCAATGAATCTACTAAGATTGGCAGCGGCGCCTTTTTGCACAAGCTGTGGTTAGTTTCTGACGTAAGCAATAGCTATGTTCGGTTGCCATTAATTAACTTTTTAGCTAATTATTCAAATATAAGGAACAAATGTTAACTTTTATAGGCAAGAAAATGTATATTTTGGACAGTAAATTAAAATGAGATTGAGTCTAAAGAATCGTCCGGTCTTCCTTTAATCTTTATCAACTCAGAGCTCTCTTTGCTGAATTTTTACACACAAATTCTTTGTGGTACTGTTGTGTAAATGCCACGTGATACGTTTTAATTACCACTTCAATTTAAATAATCGATGTACCGCGGTAAAACATTCAGCACCTGCATGTAAATGTAAATATTTGAACACAGTGAAGGACATCTGTTGGCACCTTCAGAAGAAAATGCCTTTTTAACACACTTCTGTATCCTGCAAGCTGATATTTAATGATCAGTGGCAAGGTGTACGTTCTTATGTTGATGCTTATGGCAGTACTAAAACCTAGTCCGTGCTCAAGGATAATATTTTAAGATGAGGTGCTGGACCAATAGCGTGTCTTAACCAAGTTCTGATGTGTTACTTCATTAATGACGGAAACGGCCAGAGACGAAATAGCAGATGATGCTTGTGGCAGTACTAAAACCTAGGTCGTGTTCAAGGATAATATTTTAAGATGAGGTGCTGAACCAACAACGGTACATCTTAGCCAAGTTCTGATGTGTTACTTCCTTAATAAGGGAAATAGCCAGAGGAAATAGCAGATGAAAACGTTTCTTGTCACTAACCATGAACTTTGTTTCCTAAGCATGTAATCACGCCGCTCGATCGCATGCCATTTCCTTCTCAGTATGGTAATGAAACCTCTATAGAGTGTGAAGCTTCAACTCAATCTACAATCTTCACCAAGTAGCAACTATATGACCCCCATTATATATCCAGTTTCTATTTTTTAACGCGTATTTGTTGTTATTTTAATCATAGTATTGAAGCCATTATCAGCTGTTGCTAAAGTCATCATTAACAAGTCCGATGACAGCAACGTACCAAAACTGCTTGTCGACTTCGTTCTACCTGACATGTTTGTTGCACTGAGTCGTCAGCAGGTGAGTACAACAGGTTTTGCAAATGTTCTTTCTACCTGCTCCATGCCAGCAGGTATGTTATGTTTTCTTGTAGCACTTGTAAGTACTTTTTTAGTTTTATCGTTTAATCTGCAAATTAAGAAAAACATACATAAAGTTTGAGCCTAATAAGTCGAAACAAAATATTGTGTAGCAAAAAATACTCAAATGCAAAATACATAGTTAATTAAATAGTAAAAATGTAAGCTAAAGTATTATAGCACATTTTCTGACATGCGAATGCAAATTTAGAAGTTCAGAAAAGGAGTGGTGTAATTTTCTTAATTATTTATATCATAGCAGCATATAGTTGGCTCAAAGATCAAATACATGTAGCACCAAGACAAGGAAAAATACAAATATTTGGCAACACAATAACAAAAATTAGCGCCTCAATTCACATATTAAGCTTTTAGCACGTCAGTGCTATGCTCACACCTTTTACCTGCCTTATACTCCTGCCACCTGGTGCTTGAAATTCAGGAAATATCCTCATAGCTCTTTTGCTCTTGTTTTACAGTCAATCAAAACTCGTGACCTGATACGTTGTTTGTTTTTAGTTGCTCACACTGGTCGACATGGCCGAATCTTTCCGCATGATGAACGTCAATAGACAATTTCGAAAATTTAATCCCGAAGTTGATATAATTGGCAATGCATCGGCCTGGTGGCATTATGCTTACAAATGCGTTTTGGAGGAATACATTAGACCTTACTCATGGAGCAGAATCAAGGCACACAGGTAACGTTTGTTTTGTTGTATTGTGTAAAATATCTGTTGTAATTGTAATGTATTATCACTCCAGCATGTATTTTTACATTACGATTCGCATTATTATCTTAAACTATTATGCACGATTATAACTAGGAAAATGAAATATAGTTACAATAATTGTAACAGAACTACATTTGTATACTATAGCGTTGTATAGTTAGGGAAAAATTCTAAATATAATTACAAAAATTTAACAGAAGTATATTAACATAGTTACTAAACTACATAATAGTTTGTCAACAAGAAATAGATGCTGCATGGTGGTCAAGAAGCAAAGCTTGTAAGACCATCATGAAAAGTGAAAAAAACGACTCAATTTACAAGAGAGAGAATTAGAAAAACAGAGAATAGTTAAGATAAAATAATAGACAGAGATAGAGAAAAGAGAAAAGAAGTGAATTAGAAAGAAGTTAGGAAGAAATTACAGAGAAACTGTAATTGTCTATTAGTGATCCTCTGATCGATGACAGTTCTAGAAAGATTGTTTTTTTTTGTTTAGAGATCTAGAGTGTTTAAAAAAGAAAGTTTAAGTAAGAAATACGAAATAAGAAAAGTAAGAAATAGTGATTTGCTGTTTATGCAATTCGATATATATATTACGACAATACTCAATTTACCATGGCAGAGTCAATAAATTACAGATGAAATTTACTCACTGTTCAGTTAACGTGAAGAGACAATTGTTTAATGCTTACTGCACTACTTTTTATTGTATGTCCACTTGGAGACATTTTTATTCTTACAATCTTAGCAAACTCAAGGTTGCATATAATGTATCAACACGGAAGCTGTTTAATTTTTGATATGATAGGAGCGCCAGATATATTTCTACTAGACTTAATATTATTTATTTTGATGTGATTCACAGAAAATGTACATACAGTTTACACGTCAGGCTGAATAAGAGTGAAAATTTTATATGCAAGAACATTTTAAACAGTGATGTAAACTTTACTTCTGTAATTAGACGATATTCGCGTAGTTTGTTATATCGTTAATTGTTATTTGTGTTATTGCTGTGTGTCATGATTTATTGTATTATTTGTATTAATCTGTGATTGTGTATATGAACTTTGTAAAGTTTGAAATAAAATATTAAATCTAATGTGTGTGTGCACTAATATACTAGTTTCTTGCAGGAAGCGATATCGGGAGTACAAGTCCTTGTACAAAAACAAACTCCGCATGCCGAAGGACATTGAGCTATTGATTGATTTACAGCGACTAGAGGATCAGTTAGACATCCCTAACATTCTGATGGCAAGAGAAGAGGCTAAACTTGAGGTTTGCAAAATCTATTTTCACTTGTTCTTTGTCAGTGTTAAGTTGCAAAAAGTTGTTAATTTACTCTCAAAGGTGATACTTCTTACTACATACTACATACAGTAGTAGTAGTAGTGATGGTAGTAATAGGTAGCATTGGCTTGAGTCACATTTTGCTTTGAACTAATTTGAGAGTAGATGGCTCTTGCTCTTATCTTTAAAAAATTAATAAAAGTCAATATAACTAACTTATGGCAATTGTGGTTTCATACAGATAATGGTAACAGTTTTTCTGTTTAGATTGCTAAAACTTCACCTTCCACGGTAAGAAGGATACATCCAAAACCTGAGTCAAGTTGGTGGTTTAGTAATCCTCCTGCCGTGGAGGACGAGGAACTTTACGTGCCTTTAGAAGCCGAAACCAAGTGTGAGTTCTTTTCGCTTTTGATTTTTGAAATCTGCACTCTGCTAAGCATCATACATACTCATTATTATATGCTAACTTAAATGTAAGTTTGTAAATGCTTGTAGCAAAATTGTTTTGCAAAACTATTAGATGGTCTCTTTGCAAGTGGTAGACTTCTCCGTTTTTCAGCCGCTTTATTCAAAGTTGTTATCCAACTATTTTCATTTTGTTGTTCTAAGAACTGTTACACTCGTGTGAAGATCATGAGAAGTATTTAGCGTTCTTTTATGTAGATCCTTTGAAAAAAGCAGATACGTTAAATTACAGCTCACAATGCAAAATTTGGATAGTAGAATCACGGTTTGTTGTAAGACATTGTCAAAATAAGTTAAATGATTTTCAACCATCAGAATTTATACTATGCCCTGTACAATAATGCAGCTAAAGTCTTGGACACCTGCATATGGTGCTCATCTCACTTGAAAAGCTTTGAAGTGATTATTTTGTTTATTGTTTTATTTGTTTCACATCAACACAAATACACTATTAATACGTTAAAAGGAACAAAAAATTATCAATAATTCGATGAATAACAAACAGTAAGATACATAGTAGGAAGTAAATTTTGGAAAAAATGATTTAAACTGTCTTCAGACGTAAACAAAGATAGTAATATCTCTACTTCCTTTAATACTGGTGACTAAACAACGTTATGTACAGCATCATTACAAGTATACTAACTTGACTCTCAAAACACTGTGGGGTTGAAAGATAAACAAGAGAATTATCGCTGTTGTATGTTGCTTAGTAAATTTGTATACAGTTTACTTTGAGCACGTAACTAGTGTAGATATGCCATAGTTCAGGTTTGCTATATATATACAAATGTAAATGTGTTGCGGGATTAAATGTCATGTTTCATATTTTGGATGTGAATTATGAATAAAGTTTTGCTTAGGAGTTTCGAAGTTGTTTCACTGCACTTTCGTCATAGTTTTGCAACAGTACAGCCATTGTGAATTCTACAAGATACAAACGAAGTTAATGATTGTTTATTTTGTTAAGACATTTTAACGTTTGTAATGCTTTTAATGAATCATACTGTGCATATAGGAAAATATTTGGAATCTTCGCAGACTGTTAATCGCAACCCATCAAGGTTGCAACGAAATGTGATTTTATACATTTATATTCACTGTTTTTCATTGTAGAGAATATGATTTGGTATAAATTTATAATTACCTTTATTATGTATAGCACTGTGGTCCAAACTTTCACCCGAGGAGAAAGATCAGTTAAACAAAGCTATCGGTTATACAGAGGGGGACCGAACAAGCAGCAAGCCGGCTCAGGTATATCACTAAATTTGTTTTAAATTTACATCCATATATATATATATTGTACTACAGGGCTGTGATGAAATGAAATGTAATGCTGGCAGGGGAATACAGTAGACTTCTCAGGTGTGCATGTGAACGTGGCTTTATCTAGCACAGACTCGTATTTGGCTTTGTGTTAGTAAAAGCCACTAGTCACGTGCACACCTGAGCTTATAAAAAGGGAATGCCTGCTGTTGACCGTTGTCAGTGGTCATGTCTTTCGTAGTATGTGCAGCTCTGTTCACATTTTTCAAGCTTTTCTCGCAAACTCTGTAGGTAAGCTGGTCGTTCCTTATTTAAAGTGTAGCATTCGATAATAAATTGTCATTTCGGCTGACTCTATTATTCAATGTTTGTTTATGGGTGAGGCGTTGAATGACACAATTAAGACATGCCGCACGGTGTGGGCCGCGGTGCCATCCATTCTGCCTCTGTTAAAAGTGGATGGCAGTCCAATATACACACACACATATATATATATATAGTAGAATCATATGTATATATATATACTCTGAACTAACGTAATAAAGGGAAAGAAAGTTGTTGATATTATTTTAAACTTTTGCTTTCCATTTCTTAAATTTGTTTATGTCAGTTGATGTGGGTTTATGTGATCATAAATTAAACATGCAGTAAACTATGTATAACTTGAACACCTGAGGACTGCCGGAAAATTTGTGTGAGTTATGCGAGGGTACGAGAGAACACAATGTTCGTAAGAAAACAAGATTGAGTCGCTCATCAACATCAGACAAATACATCATGGCATGTGAAAATGACAAACTGAGCCTTTAATCAAATATCAAACAGTTTTTATGAATAATCAAAAATAAAATGACTGGTCCACCTCTATTGTAGTTTGAGTAGCGTGGTTATATTGTGATCTAGTTATTAATGTGATGTTTGTTAAACCATGTTGTCCTGCTAAGGCAATACAAGAAATCTTATTATTTTTGCTGAAATTAGCAGTTAAAATTGTAATGTGGTGCACCCTTTCGCGTAGGATTTCTTGCTTGGGAGGTTATTCGAGATAGGGGGTGTAATTTCAGTTAGATTCTTAGAAATTGTACCGGGAATTCGGTTTGAGTTAAGCAATAATTCGAGTTAGAGATTTCGAATTACGCGATGTTTGGTAAAGAGAAAAATGAAAGGAAAAATCCGTTCCAGCTGGAGACACGCGAGAATTCGAGTTATAACTGGTCAAGTTATACGTAGTCTACTGTATTTTAAAGACTACAGTCTAGCCTCGTTATCTCGCCCCTCGTTATGCCGCCAAACTCGTCTCTCGCCATAGAAAGTACCAGGACGGATTTCCTGCTTTGATATTTACCTCGTTAAGTCGCCACCCTTGCTTCTCGCCCTCGCCACGTCATGCTAGGATGAGTGCTTATGTAAACCATATTCGATGTCTCTGAAGCGAAAACTGTCTTAATCCTGAACAAAAAAAAGGAAATTTGTATTTATCATACTAATAATTCTTCAAAGACACAGCAGGAAATTGCTAATGTATTTAGTGCGAAATTTGGTGACACTGTTAGCCGGAGAAGTGTAGGAGATATAATAGCGAGTAAAGGAAAATGGATGCAAAGTTCATGGTCACAGTGGCTCAACGAAATTGCGACGTGGACAGCATTCCAATCTGGACATGGCACTTCAGCTATGGTTCACGACTGCACGATCGCAAAATGTCGTCATCACTGATGCTGTTTTGCGCGAAAAGGCCAAGCAATTTGGAAATGAACTGGGCATAACCGACTTCCAGTACTCTAATGGATGTTAATGAACTATTATGTATATACATATAGACTAACTTCCTTATATTCACATTATCTGGCCAAAAATTTGCCCTAGACGGACAGTGGCAAGATAACGAGACTAGACTGTACTTTAGTTGTGTTAATTTGAATTGACCAAAGTTCTTTCATTACAAAATCTCTAAATTTTTTATAACGTAATTCTTATCACGTCACATCGAGCACACCCTTTTGCTAGCTAATGTAACCCAACCACTTATAATCTAATCACGCTTTTTACAAGATCTTTATTTTTAATTATTTTATGAATTAATTGACATAATTAATTAATTATGTTACAGTATATAGAACATAAGGTGAACCTGACGGTAGCAAACTGTACGGTGTCGCTGTCAAACTTTGAAAGAGATATATTGGTACTGTCTTGGTGTAATCTACTGCTTAGCTTGGAGAACAGAGCACCTGTGAATGCTTTTAGGTATTAAATGTCATGGCTTCTGTGTTTCATATTTTGGTTGTGAATTATGAATAAAGTTTTGCTTAGGACTTTCGAAGTTGTTTCACCGCTCTTTCGTCATAGTTTTGCAACAGTACGGCCATTGTGAATTCTACAAGATAAAAACGAAGTTAATGATTGTTTATTTTGTTAAGACATTTTAACTTTTGTATTGGTTTTAATGAATCATACTGTGCATATAGGAATATACTTGGAAATTAATATAATAATAATAATAATAATAATAATAATATTTATTTAAAGTCGGCTTTTGGGTATAATAATAATAATAATAATAATAATTATTATTATTATTATTATTCTTATTATTATTATTATTTATAGATTATTTATTATTCTGTTATCAGTAATAACCTTCTCTATATTTTGTAGAATTTCTGCTCGTACAGAAAGTTTTCTGATAGAAGGAGCGTCTATAGAACATGGTTTAGTTCCAATACTAACAGCTGATAATACTGTTGGCACAAAAGGTGAGGATTCTTTGCATTTCTGAATAGCTGTGTCTAGTTTTCATGGAAATCACCACTCTGCTACACATAGCTAAGGAATAGTAAATGAAAGTCATTCACTTTAAGGTCACTTTTGCACTTTCAATTTTTTTTAAAGAATTTTTATTCATTGTATGTTGTAGTTTATGAAAAACGATCAACCTATGGACTGCTTCGTTGATGTCTAATTTTTTCTTATTTAGCCTGACTATTCTTGATTTAATTATGCATTGTTTTTACACACAAAATCATTAGTCTAGTTGTTTTGTTTAGTTTACACATTCTTGTAGCTGATTAGCTAGTAGTCAAAACCAAGTAAGAAAGTGACGTAACAGTATTTTGCATAAAAACTGTTGTCTGGTTAAATAAACAAATTGACTAATCTTCGTTACACAGCTAGTGATGAAATATATTATTATTATAATTATATAATAATTATAATTATAATTATATAATTATTGTAATTATTATAATTATTCTTGCAGTGAAGAACATAGGCAACGAGTAAACTATTTCCATATAAGGACTTGGTGTAAAAGCAGTAATGAACTGACAATGGAGACAAGAGATTTTCATTTTTATTTGTTTTTAAAATGAATAAAGGACATTGGACTTACAATGTTTCTGTTTTATTTCTTGGATTTAGATTTATTTATTCATCCATTTAGCACCGCCAAAAAGAAAAGTTATAAAATTACTAATTAACAATGCATTGCAGTGCTATGAACGCAGCAGAAAAAATTAACTTATGAGCTACGCTCAACATGGCTAAGACTAAATTAATGAAATAAACAACAACTGAAAAAATACGTTAAATAGATCGAAGCAAACAGAAGCAAGAAAATGATAATGACGATGTTGATGATGATGATGATGATGACAACGATGATAACGATGGTGATATTAATGCTGATGACAATGGTGATGGTGATGACAATGATAATGAATTAACTGTTACGTTTACAAAAAGAAAAGCCATCTTAGATTTCATCCTCGGATTAAGCAACCTTAGACGTTCTGGCAATTTAATTAGTATAATTTTTCCTAATCATTTAATTAAAAAATTACTAAATTTAATAACTGGTTTTTTATCAAAAAATTTTTATATTCATTTTTCAGTTTTCAGTTAAGTATGTAAGAAGAGCTATATTGTCATTAATTTTTCGTTTTCGCTTCAGGTTCTAGAGCGCCCCATGTGTTCTCGTTAGACTTTGAAGTGAAGCCGTTACACATACAAGCCGATTTTGCTGTGACTCTTTTGCTAGAACCTGTGGAAGTTGTGTACCATGAGGTAATAATAATTTTATTATGTGTGTGTGTGTGTGGCAGCCTCTCTGCAGTAGGCGAAAATTTCTTTCACTTTGCTTTAATATGTAGCAGAAAATATATGTTCTTGTTTAAGTGCTGCCACCTGTTTCACCTGGTTAGGTAGGTGAGTTGGCTTGAGCAGCAGTAGTCAGACGTGCTGCCACCTGTATCACCTGGTTAGGTAGGTGAGTTGGCTTGAGCAGCAGTAGTCAGACGTGCTGCCACCTGTATCACCTGGTTGGGTAGGTGAGTTGGCTTGAGCAGCAGTAGTCAGACGTGCTGCCACCTGTATCACCTGGTTGGGTAGGTGAGTTGGCTTGAGCAGCAGTAGTCAGACGTGCTGCCACCTGTTTCACCTGGTCGGTAGGTGAGTTGGCTTGAGCAGCAGTAGTCAGACGTGCTGCCACCTGTTTCACCTGGTTGGGTAGGTGAGTTGGCTTGAGCAGCAGTAGTCAGACGTGCTGCCACCTGTTTCACCTGGTCGGTAGGTGAGTTGGCTTGAGCAGCAGTAGTCAGACGTGCTGCCACCTGTATCACCTGGTTGGGTAGGTGAGTTGGCTTGAGCAGCAGTAGTCAGACGTGCTGCCACCTGTTTCACCTGGTTGGGTAGGTGAGTTGGCTTGAGCAGCAGTAGTCAGACGTGCTGCCACCTGTTTCACCTGGTTGGGTAGGTGAGTTGGCTTGAGCAGCAGTAGTCAGACGTGCTGCCACCTGTTTCACCTGGTCGGTAGGTGAGTTGGCTTGAGCAGCAGTAGTCAGACGTGCTGCCACCTGTATCACCTGGTTGGGTAGGTGAGTTGGCTTGAGCAGCAGTAGTCAGACGTGCTGCCACCTGTTTCACCTGGTTGGGTAGGTGAGTTGGCTTGAGCAGCAGTAGTCAGACGTGCTGCCACCTGTTTCACCTGGTTGGGTAGGTGAGTTGGCTTGAGCAGCAGTAGTCAGACGTGCTGCCACCTGTTTCACCTGGTTGGGTAGGTGAGTTGGCTTGAGCAGCAGTAGTCAGACGTGCTGCCACCTGTTTCACCTGGTTAGGTAGGTGAGTTGGCTTGAGCAGCAGTAGTCAGACTGCCATGATTTATGCTGATACATTCCAGAATTGCTAATATTTTTGTTTTCAAGATTTGAGTCTTACGTTTTTCTTGAATCTACTTCATTACCTTAATGTTTTCATAGCTGCAACAATGTTAAGTGTTGATAATTGCTTTGAATTATACGAATAATTACTTTGTTAAACATGCGCTAACATAATATATTATTTGGATGAATCGGTTAGAAGAAATCAAAATTTATTTGTGAACTCTCAGTTTTGTAATTTTATTTTATTAACAGAAATAAAGACTTCTGTGAATACCATCAAGATTTTATGGAGTTTTGCTATTCACTGCAACAGTGTGTGACTCATACATTGTATTGTAAGAATGTAATATTGTGTGCCTGCTTATCCACCAAGTGTGGAATTGGTTATTGTGGAATTGAAAAGGATTAATTAATATGGTATCCGATATAACGTGACCTAAGACGGAGCAATTGAGCAAATTATGAAGATAAAAATGACATAAAATAGATCAATTAGTAAAGGAAAGCTGTGTTAAATATGATTTTGATTAAATTGGTGATTAAATTATTAAATTAATAATTCAAGATTAAATGCTTGATGATGCAAGATTAAACTATCGTCGTGGATAGAAGCCCAGTTAGATGTGGCTTCACATGATCAGCTGATGTTCGACCGGCTGATTCAGAAGTAAAAATTGATGATGTAATCTTTATGCGCAGAAGCTCACGGGGCATTACGTAGTTAGACAAATGTGTTTTGAGGCTCGCACCTCGGGGGAGATTAGGAACTGACTTGAAGACGGAGGGTTGGAATTACTATCCTCTTATATTTACCGTGTCGTGTTTGATATTTAATAAATGTGTAGTTTATTAAATAAAGTCTTGATAGTTTGCCATGCCCATTGTGGCTACCTCACACGCAACGCAATAAACAACAATAATCAGCAAGCAGCATTAACCACAAGAATAAATAAACTTCAACCAAATTATTTTACTCAACTGGGTGACTGAAACAAGGTGACCAGGATTAAAAACAAGATACCCAGGGTGACAACAAACTAAAAATATTGGTTTTACCGAGTTTTCGCCTTCAAATTGTTGCATTTTATCTCAAATTCTGTATTTTTCTTTACTCGTTAGCACGCCGTGTCTGAAGTTATAGGCTTCTTCCAAATACCTAATCTACGCTTGTCTGACGTTAAAGCTGTAGCTGCAAGCTACGTGGAACAGGCAGCAACTTATACAAAAGCTGGTTTATTGCACGCTATACAATCACACAAGGTACAGTACTTGTAGTACATTTTTATAATTCATTTATTTCGGTAGGTCTATCGATGTTAAGTTTATATATCTATTTATCTGGTGTTCTACATTGTTCTCATTCTTACCTATGTAATTTCTTCCAACTGTTGTTGTTACTTTACTGTAGACATGCTTCATCATACTTGTCATCACATGCTGATTGTTAATGTGTTGGAGGGCAACAGAAAAGTACAGTCTAAACTTGTAGTACAAGCAGGTCCTATTTCAGCCTAGGCGAGGCCCGGGGAAGTGGGGCGTGTGAGGCCCCATCGGGGGGCGAGCGCTACCATGGTTGGCGCCCAGAAAATTTTTGAACTGCTAGAATGCCAGAGAAGCATTTTCGAAGAGAAAATATGGAGTTATACAGTTGTTAAAGGAAAAAACAATTGAAAGAAAAACTGATTTATTCTCAAGACCAGTCCTTAATACTTGTCAATACTGGCAAACGGCGTGCGTGCGGCAAGAGAGAAAGAGGGGGAGAGAGGAGGCAGTATGTTCGCATAAAACAAAAAAATATTACCTTGCCGCGAGGCCCCCCTGGAGGGCGAGGCCCCGGGGAAGTATCCCCACTTCCCCCCTTGAAATAGGCCCTGAGTACAAGCAGCAAAAATGGGATGAATCTAATCTAGGATGTATATATCTAATCTAGGATGTATCGGTAGTTAGTGTTATATTGGTAGATGTAGTAGTGCTTTTTGGTCTTAAGTAAGTCTAGGTTACTATAGGACCTCATAGATTACAAAGCTGAGGTAGTCATTAATGAGGGCAAATGTACTTGTTATAACAAGATCAATTTTGGTGTCGCTGCAATTTATTTTGCGCTATGTTAATCTTATTTTGGTCAATAATCGGGCTTTCCTTGTATTTGCAAATAAGCAAGCATCTTGGCCAAGGTACTACGTTGTTAGATGTTCATAAGCCACAGCAAAAATTTGTTTTATGCCTGTTGCCAATTAATCACTGTACATTCTAACTATGTTCTCATTATTTTCTACTTGCTAAATGTAAACTAGAGTAAGTACATTTAACAGAATCGCATAAACATCGGCATATCTTATAAGTTCATTGATAAAAGACCACACGGTTGGGTACCGAGCAGTTACCATGGACTGTATTTTTCCAATGAACGGTACTAATATTGTCAACTTGCTGTCAGTATTGTCAAGTTTGGTCGCAAACTAACTAATGTGTGATGTTTTTTTTACAGACTGTTAACCTGTTAGTTGACATCAAGTCTCCATACTTAGTTGTACCAGAATATGGCACTTTGCAACAGTAAGTCGTTTTTCTCTTTTATGATGACACGGTTTTTTAAATCTTTTTTGTTTGATGGTAGCAGTGCAAAAAATGACATTTAATGATTCCTTTTTATCACCACATGTTTGCTAAGTACAGGTTTGCTGACTTTATTAGAACTATGGTCGTAGTGCACTATAATATGTTTGCTTGCATAGCAATATCGTCCATAAATTGGCAATTAAGCTTTTATAGTTATTCACATATCCTGAATCTCCATTTCATGAGGATCAGTTTGATACCAAGTTCATCACTGTATGTTATTTCTAAGCTGTGAAAATCCACATTGAAGTTGAGGTGCAGGCTGCACACTGAAAAACATAATCTTAAGAAAAATGCTGTTAGAGTTTGCCATTGTTTTTTGTTGCGTTTCTGCAAACACTTAGCAACCGTACGAAAGTGTGGTTGCTATGGACTTTACAAGAGCACATTGGAGTTATGGTTAAATCCAGTAGATGGCTCTTCCTGACCAAGATCTGGTCTTGTCAACCGAAAAAACCCAAATCAAAATGGCTGCTTCCACGAGCTACAATCGGAATTACATGATACAAGTTTTTTTTATAATTGCAGTACTAGTTTCTAGACAGAAAAGTGGCTAAGGAGTTATAAAATTAGATTTTTAGTAGTTTTGAACATTTTCCTGATAATTTGATGCTAGACTATAAAAGTACGATATATTTAGCATTTGTTTTCATAAAAAGCAAAAAATTAACATTAGACCAAAATTTTGTTGCATTCTACTTTGAAGCATCGTAACATAGTTTTAACTATACCAACTAATGGATGGCTTTGGTTTGCAAGCACATATTTAACAATTTTCAGGGGTGGATCAGTAATAGTTGTTGACTTCGGCAGACTTCGTGTTGACAGCCAGCTACAGCCAAAAGATTCATCATTGGAGGTATGTGTAATTAGCTTTATTATAACCAATTTACTTTCTCAAAATATACAGATTTGCCTTAGAACTTTCATTGCACATTTGCTTGAGAGGGTAATTGTAGCTGTGGCATCGTTAACTTCAGGCTCCCAGTTAATCATTAGGTTTCTCCTTTTCCTCTTCTTTCTACTTCTTCATCACCAGGGAATAAAGATTGCAGTTTCTTCAATAGCATTTGTGATTAGCATAGTAAGTAATGAGCTTTATGGAATTCTTGATGAATGTGCAGCACATTATGCGAACACGCAGTACGTCAGTTTAAGTAGGAGAATTGCTTTTGTGATTAAGTTTAGCTTGAAGGTCATCAGTATATATCAATTTTCTGTGAAATATAAATTCTTATTTTTTAGCATTTTGGCTGCTGAGATATTGCTGAGATTAATGTCACCAGGTTGTTCTGCATATTGTTCTTGTCACACAAATTGACTCATCTCATGCAGTCGCAATATATGGCCTCCAATCAATTATAATGCTATTTTAATGTACCTCTGTGTAAATTAAACATATACTGTGGTCGTTTCTTCTCCTCTTTTCCTTCTTCCTATCCCTAATCTTACTATTTTCTTTCCATTCCGTCAAGTCTACTAACCCTAACCATTCTTTCATTCACTCATCCTCCCCTTCCTTCCTTCTTCCTATCCCTAATCTTACTATTTTTTTCCATTCCATCATGTCCACTAACCCTAACCATTCTTTCATTCACTCATCCTCCCCTTCCTTCTTTCTTCTTATCCGTAATCTTACTATTTTTCTCCATTCCGTCATTTCTACTAACCCTAACCATTCTTTCATTCACTCATTTGCGCCACCCTAACAAGTCAAGCTTTCAAGGTGTCATACATTAACTCTTTTATTTGGTTAATTTGACTTCATCAACGTTTTTTTACCTATACTGTTTCATTTTGTTTCAATAATATTGTATGTTGATGTATTGCATATGTATTGCTGGAGTGAAATAAATTGATTGATTGATTAATTAATTGATGATTGATTGATAGATAGATTGATTGATTGATTGAGATAGATTGATAGATTGATTGACTCATCATCAGTGCACAGGAATTCATGGCGTTTACACTTCTTTAGAATTTAATGTCGTGTTAAAGATAATTAAGGCAGGTACTTTACACCTGCATGTTGATTGGCTTGCTGTGGTTTACAGGATGCCACGATGACTGAGGTTGAGGAAAGAATGTATGATAAACTGAGCGTGAGTTTAAGAGGTCTTCAGGTTCTGTTTGCTGATCCTGGTAAGTTGACACCATTTCCAATTAATCAGTAATTTGTCCAATTAGTAGTTTCAGTTGCATATATTTTAATAACTTTTTTTTAATAAATGATAAATATTTTTCATTTCCAGTCATAATTAGGTAATTAAGATATTTAAGATTGTAACTGATATCAGTATGATTACATAAATACCTCATGTACAGAAAAAGTGGAAATTTCTGCGACTTGACACTTTGCACAAATTGTCATTATACTAGACCACATTACTCAGTAACTCTATTAGACACTTTGCACAAATTGTCATTATACTAGACCACATTACTCAGTAACTCTATTAGACACTTTGCACAAACTGTCATGATGCTAGACCACATTACTCAGCAACTCTATTAGACACTTTGCACAAACTGTCATGATGCTAGACCACATTACTCAGTGACTCTATTAGACACTTTGCACAAACTGTCATGATGCTAGACCACATTACTCAGTGACTCTATTAGACACTTTGCACAAACTGTCATGATGCTAGACCACATTACTCAGCGACTCTATTAGACACTTTGCACAAACTGTCATGATGCTAGACCACATTACTCAGTAACTCTATTAGACACTTTGCACAAACTGTCATGATACTAGACCACATTACTCAGCGACTCTATTAGACACTAGCTCTGTCAGATGCTAAATGCTCATTATAAACAGTTTGCAAAACTGCCTTAATTGAAAACACCATTGTTTGGGCTTTTAAAAACCAAATAGACATTCGAAGTTTTGATTAATTAATTTTGCTCTTTCTTGTCTTTTGTTCCCAAAAACATGACATTCCATCTAAACAATAAAACGTGTATGTCAAAAAACTACCAATAACCAAAAGATCAATAATTATACATAATTTAGCAGTTTTTACACTATAGCATTGCAGTAACTTTTGACTAATTTGTAATTTAACTAAATAACTAATTTTAAAAGTAATAAAATCATGAGCTTTCAAAACACACAACACGACAATATTTTAATGCCTTATAAATTGCCTTGTGTTCGCAAAATTCAGTCCACTCAACCAGATCAGGCCTGATCATGTGATCTGGCCTAAAATTGCCACAAGGTGGCCTGAGCAGACAACAAGAGAAGGCTGCTAAGTATGCTAAATTTCCATCACAATCATATTGTAGTGAATTTTACATTATGTGACTGAACTAACAGGACTAATGCAAAATTTATGATTTTTGCCTCAATGTTTTTTCTACTTTAGGTGCTGATTGGCATACTGCGCAGCTAGAGCAAGAAACAGAGATGCATATTGTACCTTACATGAATGTGCAAGTCAATTTATTCAACAGCATACGTCAAGATTATACAACCATGCCAAAGTAAGCTTTTGTCATGATGCTGATTTTACCAAGGCACAAAAAACCCTTACAAGATCAACAGAATGCAAATTAAGTTATTTGTATTCAAGAACAGCAGTAATAACATCGGCAGCAGACATCTGAGCAGAGAGCTGTAAAATACGTGAATGAATTTTACCTTCTACAGAAGATTCAAGCAAAATATCATAACCACAGCAAATGTTTTATCCATACCTTCTCCTGCACGTTGTTTCTTAGGAACTCACTCTTTTGTGTATTTAATGGCGCTCAACACTGCCAGTTACGAAAGAGATTTTTGGTTTTTATAGGCAGAAAGTTTTTGTGACTGTCCCTGCATTGAAACTATGTATTTCTGATGAAAAGTTACTAATGCTACTAGAGTTTACACGTAGCATTCCATTGCCATCACTAAGTGGATATGAGGACTTGCCGGAAGACCTCCTGGATGCGGACAGTGTACCTGTGTTCCGTGAGCAGTCTGTATTGGTGAGCCTGCGACAATTGTTTAGAATTTCATATAAATCAGGGGTGTGCAAACTGCGGCCCGTGGGCCACTTGCGGCCCGCCGAGAGATCTTGTGCGGCCCGCAAAGAGGCTTGTCAACGTAATGAAAGTGCAGCCCACGCGATCCAGCTGAAGTCCGTGCCAATATCGCAAAGATAGTGCGGGTAGTTTTTTCCTCTAGATCAGATTAACCCTTACAAGACCGTTGTCACTTAATGTCACTGTCGGACATGACGAAATATATGGTTTTTAACATAAATTTTAATAACTTCTAAAATAGTTTCTTGAGTGCAGTAGTAACGACGTGCACAAAACTTATGCAAAAAAAATCGTTATTAGGTCCTACTGTACTTGGCTCCTTGACCAAACTGCATGTGGCCAACAGGAATTGCGGGAATGTTTAATGTGGCCCGGCTAGTCAGATAATTTGCACATCCCTGATATAAATTATAACTAGTTTTCGCATGTGATGCTTACGATACGCCATATTCTACAATATGTGCAGGAAATATGGTAAAACCTTTTAAGGCTCTCTGTCTATAGTTAAAAGATAAGAATGATTGGATCAGCACATTTGATTGTAAATCATGCATGCTATCAAACTGATATTTGATATTTAGAAGATGGCATAATTTATTGATGTAGTAATCGCTAGTTTTTTTAACTGATGCTTTGTATTTTTATATTCCATATGTATTTTTATTATATTTTTGTAAATTTTTCTAGCTCTTTTAGTAGTGCATGACATGTAGTATTTCTTAGTTTTTCATGTAAATTTTTATTTTTATATAGCATTTTATATACCGAAATGAACTTTAGCAAATAAGTAATAAATAACTGCAAATGTGATTGCTATATAGCCTATGATAGTCAATGGACTATCATTTTTTTATTTCTAGAATATCCTTCGGTGTTTCTCTGCTCTTTTTGCATGTCAATGTTTTTCTTTTTCTTGCATGTTTCGTCAATTGCATGGTCAATAGAAGAAAGTTCACCAACTGAAGTCAGAGGTGTGTCTTTGGATGTCTATCTGTTTTTTGGCTCATGCTGACTTTTGGATTGCCAGTAGAATGATAACTAGTAGATTTTTTCATCATGTATAATATTGAATTACTTAGTTTACTCCTTCAGCACCGTAAGTGTTTGCTGCATTTTGCATGGCTTCATGGCAAACTGCTCTCACGAAGCAGTGATTACAGATAATTTTTGTAGGAAAATTCAAAAACAGAATCTTGTCCACCACAGCCTTCAAGGAACTAATTAGGAAATAACTGTGTCCTTGTTCCTTTTCAAACACAGATCACAGTTTTTCCAGTGTTTCCATTCAAAAAAACAACATGTATATAATTAACTCTTTCAGGACAGCAAGTATTTGCTGCATTTTGCATGGCTTCATAAAAGACTGGTTTCACTAAGCAGCGATTACGTTATATTTGATAATTCTTGTAGGTTTCTACTCCATGCACAATGGATTTTCATGCAAAATTTTGCTTTTGCTCACCTTTAGTCAAATTAAATATCGATTTTTAACAAAAAAGTTGCAGAGAACTTTCAGTAACTGCAGTGTTTACACTGTAGCAATGTGCAGTGTCACATTTGTATGATACTGTCTAATGCAGAAAATTTCAGAAGAAATTCCTGTTAAAAGGTGAAATGACCTAAGTTTGTCCTTGGCTGATGTCTGATTGGTTTTCCTGGAATAGCAGCAGAACGCTGCAGGGCTTGGGCTGTAGCAAGGAGGCAGTCAATATGATCACACAACTGTACACTAGATTAAGCTACTCTGTAGGATAAGTTGGAGTGCCTGAAAGGGGCGTTTTCCGTAATTTTATCCAATTAAATCACTTATAAATGTTTAAGCAAATAGCCTGATTGGATAGTCAACATTCTCTTGAGTAGAACACTACCTAATTTGTAATCATTTAGGTATGCTCATACAGTAGCAGAAAAGTCATAAGTCTTATAAGATCTGTTTTGAGTGTTGCCGTCCTGAAAGAGTTAAGCACGTAGTGTCAAAACCTTCATTATAATGTTATAAGGTTTTGAATCATTTGATGTTTTCACTTTTGTGTAATTAAGCTGAATTGAAATTACAATGTATGAATGCTCAAGTAATCTACCACTAGCATTTTAGAAATTAACAGTAAAAATGTTCTTTCAATCAAATCCATATATTAATGTCATTCTTATTTTTCCAAGATGTTTTGACGAGGTTATTGTTTATTGTTTATTTTTTTCACATCAACACAAATACACAATTAATACATTAAAGGAAACAAAAAGTTGTCAATAATTCAATGGATAACAAACAGTAAGATACATAATAGGAAGCAAATTTTTGGAAAAAAATGATTTAAACTGTCTTTAGACGTAGGTCAACCTATGGTAAACAAAGATAGTGATATCGCTACTTCCTTTAATACTGGTGTCTAAACAACATTATGTACTGCATCATTACAAATATACTAACTTGACTCTCAAAACACTGTGGGGTTAAAAGATAAACAAGAGAATTATCGCTGTTGTATGTTGTTTAGTAAATTTGTATACAGTTTACTTTGAGCACTTAACTAGTTTAGATACACCATAGTTTACATTTGCTATATATATACAAATGTAAATGTTACAGTGCTATAAGTAATCAGAAAACTTAATGTAGTATTTGTGTGAAAATTATCAGGGACATTGTTCTATAGATAATTTGAACAAAATGCTGCATCCATGTTTAAATAGAGTCATCTGTCAACTTAATGAGTCCAAAAATACTGCAGGTTTTATCATTTGTATTAAATTTTTGAATAATGGTGCTAGTAACTACTACTATAGTATTTGGTTTATCAAAAATACACTACTTAGTAGCTAAATCATTTTTTGATTGGGTAAAATATGGAAATACAAAATTATAATCTTGTAGCATTATATAGAAATATATCCGAAAAATTCAAAACTGTCCACCAATTTTGCTTTATTATCTATAGTTTATAACAGCAGTTTATATAATCAACCTTTCGCTTTACAATGAAATAGAATTGAATGCTAGATGGTTAACCAGCCAATTTACTTTGTAAATGTATTTTCATTATTGGAGTTTGAGTAAAATAAAATAAATGAGTCATTTTTATTACAAGTACTTAGAAACATTTGTAATTAAAAACAACACAACTTCATTAAAATTTTTACGCGAAAAAGTCATGCCAAACCTATTCATTACCTATTTGGCTTCTGCTAACTACTTAATTAATGCTTAAGTTGCTGTATCAGTTTCTTTAACTGTCAGACGTGTGAAAACTGTGACTGTGTATGAACTTAAATTCAACCTGATATATTTTATTCTGTTCTTATAGTTAAAGTTGAACAAAGACATGAAATACAATCTGACCACTACTGAACTGAAGCAGATCAAGCGGGCAGTCCATGTAAATTCTGCTCGTCCAGTCCTCCGCGATGAAACTGACCATAGGGGAGCTGTTCGTAAATCATCCGATTTAGGTAAATCAGACAAACTAAGTGTTAATTCTAGAAGTTTTCCTTCTTTTTTTACAAAGGGGAAAATTATAATGAAGTTAAATTGTTTAAAGCACTTAATTGCAAAAGCAAATTTTTATTTTGGTAAGGTAACAAAGCTGCATGTGTAAATTAATCACAGTTTGATTAACTCATGTTGCTTCTTAGATTCTGAAAGTTGATCTTAGAATTTATCTATTTTTAAACTAATAAAGTAGTCCTAAGGTGACATTTTTTATTTATATGAGTTAAAGGAAAACCGGACGCAATCTTAAGTTGTAGGTCAAAACAATCTACTCTTTATAGTATTGAAAGGAAACGTACTATTTTTTCAAAAATGACTTACGTGAAAGAATTATTACCACACAAGCACAATTTCGCCTTCGCGCCACTAGTTCTTCGCGGTTACATGCATTTTGGCATTCGCTAGTTAGACAGGCACTAGTACCTGCATTTCGGAAAGCGTTGCACAAAAACAGGTGCTGTACCTCTCAGTTCACATATGTTAGTTTGTGGCGAGCTACACACGTTCAACAGCTCATGTGTGAGCACAGCAGTGAATTTGAAATTTGAATTTTTATCTTAAAGCTTGCCTAGTTTTAGTACAGCATGCTGAATATCTTCTAGTAGCACTGTACTTCAATTTTCTCTTTCACAAACACATCCAACACACTCGTGGAATGTTTGTGCTAATGTTTGTGTCTTTGGGTTTGTCTGCTGGTATTTAAGATTTTAATCTATTATTTAACTATCAGAAATGCTTTTGCAGTATTAATTATGTTAAAATGTATACTTTTTATCGGACTTGAAAATTTGGTAGTATATGAAAAATCATCTTGTCTTCCTTTAAAACAAAATTTTGCTTGAAAATAGATTGGTCCTTTTACTATGTGATGTATTTTTTGTTTGTGTGCTCCACTTTGGCTTGTCATTAGTTGGTAAAGCAAATAGAAATGCTGTAATCCTTTGTCTGTTGTTCCCATTAATATTCCCATAATTTTCAACATCACATGGGGTACATTTGAACATGTACAGATTTGAATGTTCCTGTATCAGTTTTGAAATTCTTAGAGAAATCAAATACAAGATTGTATCTTGAATGTGGTTATCAAGATATTTATTACTTTGCTAAGGTAACAAATTCACTTAAAGTACAAGTAAACCCTTCATAAACATAAAGCTTAAAAACTTCGTCTTGAAATTTTATATCACTTACATACTGCCTTTTTCCATACAGAATTTCAATCGGCAGTCACGCTGTAGTGTAAAACATGTAAATTTAAACTCCTGTGGTTAGATGCAGCCATTTTGACGACAGGTCATTTGAAATAAGTTTAGATAAGATCGTGTAAACTTTGAAAATTATAATCAGAGCATTTGTAGCGCACACGTCACTAACTGAATAAAATTTTAAATTACGTATCTTGTCAATAAGACGGTTAGTGGGTGGTGCACCCCGGAGGTGAGTCAATGACATTTCACCAATTGGTGAAAACATTTTAAATAATTAGTAATTTCCTTTTCTAGTTACATAAGTCTTTCAAGCAGGTAAGCAAAATGTTAAGTAGCATAACTTTTCATGGAAAGTTTTTTGGGACATAATTTAACATTTCCTTTTCTTCCCTTAATTTATGTTTGTGTCGTTATATAATGGCGACTTTGGAACAGTTATTGTGGGATATTTAAAACGAAGACAAACAAATATTCCTTTCAATACGAGTAAGATATATGCATAAAATTGCCATAAAATAATATAGTTTTTTTAAGGCGATTTTTCTGAAGCCTACTACAGGTACCCCCTTTCTTGTCCTTTAATTCATTCGTTAGTTTAATTAATTGACATAGTATTATTTTAATTCAGACGAGCTGTTCTTTTCTGCATCTGATCAGTCTGAAGAAGATGAGGATGTGAATTTTAAGGATAGCACCATATTTGATGAAAGCACGAGTCAACAGAATACGGTTGACAGATTACTCAGGTGTGTAAAGTCATGTTTTGTACTTTGTGAATATTCCTGCCTCAATTACCTGCGTTATCTTTGTTTTCTTTCTAATTAGCTAAAACATCATTATATACTATTACTACACCCGTCACTTTGGTAATAAACACAAGCTAAAACATCAATATATACTATTACTACACCCGTCACTTTGGTAATAAACACAAGCTAAAACATCAATATATACTATTACTTCACCCGTCACTTTGGTAATAAACACAAGCTAAAACATCAATATATACTATTACTTCACCTATCACTTTGGTAATAAACACAAGCTAAAACATCAATATATACTATTACTTCACCCATCACTTTGGTAATAACAAAGCTAAAACATCAATATATACTATTACTTCACCTATCACTTTGTAATACAGTAAAACATCAATATACTATTACTTCACCCATCACTTTTAAAAATATAAAACATAATACTTATTCATCACTTTTAATAAACAAAGCTAAAACATCAATATATACTATACTTCACCATCCTTTTAATAAACACAAGCTAAAACATCAATATATACTATTACTTCACCCATCACTTTGGTAATAAACATAAGCTAAAACATCAATATATACTATTACTTCACCCATCACTTTGGTAATAAACACAAGCTAAAACATCAATATATACTATTACTTCACCTATCACTTTGGTAATAAACACAAGCTAAAACATCAATATATACTATTACTTCACCCATCACTTTGGTAATAAACATAAGCTAAAACATCAATATATACTATTACTTCACCTATCACTTTGGTAATAAACACAAGCTAAAACATCAATATATACTATTACTTCACCCATCACTTTGGTAATAAACATAAGCTAAAACATCAATATATACTATTACTTCACCTATCACTTTGGTAATAAACACAAGCTAAAACATCAATATATACTATTACTTCACCTATCACTTTGGTAATAAACACAAGCTAAAACATCAATATATACTATTACTTCACCTATCACTTTGGTAATAAACACAAGCTAAAACATCAATATATACTATTACTTCACCCATCACTTTGGTAATAAACACAAAAGAAATTCATTCGAGGTGAATTCAGTTAACCAACTAGCACTTTTTCACTAAGACTTTGTTTAAATTGATTTTGAAAGGCAGGAATTTTTATGTTTATTTCATAGATTTGAATTCTGCCCGTGTTTGGGCTTTCAAAATCAAATAGAAATTCGAAGCCTCGATTAAGTTTTGCTCTTTCCTTGCTTTTTATTACCCAAAACATGTCATTCCATCTACACATAAGAAATTAGTGCCAAAAATAACAAATAAACAAATAACAAAAAACAACAATAGCCAAAAGTCAGTTTTACGTAATTAAGAGTTATACACTGCACTGTCGTATTAATTAATACCTAGCTGTTATTTTAAACTAAATTTAAGTTTCTTAAAGTAATTAGAGGTTATACATACGTTATTAGCCCCAAATCATAAACAGATAACGATAATATCTTGTTAACTTATCATGACACGTCTTCTCTTCAGAGTACGCCTCTGATCCAGATCAAATTGATCATGTGATTAGGCCAAAAATCGCCACAAGGTGGCCAAAGTCGACAACAAGCGAAGTCTGCTAAGTACGCTAATGCAAGATTTCCAGTACAGCCCGTATGTAAAGAGAGGTTGCTTATATCCATTGTTGCATCACTTCGCAACGTTGCAAGCAAGGCGATGTAAAGCACTCAATGTAGTAAAATGTCATGCTAATCCTATATCAGCTTCGTTAATTTTAAATTTTTGTTATAGTATCTTATTTCATTTCTATCATTTCTTATAGTAAGCTATGAATTGTCAGTATTTTGTACTTCTGTAACATATCAGTTAAAGGTTAAACATAAATGGCAAAATTTGGCTACGTAAGTATAAAGAAAGTACAGGAAGTACAGGAAGTCCTTAACGAGTCCCCATTTAGCGAGATTTTATTAATAATAATTTTAATTATGTGACACTTTTGTCATTTAATAACGAATTGTTTTGTTTTAACCATAATTTGTTTACGTTCCTCTAAGCCAATTTTTGTTTTTCAAAAACTTTTTACCTAATTTCATGCTTTAGAACAGTAAATATGGTTTTATTCTGTTCTAAAAACACACTGGTATTGTACACAGTGTAATTATTATACGAGTATGTATGTTTTTGCTTCCCGACTGACCACTAAGGGCCAGCCATTTGTATCAAGGGAGACCTGGGAGCAAGGAATTTTGTCTGCAGCTAGTTACTATAGTAACCAGATAAAATTCCCAAGGTTGCCCAGTGATTGGCTTTGTCTCTGCTGCAGCGTTTATTGTTTAATTGTTGTCTAGACTTAAATGTTAACGAAAGAAGCTAGATTAGTAAGACGTATAGGTGGTTTCAAGTAAGCAGAAAGAAATTAATCAGTAGAAACATGAATGAAACTCGTAAAACCTTTAATTTATATGATTTAAGCAACATTGATCTTTGCCTCTGGAACGTATCTCAGTTCTGTTACATGGAAGTCTTGGCTTCGTTTAATGACGTTTCACTTAACATTGGTCATTGGAGCGCATTAGCTTCGTTAAGCGAAGACTTGCTGCTTTGTCTTTATGTCAAGTAAATTAAAAAAAGAATATTTTATGATAATAACACTTGCTATCAAAATTTTTTTCCTAGGGAAGATAGTACGCTTTTAAGGCCATTTGGCTAGCCATGTTACCAGCTTAATATACAGCTGTTAGTCTTGTTAACCTCACATAAGTATTTGCATGAACAACTAAATAGCAACATGAATGATGACAGGTGGCTAGAGTTACTTACATCAGACAATGCCGGTAGCTTTTCATGCTAAATTATAGCACTTAACATTATTATTTTGCTGTTTCATAGGAAAATAGCATTTTATATTCGCAGGTTTGTTCTTGGTGAGTTTGTCATCCATCTGTCACGATCGCTTGCACATGCTGAACGACCATACATGATGCTGAGGTTTGATAGGATGTATGCAGACGTAGCATTAATGACGTACGGCATGGCGGTACATGCTAGCTTGGGCGGCGTGCAGCTTGTCGACAAGATAAATACTGGGTCTTCTGGTGAATACTTGGAGTTAATCAGTTCTCGTATTAATAGTGAACTGTTTTCTGTCGTATATAGAATGGTAAGGGGCACATTTCTAGTTGATTATTCTAAGTCTGATTTTACTAAACAATTGGTATGTCATGCATGATTTAAATAAATATTATGCCAATAAATTTCAGCTTTTATTACTGATCGGCCTCGATCCACTATTTTATGAATTCACAAAAGATACAACTATTTGAAAGTTTGCAAATATGATTTCTTGCGTTTTTTAGAACCTCAATATATAATTTTGGCTAAAGTTTACAATTCCCCACACACAACAAATTAGTTTGTGGGTTTAGAAGTGCTTTAGGCTTAGGGTTAGTGTTGGGATTAGGGTAGGGTTATGGTTAGGGTTAGTGTTAGAGTAGGGTTGCGGTTAGGGTTAGGGTTAGGGTTAGGGTAGGGCTATGGTTAGGGTTAGGGTAAGGGTACGGTTGGGCTTCGGGTAGGGTTAGGGTAGGGTTAGGGTTAGGGTTAGGGTAGGGCTATGGTTAGGGTTAGGGTAAGGGTACGGTTGGGCTTCGGGTAGGGTTAGGGTTAGGGTAGGGCTATGGTTAGGGCTAGGGTAAGGGTACGGTTGGGCTTCGGGTAGGGTTAGGGCTATGGTTAGGGCTAGGGTAAGGGTACGGTTGGGCTTCCGGTAGGGTTAGGGTAGGGTTAGGGTTAGGGTTAGGGTAGGGCTATGGTTAGGGTTAGGGTAAGGGTACGGTTGGGCTTCGGGTAGGGTTAGGATAGGGTTAGGGTTAGGGTAGGGCTATGGTTAGGGCTAGGGTAAGGGTACGGTTGGGCTTCGGGTAGGGTTAGGGTAGGGTTAGGGCTATGGTTAGGGCTAGGGTAAGGGTACGGTTGGGCTTCGGGTAGGGTTAGGGTAGGGTTAGGGTTAGGGTTAGGGTTAGGGTAGGGCTATGGTTAGGGTTAGGGTAAGGGTACGGTTGGGCTTCGGGTAGGGTTAGGGTTAGGGTTATTGTAGGGCTATAGTTAGGGCTAGGGTAAGGGTACGGTAGGGCTTCGGGTAGGGTTATGGTTGGGGTTGGGGTTAGGGTAGGGTAGGGTAGGGTTAAGGTTAGGGTAGTGTTATGGTTAGGGTTAGAGTTAGGGCTAGGATAAGGGTTAGGGTGTTTTAATTATGTGGGGAATTGTAAACTCCTTCCATAATTTTGAACTTTTAAAAATTCTATTATGTATTTTGATAACTGAAAAAAGTGAAAGATACACTGAGTAATGGTTTTATACTTGCGAAATGTTTCATTTAACATAACTTCTGTTTCAAGGACCATTAAGTGTCATAGAAACTTAATAAAAACAGTTTTGTGTCTAACACTTTTCAGCACTTTTAAATTGGTTTGGTTGAGGATTTTTGTTCACTAAATAACTGAAATAGTTTGTTGTAACAATATAACTTATAATAGTTCAGTGTGTGTTTTGATTAGCTTAAGTTAACATACCGTTCTTACCTGTAAGATGGTGACATCTGGCTTCAATATTAGCATCCTAGTTTTAAATACCTGTCATTCAAATTTCAATGTATTCAAAGCAGTGATGACGTGTTGACAAATTTTCTGTGTAATTCACTTAATCGTAATCGATCTTTTGATAAGAAAGGAGTTTATTTAACGGGATTTATATATTTCATTCCAGATAGAATGTATAATTTGGGAAATGGCATCTCAATACGTATCAAATATAAAGTGAAATGATGAAAGGGCTGTAATGATGGTGCACGAACAATAAAATGTACTAAGCAGTTCTCGACTTTGTTTGTTTGTTTGTCACCATACAGATACAATTAGGGTAGGGTAGGGTTAGGGTAGGGTTAGGGTAGGGTTATGGTTAGGATTAGGGTACGGTTGGGCTTCGGGTAGGGTTAGGGTAAGGGTAAGGGTTAGGGTTAGGATTGGGGTTGGGGTTAGGGTTAGGGTTGGGGTTGGGGTTAGGGTTTGGGTTGGGGCTGGGGTTTGGGTAGGGTTGGGTTGGGTTAGGGTTAGGATAGGGTTATGGTTATGGTTATGGTTAGGGTTAGGGTTAGGGTTAGGGTTCGGGTTAGGGTTAGGGTAAGGGTTAGGGTAGGGTTAGGGTTAGGGTTCGGGTAGGGTTTGGGTGCGGTTGGGGTTGGGGTTGGGATGGGGTAGAGTTAGGGTTAGGGTTGGGGTTAGGGTTCGTGTAGGGTTAGGGTTAGGGTTAGGGTGTTTAAATTGTGTGGGGAATTGTAAACTCCTTCCATAATAGAACA